>JARFJB010000762.1:8225000-8277500 GCA_036346205.1 Vesta saturnalis | reverse complement strand
GAACGTATAAAGAAGAGATTGCATACTTATCTTAAAATATCTGGTGTGGAACAGCCCACGATCTTCCAACCTATAAAATGGAAATTAAAAGAAATAAAATAATTTTAATAACAATTTTTTTAGGATAAATATGCAAACGATTTTATAATAAGTTCATTACGAAAATAGACACCATTATAAAAATGTAAACTATAATCTATGCCAAAAAGACGTTTAAAACTTCAAGTCAGACAGAGGCTAATAGACATCTAGATGCTAACTTAAAAAATTAAAAGACGTGAAATAATTTTAGTTATAATTTTTATTTTATTTTGCCACCATAATGTTCTTTATACGCCTCCAAATGCGGGCGTAATGTGGTCTTTATAGCACGGAAATGTCATTGATGCTAAGCAGCATGATTGACAGCAAACACATGACATGATATATAATAGCAATATCACAGTATCTTAGTAACAACAAATTAGCCTACTGTCGACTTTATTTCACTGCATTTGCATTTAAAAACTTGCCGAAAATACTGAATCTTTTTAATATTTTGTTCGTTTCATGGTGCAAAATAAAATAAAACATTGTATGTACCACGGGCATAATTGCAGATTATGGCTCTCAGGAATATAAAAGCCCTCCGCTTCGCGTCGGGCTTTTAACATTCCCTCGAGCCATAATCTTCTGATTATGCCCTTAATACATAAATATCTATTATACGCCCCAAGATGCGGGCGTAATGTGGTCTTTATAGCACGGAAATGTCATTGTTGCTAAGCAGCATGATTGACAGCAAACAATACAATCCCTTACCATTTGAGACAAGTATGCCATCACAACTTTTTCATCACATTTTGTGGACACACTTTTTGTGCTCCGCCACGCGCAAAACTTTTCATACTCTTTTATGTATACATATTTCGATTTACTTGGAATTATTTTTGCCTGGGCGGCCTCAAATTCATCTAAAATTTCTTGTGAATAAGTTTTTGCGTTTTCACCTTCCATTTTAGAATGAAAATTATTTACAAACAAACAGTACGTTAGCAACAATTTAGCAATATCACAGTATCTTAGTAACAACAAAGTAGCCTACTGTCGACTTTATTTCACTGCATTTGCATTTAAAAACTTGCCGAAAATACTGAATCTTTTTAAAATTTTGTTCCAGTTTCATGGTGCAAAATAAAATAAAACATTTTATGTACCACGGGCATAATTGTAGATTATGGCTCTCAGGAATATGAAAGCCCTCCGCTTGGCGTCGGGATTTTAACATTCCCTCGAGCCATAATCTTCAGATTATGCCCTTAATACATAAATATCTATTATTTTATTTTGCCACCATAATGTTCTTCATACGCCTCCAAATGCGGGCGTAATGTGGTCTTTATAGCACGGAAATGTCATTGATGCTAAGCAGCATGATTGACAGCAAACACATGACACGATATATAATAGCAATATCACAGTATCTTAGTAACAACAAATTAGCCTACTGTCGACTTTATTTCATTACATTTGCATTTAAAAACTTGCCGAAAATACTGAATCTTTTTAAAATTTTGTTCCAATTTCATGGTGCAAAATAAAATAAAACATTGTATGTACCACGGGCATAATTGTAGATTATGGCTCTCAGGAATATAAAAGCCCTCCGCTTCGCGTCGGGCTTTTAACATTCCCTCGAGCCATAATCTGCTGATTATGCCCTTAATACATAAATATCTATTGTAGGATACCTATGCAAACACTTTTTTATGCGTTTATAACGAAAACAGGCAACACTGTAGAAACAAACACAGTAATCTATGTTTAAAACTTCAGATAGAGATTAATAGACATAAATCTAATCTATTTTTTTTATTTATCCCCTAGATTTAGGAGTTTCTTTTACAAAATTACTGTAATATTTTTCACTAACGTCAAATTTGATTAATTTATTTTCACATGATTGATATATGCCTTTTTTTTAAGTATTAAAAATGAGAATTTTTTCAAATATCCGTTTCCATAGCAACGTACAGAGCAGACGGAGCCCTACTTCTTCACTCAAACTTTAATAGGTTCCCTCTATTACTATACAGTGATCCGTGGTTCATTTCAATTAAATTTGGCAACTGTTAAATTAATTTTCACATATAATCAGGTTTGAGGTTAGTGAGAACCGTTTAATACCAGCATACTTTTGGTGTAATAATAAAACACCCCAGATCTAGGGGGTAAATAAAAAACTAGATTATACATGTTAATTTAAAAAAAATTTCTAAGCCGCCCGTTTCTATCAGATATCAATAATACAGTTTAACCACTTTCATTTATATTTTTTGATTACCTTGCGTTATATTAAGGAACATAAAAAAAAGTACGTAAAATTACATTTTCTTAAATATGTCTACACTTTTTCTTATAAAACTCATCGTTACTCAGGCACTTAACTTCTACATTAGGAATTTTTTGCCGCTAAATTACGGATCCTATCAAAAAATTGCATAGAACATAATTAATCGTGATCTTTAAGGTCTATGTGTAGGTATTTTTTCACCTTTCAAATATGCAGCAGTTTTAGAAATATTTGATAACAACCCAAAACTGCTCCTAATTATGCCCTCTCTCCTCTGCTGGATTTCTCCCAAAATCTGAACTGCTCCAAGCGAAATGAAAATAAGCTTAAACACAAAATTTTAAGTACGTAGGTGTTTTTGTTCTGGAGTTATCGTGAATACTAGCACATCCGCACACCATGGCAGATCTTGGCGAAAATTGTCCCAAGGTTGTAAAATGAGCTATTAAGTCGATTTAAAGATAGTGAAAAAAAAGTCAATTGCATAACCTTCTATACCTACATATGTATATGTAGGTTGGATAATAAAATCTCTGGTGTGGAACACCACACGACCTTTCAACCTACCATATGGAAATTAAAATGAAGTAACTTTAATAACTTTTTCTAGGATAATTATGTGACCTCCTTTATAATAAGCTAATTTCGAAAATATGCAACATTGTAAAAAAAAACAATAGTCTATGTTAAATAGACGTTTAAAACTTCATATCAGACATCTAGATGTTAAGTTTAAAAACTGAAATAAATGAAATAATTTTAATTATAATTTTTTAGGATAACTATACTACCTCTTTTTTATACGTGCATTATGAAAACAGGTAACATTGTAAAAACAAAAACAATAATCTATGCCAGAATGACGTTTAAAACTTCATGTCAGGTAGAGACGAGTCCCCGCTTCTACAAGATAATAATACAATTTAACTATTTTCATTCATATTTAGTTAATCTTTAGACTTGTGTTATATTAAGAAACTTTATAAAAAAAAGTTATGTACAGTTGAATATGCCTTAACAAAGATGTCTGCACTTTTGCTTATAAAACATACTGTTATTCAAATATTGGAAAAACTTGAACTAACACTTAAATTCAACCTTAGGAATTTTTTGCCGCTAAATTACGCGTCGTATGAAAAAATTTCATTGAGATAATTATTGATATGTTCATGGTCTATATGTAACCGCCCCCCATGAGCTAAATAAGCGGATTTAGCAATAGTGAAAAAAAGGTAGATTGCATAACCTTCTATACCTACATATGAAGACCGGTGTCAATTGTAATTGGTGTCGAAAGTAACACAAACGATAACAGCGCCATCTTTTTCAATTATATCGAAACGAGCGTGTGAGCTAAAGCAGAAAGCGATCCGGCTGTATGGTATTCAGTTAGAATGCATCCAGCATGCACGCCGCTTATTTTGTGGATGATCGTTTATAAACTGTTGAAAAAGTAAATAAGCGTGGCGCTACAAATTGTTTGTTAAAGATCGAAGTGCTCAGAATTGGCAATATTTCAAGGTAAGGATAGGCTTTAGTGTAGTTTTGCTTTGTTTTTCAGACGATAGTGGTTTGCTGTTTTGCTTAAAAAATACGGAAATGCAACCAGTATCTTTTGAGGTTAGGGGGTGTCGATAGTAACACATGCTACGGTGTCGATTGTAACGTGTTAAAATGGGCACCTCCATTTATTTATTTGACAAAATATTTTCTTTTTCATAGTTCACTTTGAAAATGGTGAAGCCCAGGCCAAGGAAGACCGAAAGGGGACTGATACCTAAAATTATTTATGAAGAAGCAGCAAGAAATGTGATTGATAACTATCAAGCTGTTAGAAAAATGGCCAAGGATTATGGAATGTGCCATGTTACATTAAATCGCTTTGTGAATGCTCTACGTAATAACTTACCTGTTAATGTGGGATACAATCCCCACAATAGGGTATTTACTGCTGAGTAGGAGTCTGCGCTAGTAAAGTACTGTGAAAAAGCTGTCAATTTGTATTTTGGGCTCACTACAAAGGATCTTCGTAAACTAGCGTTTTAGTTTGCATCTGCTAACAATCTTAACTATCCTCGAAAATGGAATGATTCAGAACTGGCTAGTGAAGATTGGCTCATAGCTTTTTTGGGAAGAAATCCTCGTCTAACACTTCGCACCCCCCAAGCAACCAGCCTTGTACGAGCCATGAATTTCAATAGAGTAAATGTCTCTAACTTTTTTGATAAACTGGCAACTGTTTTGGAAAGACATAATTTCGAACCACAAAATATTTACAATATTGACGAGACTGGTGTCTCTACGGTTCAAAAACCAACCAAGGTAATAACTAAAAAGGGAACGAAGCAAGTAGGATCAATAGTATCTCAAGAGTGTGGAACACTTGTTACGCCGTGTGTGGCTGTAAATGCAGTTGGTAACTCAATTCCGCCAATGTTTATATTTCCCCGGTTACATTTTAAAGATCATTTTATTAGAGATGGGCCTATTGGATGCATTGGGGCAGGAAATAAGTCCGGATGGATGCAAGAGAACATGCTAAACCCAGCGAGACTAATAGAGTTCTAATTTTATTGGACAATCACTCTTCACACATAACCATTGCCTTGATAAATTTTTGCAGAGCTAATTTTATTACATTATTGTCGTTTCCGCCACACACCTCACACCGACTCCAACCACTAGATCGGGGGGGTATATGGTCCTTTTAAAAAGTATTTCACCAACTATGGAGATCAATGGATGAAGAATAACCCAGGAAAACGCATGACCATCTGTGATTTATCTTCAATTGTGAAAGCATCACTCCCCTTAGCCATCACGCCATCGAATATTTTAGCTGGATTTTCTTGCACCGGCATTTGGCCTTTTAACCGTGAAATATTTCAAGATTGTGATTTTCTAGCATCTACTGTAACTGACAGGCCATTAGATAATGAGCATTCGGTGATTGAAAACAATGTGTCAAATATTGAAAGTGAATCAAAAACAAAATCAATAACTATTGCCAATTTAAATGAAAGTCAACCAGGACTATCAACAGCCAGAGACACTACTCCTTCACCACAACCAGGACCATCGACAGCCATAGACACAACTTCTTCACCGCAACCAAGACCATCGACAGTCAGAGATTGTACTTCTTTAAAACAATCGTAACCGACAGCATTAATTACATCTGATATTTTGAAACCATTACCTAAAGTAGATCTCTCTAACTTCAGGAGAGGGGGACGAATGAAACGAAAATCTGCAATATACACCGACACTCCAGAGAAGACTTTAATTGAAGAACAAAGTTGTAAGAAAAAACTTCAAGCAAAGCGCAAAATTGACCAAGATGGCACAAAAAAATCCGAAGGTTTCAAAACTGCCAAAATAAGAATCAAAAGAACGAAAACAGTGAAGAAAAAGCCAGTGGAATATTACTCTTCAGATTCTTCCGATGATAACACTTTATATTTGGTGTGTTGTGGACCATATTCTACGAACACAGAAGATTGGTTACAATGCATATCATGCAAAGAATGGACACATTTAAACTGCACAGACAAAAGCTCATTTTACATCTGCATAAACTGTAATTCTGATTACGAATTTACAAGATCCACATTTTTATAACCGTTCAAATATGTGAGTGACTTCGATATTATTAGCTTGCTTTGAATTAATAATGATAATTTGTTGTATTTTTTGAGAAAAATAATTTGATTTTTAAAAGAAATATCTTTTTATGAAAGGTTTCTAAATTTCTTGCATCATTATATGTAGTTGTTACAATTAACACCGTCATTGTTACTATTGACACCGTATAGGTTGCAGTTGTAACAGTTGTTGAAGCCTCCCAAAAAGTCGCCTAGTTTTAAATTAGCAGAATTTTTACTAGTTCAAAATACGAAAAGTTAAATCCAACGTAGTCTACATTCTAAAAAAAGTAAATTCACCTTTTTAAAAAGAAAGATTGAGTAAAGAAAAATAAAAAAACTAAATTTTGTTACAATTGACACCGGTCTCCCCTATATATAGATTGGAAGGTAAAAACTGTAATTAAAATTATTTAATTTCTTTTAATTGTTTAAGTTAGCATCTAGATGTCTATTAACCCCTGTATGACATGAAGTTTTAAATGTCTGTTTGACATAAATGATTGTTATTGTATTGCCTATTTTCGCAATGATATTACGAGTATAAAGCAGGTTGCATAGTTATTCTAAAAAAATTGTTTTTAAAAATATTTCATTTCTTTTATTTTCCATTTTGTAGGTTGGATGATCATGTGGTGGTACACACCAGATATTTATTATCGTTACCTTAATTTGTGGAATAATTTCAAATCGCTTTTTAATGGTTTCTTTTAAAATTGTGTACTGAGTCGTTAAATCAATTAGTAATGCAGCGATAAGAAAATCTGAAATGCAGTAACCAGATGCAGTCATTGTAGGTCCAATACTATGATATAACCAAGCAATTTCAAAATTAGGACTATAAGTAACGTTGAATAATGAGAAATCGGAAATTGGTAAAATCCATTTATTCGGGTCTTTTATAAAAAATCTTGCTATTAAGGTTCCAGAATAAAATGTAAAAAGTATTAGATAAAACACGATTAGAGAAACCATCATCTAAAATATAAAAGAATTTATTAAGGTTTTATAAATTTATTCACAAAATTAAACACTCTGATTTCCTCAAAACAAAAAATTAAAAAAAACATGTTTTCTTTAAACGGACAAATTACAAACACCACAAACATTTTTTTATAAAAAAACAACTTAAACATACCATCTTATTTATTTTAACATTTTTCCTTTCTCCCCAGCCATCAGTATTTTTTTTGTTATGAAGATCTTCCAAATCATCAAAAATTTGTTTCAGCTTCTTGCTATTACATTTTATAGCAATAATTTTTAGAAAAGCTGAAATTACAATTATGAATTCTAAATAATTTTAAAAAGGAATTAATTATACCTGCAAATCCTCCAACTACATTGAATAATCCACTGATAATAATGTCGTAGTTATTCAAATTTTGCGAAATTAAATGTAAACTTGTCCATGGAAAAAGGCTTCCTGTACAAATCATAATCCAAGAATAAATTTTATACAATCTTCTTTCATCTCCATTAACACTTATCCCCAAACATCTAAAAACAAACCGCGGTATAAAATGGCAATTGGATTTAAATTCTAATTTGAAGTTTTCCATAATTGGGTTTGTGGCAAGTTTATCAAACGTAAGTGTAACTGCAACTGCATTACCTACTTACTCCAAGCAGGGTAGTGATTAGACATTTATAAGATCAATTATAGCTTATTAAGTATGTACAC
Source organism: Vesta saturnalis (assembly GCA_036346205.1). NCBI lineage: Eukaryota > Metazoa > Arthropoda > Insecta > Coleoptera > Lampyridae > Vesta > Vesta saturnalis. The sequence continues at coordinate 8,269,840 of JARFJB010000762.1, read as the reverse complement.
CCATATGAATAAATTAAGGGTGATCAGATTTCGTGTCGTCCACAGATTGCTTGATCAGTAGTCATAAAATATGTAAGGTCCAGTTTCTATAGCTATCGAACATGTACAACAAAATGAATTTCATTTAGAAACAACTCTACGTTTTCTTTATTTATTCACTTTTAAAGTTTAAAAAAATGTAAAAAGTAGTTAATTTTATTTTACTTAAATACGAACACAAATGTTGAAACTTATTACGATTTTATACATTCCTTTTTCTAGGTAATTCTATTGAAATGGGGCCCCAACCAACAATTTGACCTAGATATATGTATTGCTAATTATTTGCAAACAAGAATATGCAATATTGTTTTGGACGGACTTTTGCAGATACAATGAACTGCAAAACTACTATATTGAACTTGAATCTGCAGTTAATTGGAAGTAGTATGCTATAATTCATGCTATAAAGTTAATTATTATTTCACCAAATTGTTATGTTGACCTACAAATTAACTGCATATCTTCTCGATTTGTTGGTGTTACCTGCATAAGTCCTGTATATAATTACTTCGTACCGATACGAGCTAAGCGCTATATTAAAATCATCAGAAATACGAGTACGTATAACCTATGCACACGTGTTTGTGTTTCCTATACAATATCATTTAAATTTAATTATTGAAATGGTGAAAAATCTTTGTGGAAGCTACCCCATTATTGAGGAAAAAAGAAGTACGAAAAGGGTCACATTGAGTGTAGCGCCAACGAGCTGGGTATTACTAAAAGAATGGGGTGATGGAAGTGATATGGTATATTGGCTCCGTAGATCGGCACATCTGCACGTAGTCAACGAAATGAAACATAACCATAATATTGCCACATATGGTGAAGAATTCAGGAAGTTTAAATGTACTGTTAAGCGCACGGGGTTTATAACATTCAATGAGGCAAGCTTCATTTAGTATACCTTCAATAAAAGGATAGGGTTTATGTGGAAGCCCTTCATAATATTGCAAAATGAAATTCTATTATTACTGCTTGCCAACTACAAGCCTTTTACTGAAAAACAATACGTACTGCAAAAATAAGCAACCTTTTGTTAGAAATGGAGATATTAGTCAACTGACGGTGCCGTTCGATTTCTCTACCAAACTGGAAAATTTTCAAGAAAATATTTATAAGAAAATGGACGAATTTCAAAGACAAATCGATACCAAACTAAACATGTCGGATGCAATTGATTTAAAATTTCGGAATGTTGGTAATATTCTAGCCAATGTTACTGCAAAATTAGATATGATTGGATTGGCACCTACACCACAACCAACATTTGGCCCACCTCAACGTTCATTCAATAAAGTAGAGCAAGTTGACCAAGTCGACAGGCTAGAAAGTACTCTGGAACACAAAGATTTGTACAACTCAATAATAGATTGTGGTCAAAAAAATATGGGATAAATGATTTTTCAAATTCTCGAACAGCAGCGTTAACTTTGGTGGATTACTTTTGGTCTCGAAATTTTTTCAATATGAGTTCGTGGTCCGGCAAAGGAAAGGATAAACTAAGTCCAAAAGTTTTGGTAAAACCATTGATTTATTTAAAGACTGCGTTGTTGCTTGTACCAAAGATAGTTGGACCGAAGTTAAAAATATTGTATTCTTACAAGACCAGATTAACAATTCCGGAAATATGTTAAACAGGGATCAATAACAGCCCATAGCAGCATTGTGCACTCATATAGCTAAGGGAGAAAAGTCAAAAAGCCAAAACACTGCGGCACCATCTAAAGGTGGTGAGAAGAAAGGAAAGTGTGAGCAAGTGATTAAAACATAGTCTATATAGTACTGTTTTGTAGTTTGCTAAGATAATAAAATCCTGTTTATGTTAAAGACCATTTGTTGCTGTCTGCTCCTGCTTCGAGTTACTCTAACTGAATTAACTTCCAGTTGTGTGTGCTGCTGGTTATGTACCCCATTTCTTTCACTCACTGCTTTCACTGCTTGCACTGTTTTCATTGCTTTCATTGATTTCACTGCTTTCGCTGATTTCACTACCTTCACTGATTTCACTGTTTGCTTCGATGTTTTCACTTGTTGATTCTGTTTTAGGTATTGTGGATTTAGTTGTCTAGGGATTAATGAAGTTTGCATATTGATAGTAGTCTCAGAGCATCGTCTCTTGTGTTGAGATTATGTGGGTGTTTCTCAAAACTTAAGTTTTCTATCTAAATTTTCATCATAGCTTGCAATATACCAATGCAGAATATACCGATATGTTACTGGTTTTTTGTATCGTCACGGAAATAGCCAAGAGTGTGTCATAGTTTACGCTGAAGGTTTTCCAAATCGTCATACATCAAGTCATCCAACATTTGCTGCAGTGGAAAGACGTCTTCAAGAAACCGGTCTCCTAGATCCTGAAACCGCTGATTACGGAAGGTCGCGCTCTGTAAGCATTCCTGAAATTAAAGAAGACATTTTAGAACGTATTGGAGAAAATCTGGAACTCAGTACAAGACGAGTAGGTAGAGGTAGTGTAAATCAACCTTAGAGAAACACATCCATACCGCAAGCAGCCAGTTGAAGACATCGTACCCCATGATCCCGAAGTGTGATTAGTTTTTTGTCGATTTGTCAATTTGCAAACAGAAGTTAACTTTAACTCAACATTTTGTTCACCGAAGCGTGTTTCACAAGTAGAGGGCTAACTAATTTTCATCACGAACACGTTTATGCCGACGAAAATCTGCATGCAATCAAAGTTACACCTTTCCACATGAATTTAAAATTAATGTGTGGGAAGGGTTAATAGGAAATATTCTTGTTGGTCGATCATTTCACCGCAAGGATTAACCAGTGAAATTTACTTGCAAAATCTTTGAAATACGCTGCTAGGTTTACTGGAGGATTTACCTCCACAAGTTCGGGGAGATATGTGGTTCATGCACGATGGGGCTCCACCACATTTTACATTACCTGTTCGAAATTACTTAAATGAACAGTACCGAAACAAATGGATAGGTAGAGGTAATGATGCTCTTGTGCATTGCTTTTCGACTTAAATCCATTGGATTTTTTTATGTGGACATGTTAAGTCCGTGGTTTTCATGGCTCCAGTGGAAAATGAAAACCAACTGTGGTAGCGTATTCAGGATTCAGCAAATAATCTTCGATATAATGATGAAATTATGTAAAGGGTTAATTTTCGTTGTCTGCGTCGTGTAAATCTATGCATGCGTAAAAACGGGGAGCATTTTGAACAGTCTTTATGACATATTTTTGTATTTGCATTCAAGTTTTCAGTTTAATTTTTGTGTTAAAATTGCTTTTATCTTATTTTTTATCCTTAAAAACAAGGAAGTAAAACCACAAAAACAAGGACAGATCTTTTACGTTTGCCAAATTCTTCAAAACAAATTACAATACCTTGTAATAGCTTTCAACTCACTTTGACAATTTACATGCGTTATCAGCTTCAGATGCGTTTTTTTTTCGGAGAGGGCTGCTTTTAGCGACTTTAATAAAATATACCTTTCTTAACTGGCAAAGATAGGGAAATATCAAGCCCAAAATGACATACAGCGTGGCACAAAAGTCTATAGTTATTTTGAGAACCCCTAATCGTCGCTTGTCACTCCCTCTAGCAGATGCAACAAAATCGTTCACAAATTTGCATTTGTCATACCAAGAAGCCCCAGTATATCTCTATGGATTCTCTGATAATTCTAGCTGTAAAGTGCTCGATGCTTGCTAAAGTTTTTGCGTTGTGGTTACGTGTTGGGCCAAGGATGATGTCGCTTGAACTTTATTAACCGCGTCTTTGTGTTCTTCTATCAGTAGTAATATAAGGCCGGAGCTACTCCACTTCAAGGTCACCCATGTAAATCTTATGGGATTTATTTCAAGGTCAATTGAGTTTTCTCATTATGCCAGAACGCGCTCCACGCCTCAAGGACGTTTGAAGCATGCTTTTGGGTGAGAGAATTTTGGAGCAGGTCAAGTAATATAGGACCGGAACTACTCCACTTCAAGGTCACTCGTGGTGACTTTCAAGACTAAATAGAGGTTACACTTTCGTAAGCTATGCATAAAAAGTAGGTCATGAGTTCATTGAAGGTCAAGGTCAGAGATAAAACTAGAAATTACTGGTATAAACAAGTTTAAACATGTTGTGATAGGTACTCCACGTCATAAAGGAACTACTTCAAGATCACTCGTGATGACTTTCAAAACTAAGTAGAGGTTACATTTTCGTAAGCTATGCATAAAAAGTAGGTCATATCTGCATAGTGGGGATAATTTAGAGTAACAATATAAGGAAATAGGGGGTAGTGAGTGTTGTTTGTGTGTATAACATGTGGATGGCATACGCTCAAGAGCAATGGATCAAAGCATCCGACCTGAGAACAGCGGTGGAACGCTTGAAACAAGAATTTTCGGCATTAGTATTCGATGCTGAACATGAGGCTGTTTACGGACGAGGTGATTATAGTGAAGCGGAGTGTAACGTGTTAGTGAAAAGTATGAAAAGGAGTAACGATATGTGAAAAGTATTTAAACTTAAAAAAAATATGTGGAAAATGTTTTGTAGAAGAACTTAAAGCTGTACAATTGCATCAGTTTTGCAACGACATAAAAAAATGGGCAGCATCTCCTGATGGTAGCAGTTATTCATCATCAGATGCAGATTAGCCTACTGGTGCAATTCCCCCCTCTACCTTGAAAAAAATATATATATACAGAGACAGTTCCGGTGGAAACTATAATTCAAAAGCGTGCTCGAATCAGTAAAGATGGATCTATCTGCATTGAACAGTAGCACTTTCTGTAAACCCTTCACGAATGTAAAAGAGTTTGAGGTGGGTGCAAAATATAAAGTGATTGATATCGATACAATCGACACGAAGTATGGGAAGCATATTGTCATTGAAACTGAAAACTTTAAGTGTATACTTCCTTTACGATTTTATGAATACTTCAAAAAAGAAGATCGCATTGAAACGTTTAAACAAGGTCTGGCTGAGAAAGACGTGTACATCACCAGTACCGGAACTGTAGGAAAGACAACGAATTTAACATTTCTGTAAAATAATAATAATAATAATAATAATAATAATAATAATAATGTATATCCATGTATAATTGTTTGAAAATAAAAACTATAAATATTTTTAATTGCAAATAGTGACTTTTATTTCTTGATTAAATGAAGAGTAGATACATCATAATGAGGAAAGTTGTTATTGATGAGACTAAAAATGTAGTGTATAATATGATAGTGTGGTCCTTTGCTTATCGTAATGCAAGAAGAGGACTGTGGGAAAATTTGGCGCTGGATAGATTACGTTTCCGTCGTAAATTAAAACAATTGGAATGCATTTTATCACCCGTACTACAAGAACAACATCGTGCTGAGGTATATCATGATAGATTTACAAGAACTGTTCTCCCCTCCACCATCATAATAATGTTATGAGGTGGGGGAAAACGTATAATAATTATAAAATATATATTTACGGTTACAAATTGATCAATTCTTGTAGTCAACACACACAAGTTCATTGAAATGAATTTTAAAAGACTGTACATGGATAGCAAGAATAGTTGTAATAATAATTTCTTCACATGTTCGTGTTGGTGTTGTAATGATGGGGATAGTTCTACCACAGCAGCTATATCTACCGAATGCTCTTCCACAACTGAAAATTTACATAACACCGCTACTGATGAACGTTTAATTGATTGTAGCTTATATGATTTATTCGAGGCCAATTCTCCAAAAAACAAATACATTGAAATTGGATACAGTATGCAGCAGCATCTTGAGGCAGTTATACGAATCGTATGTGCAGACGGACTTATTGTTATGAAAAGACAAGATTGGGAGGTGCTACTCAAGTTTCAAACATATTTGGAAATGAAATTTTTTTGTTCCCAAGAAACTGAAAACCACATTGATTGGTCAAATATCAACGAGGAGACGGACATTGAATACGAGAAAAGTTCAGAATTGCTTGGTAACAATTTTACCATTTTTATAATTGGGAAGTAGTTAAAGGCGCATCATCATCATCATCATCATCATCATCAGAAAGGTTATTAAAAGCATAACAATTCAGCAAAACCACGGTCGTTACTGTACGTTAAACAAGAACGACTCTGAAGAGCTTTTCAACTTAAAGGATATAATTAACTATAGGTTGGATTTACTGGAATCATACGGTCTCCCTGTTTCTTTCAAAATCTCATCGAGCAAGTCAACAACTACCGCCACTTTCGTAAGATGGAGTATGGTGATGATGAAACAAACAGCGATAACATTTATCATGACTTTGAAAATGTGTTAAATTACAAGTATGATATAAATTCTCACAATACAGTTTGTATGATGGAGCTGTTGCATTATCGACCTAGCTATTTGCTGTATCACATATATGAATAAATAAAATATTGATAAAAATCTGCCTGTTCTTGATCGTTACCTATAAATATAACAATTCCTCCCTTCACACAAACAATGTTAGTTTGGAAGCGGAGAAGTGCACGTGGGGTGGTCTGGTTAATACTCTCATTAATAAGCTACCCGTTGAGCTCCATATTCCAGGGTATCAGTATTGTGGTCCCGGAACTAAATTAGATAAAAGGCTTCAGCGTGGTGATCCAGGTATCAATCTTCTAGACGCTCACTGCAAAGCTCACGATATCAGTTATAGGGATAGTAAAGACTTGGTTAGTAGACATCGAGCTGATTATATTTTGGAAAGAAAAGCTTGGGACCGTGTTAAGGCACCCGACGCAAAGTTAGGTGAACGCACAGAGGCTTTAGCTGTAGCAGGTATAATGAAGGTAAAACGAAAGTTAGGGATGGGTGTTAGCAGAACAAAACGATCGCGTAGCAGTCTATTGAAATTACATGGAATAATTAGCAAGAAAATGAAACACAGTCCTAGAACCAAAAAGGCTATAAAATCAGCTCTTACAGCAGCAAAACTGACTGTAAAAAGATTAGGTGGGAAGGGGAAAGTAAGCGTTCCCAGAGTAATTCCGCTACCTAAAGAGGGTGGATTTTTACCATTTCTTATACCGTTATTTGCGGGATTATCTGCGGTCGGTGCTTTAGCTTGAGGGCAGCAGGTATTGCAAAAGCAGTTAACGCATCGAGTAGTGCAAGGAAAATGTTAGATGAAACTTCGCGCCATAATCGTACAATGGAGACCATCGCTGTAGGAAAGAAAACCGGTGGGGTGATATTTTTGAAACCCTATCGGTCAGGAGGAGATATGGCTTTGCACTTGAAACCAATAATAAATAAAAAAAAAAAAAACTTCAAAAATTACCGAAAAGACCGTTGACTGATGTAGAGCTAAGAGAGCACGCAAGGAATGTACCATACTTTAGGGGTGTGTTTATGAGAGATAATATGCCAAAATTGTCATGGAATAACGAGGCTGGTATTATTAATTTAGATAACCAAAAGGGACGTGGTACTCATTGGGTTTGTTACAAAAACGTGATGGAACCGTATGGTACTATGATAGTTTCGGAAATATTCCACCACCGAGAGAAGTTCTGGACTATTTTCACGATTGTAAAATATACCATAATTACTCTCAAGAGCAACAATTCGGTACCACAAATTGTGGACATCTCTGTTTAAAGTTTCTATATAAATAGCATATTCAGTAGTTGGGAACATACAGTCACCATGTCAATCACCTTCAGTGTAGAGGGTGTTGGTAACATAGCGAGTAATAACTTTTACCCCCCGATCGAACTTAATTCCGAGAAAACCTACGTAATCGGTGTCGTCGGATTTTACGGTTGTAATAGCATAAGGAATATACACGCTGGAAACGATAAATTTTATTACATAAAAGCGACAGAACTCAACGCTATTGAAATTCCACATGGCGCATACGAGTTGGAAGAACTGAGCATCTATATAAAACGCACATTCCTACAAGTCTCTTTAGTTTAAGGGCAAATAATAACACGCTCAAGTGCGAGCTTAGCTGTGAATTTGACATAGATTTTACTCAAAAGGATTCCATTGGACGTATGCTAGGTTTTGAACCGGTGATATTGGAAGCTAACGTTTTACATATCTCTGTATTAGATATACAAATAATTAAACATACAAATATTCACATAGAGTGTAATATTGTCAAAGGTTCGTATAGAAACGGGAATCCAGCGAAGGTGCTGTATGAAATAGACGTGTCTGTCCCACCAGGCTATCGTTTAGACAAAATTCCTAGCAATCCTCAGTATTTGGTAGTCAACACCAATACTATCGGTAATATTTCAATTAAATTAACGAACCAGAAGGGTGAATTAATCGATTTCGGGAGAGCGAACCATTTACGGTACGACTGGAACTAAAAGAATATGGGCTTAAGAATTAACCAAGGTCCACTTCCATCTTTCCTCAATGATACTATAAATACAGGACGTGAGCCTACAATGGTTTACTCAAGCAGGAGCGTGCTGGTGAATTAACGTCTGGCGAAAAGTACTTTTGGAATCTATAGGGTTAAAACCACATAGAAATGGCAGATTCGTTAAACATCTTTCAAAGCGTACGTTTTGATGAGACCATCACCAAGTCTGATATTCATACATATCTTCCGTACGGCTCTTCTAATTATGGATTATCCGATGAGATCCGTATATTGATACAGAGTCAAGATTTGGTAACCGCAACATACGATAGTTTCCTGTATATTGAAGCTAAATTGGAATGGAGCTCGGCCCTAGAAGGAGCCGGTGTAAAAACATGTTATCTAACAAACAACTTTGCACCATTCCTTTTCGAGGAAATACGTTACGAGTTAGGAGGTCAGAAAGTGGATACATGTAGAAATCCGGGTATAACATCCGCACTCAAAGGATACGTATCGTACACATGGAATGAAAGCAAAGGTTTACAGCATTTGGGATGGTCACCGAGGAATGAGGAACCGTTACAAGTGGAACACGCTAAAAGCAACAAAGAAAAACATTTTACCGTCTGTATACCTCTAAAACACATATTCGGAAGTATGGAAGATTATCAGCAATTTATCGTGAATATGCGACAGGAGTTGGTGTTAATACGTTCCAGAAGCGATGCTGATTGTTATAAGGGTACCGCAGATGACGCTAAAATAACGTTAAATAAAATTCAATGGAAGATTCCGCATGTGATGCTAAGCGACAGTGCTAAACTAAGTCTGTTCCAAAAAATCAATAAAAATACAACCATTACGATTCCGTTTCGTCAATGGGAACTACATGAATTGCCAGCTTTAAAACAGACACAGTCGGACATATGGCCAATTAAAACTTCCACTCAATTGGAGAAACCTCGATGAACAATTGTGGCTTTTCAAAAGGGGAAGAAGTTTTCAACGACGGAAAGAGCGGCCGATTTCGATAACGTGAATATTCGCAATCTAAAGTTACACCTCAACTCGGAAAGTTACCCATACGAAGCGATGCATCTGGATTTCAACGTCAACAAGTATATAATAGCCTACCAAAATTATTTAAATTTTCGAAGAGAATATTACACGATCAACAATCATGAGGATGCATTATTTGACTATTCGCAATTCAAAACATGTCCAATATTCGTAATGGATTGCTCGAAACAAAATGAATCACTAAAACACTCGACTGTAGATGTAAAACTTGAAATGGAAGCGTTGGAGGTGTTTGAAGCCGGTATCGTTGTCTATTGTCTCATATTACATGATGCCATGGTGCAATACAATCCTTTGACGGGAGAAGTGAAAAAACTATAATATGTTATAATAATAATAATAATAATCTATTGTAATATTAGATGTATAAAATAAAGAACCATATTGACAAGTTGTGCAGTTTTATTTCGGATAGACACTGATCAACAACAACAACATGCGAGTAGTGGTTCAAACTCAAAAAACTACCTATTGTAAATCTCGATGATTTAACTCAAGCTGCAAACAGCGAGATACAACGGCATGGAGAGTTACTTCCAAACAGCGTACGCGCTATAATTTGTGGTCCTTCCAATTGTGGAAAAACAAACACCATGCTTAGTCTCCTAACTGAACCGAACGGTCTTCGTTTCAAACACGTGTATGTCTATTCAAAATCGTTGAATCAAGAAAAATATCGACTCTTGGGTGAAATTCTAGATCCCATGAAAGATATTGGTTATTATTGCTTCAGTGATAATACTGACATTATGGAACCGAGCGAGGCAAAACCCAATTCAGTGTTTATCTTCGACGATATCGCTTGCGAAAAACTAAACCATATTAGAGCGTACTTTTCAATGGGACGTCATAATAACATTGACTGCTTCTACTTGGGTCAAACCTATACTAAAATCCCCAAACAGCTGATTAGAGATAACCCAATTTAATAGTGCTCTTCGAACAGGATGATTTGAATTTGCGTCACATACATGAAGATCATGTCGCCCCAATTGTAAGCATGCAATTGTTTTGAGACATGTGCTCAGAGAGTTGGCGTAATCGATACGGATTCCTGGTAATAAATAAAGACGCTGAAGTAAAAAACGGCCGTTTTAGGAAAGGCTTCGATCAGTATATAATACCATAGCAGCATCGTTAAAATATCATTTGGGAAAAAACAGCCTACAAGTAAACAGCCCCCGTTTCAACAGACCTGCTTTAAACTGACCTGTTTTAAACAGAGCTGTTTATTTACCTGTTAGACCTGTTTTATCTGTTTTATTGCTGATCCGCACCGATGGACAACGAAAGATTAGCGTTGACAAAACGTATAATTCAAGTTCGTAAAGCTATACAGCAAAAATATGATCATCTTAAGGAGGATCGATTTACTAAAGAGACAAATTTCACTAAAACTTACAAACCACTCATTGAACCACTTGCAAACATTGCAAATAAAATCGAACCGTTAGTAAAGACGGAGCCGGAGGATGCTGAGGAGGAGGAGGTATTCACAAAACCGTCACCAAAACGTCATTCCTCCCCTATCAAAAAGAAAAGGTCGCCGATTCAGCAGTATGGTACCACACCGTCAATACCTTATCACTTGCGAGGAATTAACAAACGAAGATCATCTTCTTTTAGTAGTAGTAGTAATTATGTTAGTCCATTCGCACAACTTCCGTATTTTCAAAGAAATCCTCTGCGTCAAGAGACACCATCGTTCCTCGAGACTAGTGTGAATGGAGAAATTACACCCCAAGTGGAAGAAGAAGAAGAAGAACATGTAGCGAATACCACCGATTCTATTTCACTCAATACCTCTGCATCGAGAGAATTTCTGGAACAATATGATCCATTACCACGAATATACATAGAACGCATGCTAAGCGATGCATCGAATGCAATTGATACCACTTATGGAGTTCTTTACGACATTTCAAGCGATAAGTGGGCAATTGGCAAGACACCGGTAAAGATAGACGGAAAGGATTTGATTATTAAGGGAGTTCGGTATAATGGTACGAGTGGTCTCTATGATCTAATAATAATGAATGAACCAGACAAACGTCTAATAACTAGCGAAGACGAGACGAACTATACACAAATCTTAATTGCAACTAATGCAGCTCGTCGTGATAACAACCCGGATGAACAATTGAAAGGTACACGTGCCAAAAAATATACAGGGATAATTAAACCCTTACTGGAGAAGGTGGAGGTGAAGGAGAAAAAGGGGGGTGAAGTTACAATATTCAAAGAAATTGGACGACCAGTTGAATACAAATACTGGAACAACGTGCATGAATTGATTCAAGATTTGGAGGTCCTGTGGGCTGAAAAATGCCGGTAATACTGGTCTCGTTAATGATATCATATCAGTCGTGGAAGAACTATACGAAGATGGATATATTGAGAAACCCTCCGAAAACTTTTTTAGTCAACTGTAGTTCGCGCAATGATGGACAAGTTTGGACGCTCTCATGTTCACGCTCAATTCCATAAACTGCTAAAATCGCAATTCTCCATTACCGACGATAAGTTTAATGTCGAAAATAAGCGTTTAACTAACGTAGCCGATCCCATCGAACCTCAAGACGCGCTAACCTTACAGCACTATCAACTGACAAGGTTCCATTTAAATGGGAACCGCTTAAGAGCGGTAGCCGATCCTCAAGAAGACTCCGATGCCATAAATAAAGGTTACCTCGAGTTTTGTCTTCAGTTAGTGACGTCACTTATAAATGATGTTCGTAATTATGTTGAGGTAGTACAAGCAGATTTAAATGCAACTAAAGAAACGTTAAGTAAAGGATGGAACGATAAGGAAGGATGGAACAAGTGGTAAACGAGTTGCATAAACCGGCACGCAAAAATTTCCCTCGTAGACGCACTATTATTAAGGGATTCGATGATCTATGGTAAGCCGATTTAGCTGAATTTATACCTTACTCCAAACAGAATAAGGGCTACTACATCCTGGTAGTTATCGACTGTTTCTCTAAATACCTATGGACGAGAGGTTTAAAGACGAAGACGGGGTAGAAGTTATGAAAGCTATGCAAACCATTTTTAAAGAACGGACTCCCAAAATCTTGAAACAGATGCTGGAAAAGAGTTCTACAATAAGCATTTCGCTAACCTGATGATAAAACATAACATTAATCACTATTCCACCTACAGCACTAAAAAGGCTAGCATAGCAGAAAGAGTGATTAGGACAATCAAGAATACCCTGTATAAAAAATTTGGGGTGCATGGAAAATACGTATGGATTGGTCCACTTCTCGAAGAAGTGACGACAGAGTACAATAACCGTAAACATCGAACGATCGGAATGAAACCTAGCGAAGTAAATGCTAACACAAAGCTTAATGTATATTCGAATCTGAAAATCTTTAATAAAAACCATCGGTTTATGGTGGGTGACATAGTCCGCATTAGTAAATTTAAAAGCATCTTTGATAAAGGTTATATACCAAACTGGTCTAGTGAACTTTTCAAGATTGTTAAAGTACGCGTAACCAATCCGGTCACGTACTTGCTAGAAGACATGAAAGATACACCTATACTAGGTGGATTTTATGGACAGGAACTGCAAAAAGCTAAATATCCGGATGTGTACTTGGTGGAAAAGGTCATTCGACGTAAGAAGAATAAAGTGTACGTGAAATGGTTGGGATTAAACGAATACTCGTGGATCGACGATGACAATAAAGTTTTATAAGCATATTATTGTTAACTACTTAACTAGAAATAAAAACTCAAATTTATAAGCAATAGAGGATTGTATAATAAGCTCATTTGTATTTCAATAATGCCGGTAAAAACAACAAGCAGTTTGGAACACTTAAATTACTGTAGAAAGCATCACTATTGGTTTAATAACGGATATAAATGTCCGGCTTGTATAGGTATCGACTAATATGAATAATAAATTATTGTAATATAGTGTACTTAAGGTACAGACTAACATAGGATGTAATTTCTGTAAGAAAAATAATAATAAAAGACAAATTGTAATTTATTTTTTTATTAATAAAAACATACTGATATATACATAATTTTTTTTTGTTTAATCTATCTAATTATCTTATGTATTAGATCTAAAGTGTCTCTGTAGTCCTCAAACTTAACTGATGGCCATTTCCCAGAGTCAGGTCCGCTTGTCCAACCTAACCGTTCGCCTTTCCGACCTTTTTCAACGTTTTCCAGAATCCAGTTGTATATTGTGAAATGTTCATAATTTTTTGACGGTTCAAAAGTGTATTTAAAGTTTTGCTCATTAATTACATCGATATATAGCTTAAGTGATTTACAGTTAGCATAATAAGCAGCAGTTGAAATAAATTCGTTAGTAGCCCAAGTAATGTCATGATAATGTTTCTTAATATTTTCGATACTATATTGTACTTTAGGTGTAAAGCAATTATCATTATCGTTTAGCAAGTTACATACATATCTTTTAAAAGAAATTTTTAAATTTAAGGAAACATTAATTTGACCAATTACATTTTCTAATTCTATATCAGTTATAAAATCTTTTTCTACACAAACTTCAATAACATTTTAATATAACGGTCTAACTTAACCTTTACGTTAAATAATGTGTTAATCGTATCGATACACGCTCCATCTGCATTCTCAGCATACCACTTAAAGCATTCATCAGGTATTACAATGTTCTGAAGTATGTTAGCAACTAGAATATAAACCTCTATAGAACCCTTCCCCATTAAGGCATGCTTCAAAAATTTCTTATAAATTTCTTGCGAGGAATGTTGTAATTCCTCATCCATTTTTTTAGAGATTGTTGATTACTCATTTTATGATTTCTACAACAACAAAAGAAAAGTATAAGATCATGTAACATTAAATCCCCAAGGACGAGTATCAGTTAACCCAAAATGTATTAATCTTTTATCATCATAAGGACTAAGAACCACCTTATTTTGTTTTATTGTAAACACCGAATGTTTTTTTGATCTTATAAGACGCTGGTGACGCTTTACAATGTTATAGTCGAACAGAGCCCTTTTATAATCATCTAATGTAACTTGTCTGACACTAGCCGATGTAGAACCTTTGGACTTCTTTATAACTTTGTGTTGGTTAACAGAGTATGCATACATTTTTGAGCGTAAACCAACAAACTCTAACATAATTTTACCGTGATTTTCATCATTCACTAAGCCTGGCACTTTTTTGTTAACTAATGGAATGTTATAAACGTTATTGGGATCATAGTCTGAGGTATCAAATCTATTAATATCCTCTTTCATACTCTGATATATGTCGGGTACAGAGAAGGCATACACAAGACTGTCTGTATCCGTATACAAGAGTTTGGCATTATTTTTAAATTTCTTTAACATATAATTATAATGAAAATCATATAAAAAGGTTTTTGAAACATCTAATACCGAAAATCCTGCATATATAGGTTTATTCAAAAAAACTTCCAATTTGTTCATTTCTATTATAATCATGTCGTTGTCAAATATAGTACAATTGTGAAAATTGGGTTTGGATATAAGTGCGCGAGCCCCAAAACAACCCTCCCATTTTGTGACTAAACGCACATCCTTATATTTGCGAACATTTTCCATAAGTTTACCAAAAACGCTATTAATCATTAATTTAAAAAAGTTCTTATCAAATTCATTTTTTGATTCCTGCCTTAACATTATGTTCACAGCTATATGTTTTTAACCACGCCGACTGTTTGAAACGTAAAACCCGATTTACTTTAACTAGTCTTAATCCCTGCTCTAAATACATTTTTAAATTCCTATAGTGAAGAACGTAGTTACGTTTTGGGTACAATGTGAGCAATAATTTCTTTAATTTAGATTTGGAATACGGGGCTGGGGGTATCATGTGCTCAGGTGCCAAAGGTAGATCGCTATGGGACTCATGTAACTCTGTGGGGTAATCCAAGTCACAATCTATGATGTAACCAATGTCTGAATCGTTAGGATTATTTAATATGCATTCAATATTAGGCTCATCGATGAAAGAAAATTCCCCATATGGTAAAAATTCTTCCATTGTTCTTCCATAAAGATTGTTAATATCATGATAAATTAAAAAGCTCGTTGGGATACTAGAATCGTAGCTTTCACCCATGTATTTATTATTAGCTTTCGCGTAACGGTTGGAACACTGCGATACTCCTCCTCTAATACCTCTTTCGATGAACATAACCATGTCGATATCGGTAAAAAGTTCTAATGTAACTTGAGAAATTTTTAACATTGCATCAAATGCCAAACCTGGCGCTGTATAATAATAAAGAGGGTCCAGTTGATATGCGCTTAAGCAGGCTCGACGAAAATTTTCAAAAACATCCGCCAAAAGTAAAACATCTGTTTTTAGATATAAATCCGAGTATTGACCTAACGTTTCAAGTCTAAACGTATTCCAAACATTAACGGCATGCATATAATCTTTATCCGTAATATGTTTGTTTTGAAGCTTACTAAAAAATGCAGTTTTTGGAGGTAAAGTAGTTTCATTAAGTTTATCCCAAGAATCAACATATTCATATGGAAAGACTCCCTTACAAACTAATAAATTAAATTCATTATCACTATTACAATTTGATCGGGTAATATTTTTTTTATCATTCTCCAAATATGATGACAATTTCTCAATACTGCTACTCATGAACCTAAAGGAGTCAATAAACCTATAGTGTATCCTTGTATTGTTGACTAATTTGGTGAATGAAATGTATTTTTCTTTAATTAACGGTAAAAGTTTGACCTGGCCCGGAAAACCGTTTGCTAATTCGCGAATAATAAAGTGTGAGTCGTAACCACTAAGATTGTGAAATACTACAAGTATAACATGGAACACCTTAAAATTTAAATTACAACCTCTGTGTGCCGCGGATCTATACTTTCCTGTCAAATGATCGTGGTCTCTAACTTTAATATTATCCCCCGTAAATGGTTTCCTACAAATATGACATACTACCGCATTCTCAAAATCTTTAATCTGATCTTGTGTTAGGTTATCCATTGGTACAACCATATTAAATATATTGTTAACCCAATACGCCAAATTTAATAATTCATTAACAAACCACGTAATACAATCCTCGCCCCTGTACAACTGAAATTTAGATAATGAGTCGTTATAAGAACATTTCAAATAATAAGCTATACTAAAGGGAACATGTTTTTCGCATACACGTGTATTACTTCCTTCATCGTCTACCCGAGAGGATTTTTTAAGTATGCTTTCAAGGTCTGCATAAATGACGAACGGTACTTTTTCTTGATATGTGAAATGTTTAAATTCTAAAAATTTTTCATCGTCACTCATCGGTAATCTAGAGGAACACGTATTAATTTCGTGAGAACGAGCTATATGCTTTTCTAAAAGAATGTTTGTAGAGAAATGATTCAGACATCGATTACAAAAAAAATTTTTATGATCCCTATTGGATAGTTGCTTGGCAAGCAGAGCTGACATACTTTTTATCCAAATAAAGTGATAAAATGTATTATTATTACTATTAATGTAACTTGGTATACCTTCTTCTGCACCACATTTGTTATTTGAATCGCAAGGTAAAATCAGTAAATTAATTGACTCTCTGTTATTCATGTGGTTCTTACTTAATAAAAATGGAAACACTTTTTTATCCTTTACACAATATAAGTTAATTGAAAGGTTGTTTAACTTTTCAAATTTGCCGATGTCGTTTAATTTAATAGGAAACTGAATAGATTCAGATTTTAAAATATCGATAAAATGAGGATAACTAAAAACTCTATCGTTATGATTTTGTACTGGAAATAAAGCAGTTACTATGGCCCACAAGAAACAGTATTCATCATTATTTTTTACATTAACAACTGCCCGCTTCATTGCTATGAAATTAAGTACTTTAACATACGTCGAAACACCTCCCCTTATAGGAATGTAACTGTTAATATTAACCTTTAAGTGTAAAATTTCTTGCAACGCCCATCCCGAACCCCTTTCCGCAAACTCTTCTAATTTTGCCTGAAGTTTATCGAATACATGCGTTTTGTACCATTGTTTAAGATCGGTACCAACATCTATAATTTCATTTTTGGAAGCAAACGTTTTTAAGTCAAGCTCAAGGTTTTGAGGTTGAATGAAATGACATGCTAAAACGACATTTACTTTAAGCATTGATTGTCGTAACATTACATTAATTTTTCTCGAAAAACTTTTATAAGCACATTTCAAGAATACTAGCGGATCTTTAATATTTAAATTGACTATAATACCTGTAAGTAATCTGTCATTGAAGCAAGATTGTACATCGTGCCACTGCAAGTTACTTGAACTGATTGCTACACCAGCGCCTCTTTTATCTAGAGTCTGTCTTAATTGATTTAATTTCGCTAGATAACATTTGAGAATTGATAAATTACTTTCAAGTCTAAGTGGATTTTCATTTACAGTATACATTTGAATTTTAATAAATTTTTTCAGTCCTGATATTATTTCTTAACATATGAATATGCCTGGTTATTTCATCCTTAGTTTTCCATAGTTTAATAGCTTTGCGAATTACCTTAATTAATTCACTACTTGTAACAGAAACCGAATTTATATTCATATCTAATTATTTTAACTGCTTATTTACCTTAGAAGATATAATATTAAATGTAAACAAATATTATTTAAATTCACACAGACACACACGAACAATTTTAAAAATCAGCGTAACTGGGGAGTGACCGTTTTGTTAACTATTTTCAGACTACAAAACACTTTAGAACTATTACAAAGACAATTGTCGGAAGGTAATCGCTCTTTAACTTTAAGCTGCGATATCTGCCATCTTACCGTACATCATCGGTTTATATACCTTCTCAAGTTAACGATAGAGGTACAATAACCCGATGGTCAACGAGTTTATGGAACATTGATGTCCTTCAAAAGATAAGAAATAGAGCAAGGTTATAAAATAGTAAAGCGCATAAGACAATACATATATATGTAATGAACCAAGACCGCCTTTCAATATCGTAAAAGATTGACAACCAAAACGCTTAAAGTTACCTTTTTGACATTTTTTGGGCATTTCCCGTGGGGTGAATGACCCCCAAAAATTGCCAAAAATTACCAAAAAATGTAATTTGACACCCGAAAATTACCAAAAAATGTAATTTGACACCCGAAAATTACCAAAAAATGTAATTTGACACCGAAAATTACCAAAAATGTAATTTGACACCGAAAATTACCAAAAATGTAATTTGACACCGAAAATTACCAAAAATGTAATTTGACACCCCAAAATTACCAAAAATGTAATTTGACACCCCAAAATTACCAAAAATGTAATTTGACACCGAAAATTACCAAAAATGTAATTTGACACCGAAAATTACCAAAAATGTAATTTGACACCCCAAAATTACCAAAAATGTAATTTGACACAAAATTACCAAAAATGTAATTTGACACCCCAAAATTACCAAAAAAAGTAATTACCAAAATTACCATAAAATGTAATTTGACACCCCACAAAATTGTGTAAAATGTAAATTTGACAACCCCGAAATTGTCATGAAACGTAATTTGACACACCTCAAAATTACCTTAATATAATGTAATATGATACCTCCAAAATTATAGAAAATTGCCAACAATTAAAGTTTGACATCCAATTGATTATACTACCTGTTGTCAAAATTTTGCTACTAATTTTATAGATCACATAATTACCTTGGGTTAGTCCTTAACCTCATTTAAGTTAACGAACTAGTGTAGTTTAGTTTTTATTATTTTTTCTAAAGTGTTTTAATTGTTGTTATTAGTAAAATAAATGTTTAATTCTTTTTCGGCTTTTTTTCTTATAGTGAAATATTCAGATCACCTATAATGTGTAGAGGTTTTGAAAATAAACGTTTTAATTCTTTTACTTTTTCCTTAAGGTGAAATATTCACATCACCTATAACTATAAAGTGTAGAGATTATACATCAAAAAGTATTGCAATTTTACATGTGGAATTAAACATAAACAGTAAAAATCATAAGTAGTTGCATAACGATTTTACACAATTTTTCCAAGTTCAAAATCTTTTGATGTCACTACAGTTTTAGTAAGATGAAATTTGTTTTTCGTTACATGATTTCGTTAAATATTATACTTAAATACAGTTTTTAAAAGATTCTTGTTATAGGATACAAATTTCCGTAATAAAACATCTAACTCGGTAACATAATAATAATAATATTTAGAACAAAATCTCAAATTATACATGATTTCTAAAAATGTACATACTTTTCTTAAAACAAGCATTAGAAATTTATATTCATATCTTGGGTTAGTCCCTTAATCTTATTTAAGTTAACGAACTACTCTCACATATGTTCGTTCATTACCCTTATCATTTCCGCTTGTTTTGCCGACGTTAACAAAACCTACACCTATATATACGTTTAACATTGCACTTCTTATTCAGTTATTATATGTACATCTACATTGAAATAACACACGTATACATTACAATCCAAAAAAACCAAATTGAGTTTAAAAAAGAAAAACGAAAAACCACAAATACTGCAGCACTTGCTGGTGCAGCCAGCTAGCAGTACTGCTGTATCACTACCGCAGCCACTACCACCATTATCATCACCTGCAGATATTCCTGTAATAAGTATCCGGGACAGTGATGTCGAAGAAGACTTTGCACGCTACTTCGAAAAGTAAGTTACTTATTTCTTAATTTATGTATGATGATTGCATTATTAATGTGATTTATTTTCCGCTTACAGTATCTCTCCTGCTACTACCGCGGTAGCATCGCCGGCGTGGATGCGTGGGGGTAAAAACCTCCTGCTGCTCGACATGCCTTCGCAAGGCACCAACTCCTGAGACGTGTCAACCCCGAGCCCGCGGTAAGGCTGCATCATCTGCGGAAACAAATTTGGAGTGGCTGCGTGATTTCTGCATTTCGAACCAAGATCGTGTGGCTGAACTTAGCAATCGTGTGGCCCGGCTAACTAAAGAGTTAGCTGAGGCCACGGACGAGTTGGCATCGGCCGAAAAAACTGGTCGGAATGCAGAACTAGTGTTTCGTGCCTTGGACAATATGGATCCTTAGAGTGTTAAGTGTAGTTTAGTGTAGTTTAGTTTTTTTTTATTATTTTTTCTAAAGTAGTTTTAATTGTTGTTGTTGTTGTTGTGGTTATTTGTAAAATAAATGTTTAATTCTTTTTTCGGCTTTTTTTTCTTACAGTGAAGTATTCAGATCACCTATAATGTGTAGAGGTTTTGAAAATAAACGTTTTAATTCTTTTTACTTTTTTCCTTAAGGTGAAATATTCACATCACCTATAACTATAAAGTGTAGAAAATTATACATCAAAAAAGTATTGCAATTTTACATGTGGAATTAAACATAAACAGTAAAAAATCATAAGTAGTTGCATAACGATTTTGCACAATTTTTCCAAGTTCAAAATCTCTTTGATGTCACTAAAGTTTTAGTAAGATGAAATTTGTTTTCGTTACAAGATTATCCATTTATTTCGTTAAATATTATACTTAAATACAGTTTTTAAAAGATTGTTGTTATAGGATACAAATTTCCTTAATAAAACATCTAATTCGGTAACATAATAATAATAATATTTAGAACAAAATCTCAAATTTTACATGATTTTTAAAAATGTACATACTTTTCTTAAAACAAGCATTAGAAATTTATATGCGAAAATGCGAACTTATGATTTTATAATATAGTTAAAATCAAACTTCATATCACATTATTTATTTATTTTGCACCCTTCTTATTTTTAAACTCTTCATCTTCAGCTTCACCTCGTACATTTCCAACGTTCTCATCACTATATAATGTAATTGTTAGACTAGTGTTATTTGTAAATAAATGTTTATTTTTCTATTTTACTTTATTTCTTATAGTGAAATATTCAGATCACCTATAATGTGTAGAGGTTGTGAAAATAAATGTTTTAATTCTTTTTTCCTTAAGGTAAAATATTCACATCAACTACAACACAGTTTTAATAAGATGAAATTTGTTTTTGTTACATGATTATCTATTTATTTAGTTAAAATATTATACATAAATAGTTTTTAAAAGATTCTTTTTATAGGATACAAATTTCCGTAATGAAACATCTAATTGGGTAACTTAATATTTGGAAGAACAAAATCCCAAATTTTACATGATTTAAAAAATTTACAGACTTTTCTTAAAAACAAGCATTAGAAATTTATATGTGAAAATGCGTACACCCCTAAATCTACCTTCTAAATCTTTAATTTTTCATATCAACACCTCCAACCTCTTCTTTCACTCAACAATAATTCATACTTGTTCTTTTTTATTTCCATACTCGAAGCTGTCTCATCCTTCTATTTATTTCATACACCTCTAAATCTACCTTTAAATCTTTAATTTTTCGTATCAACACCTTCAACCTTTTCTTTCGCTCCACAATAGTTAATACTTGTTCTTTTCTTGCGTTTCCTATCTTGCATACTACCATTTTCATCATTTCTGCTAATACTAAATCACACACACCCAAGGAAGCCTTTTTATTATAAATCTACATCCTTCAAAACCGCGAACCTAGGCTTCTTCTTCTTTTTCTTCTTTCCATGAACTTATTCTATTTTTACACTTCTAAGAAATGTTATACGATATCCCTACAGATCAATAATCTTTGACCTTGACCACTACACTTTTAGACTTTCTAAGAATTGTAATATGATGATGAAGATGATATTGCAATTTCTATTTTTACTTTGACCTTGACCTGCACCGAAAATTTAAATTCACCGACAAAAGCATCCTTCAAACGTCCTTGAGGCGTGGAGCGCGTTCTGGCATAATGAGAAAACTCAATTGACCTTGAAATAAATCCCATAAGATTTACATGGGTGACCTTGAAGTGGAGTAGCTCCGGCCTTATATTACTACTTCTATCCTTGCGCTGATTTTTCTGTTCATCTGTCCAATATACGATAGCCCGGAGCCTCCGCATGGAATCTCGTACACTCCTTGAATCTCCAACGAGATCTTGTCCTTAGCATTTCTTAAGATCGAATGAATTTTTCGATACGCTGTGAAAGTTTTATCGATTTTATGTTTTTTAAGAATACGGCTAATCTTGTCCGTTGTCCCTTTGATGTACGGCAGGTATGCCGTGGCAGTTGCAGGATCAGCTGGTTCTTTGTCTTCTCTACTTCAAGACCTCAAAGTCCTTTGTATGTCGTGGTGGTGGAATCCATTTCTAATCAAAGCCTCTCTTATCTTTATCATCCCTTCGTTGATGTTATTATATATATATATATATATATATATATATATATATATATATATATATATATATATATATATATATATATATATATATATATATATATATATATATATATATATATATATATATATATATATATATATATATATGATAAGTTTATTGGGGAATGCAGTCAATTATGAAGGCCAAAAGTAAAAAACCCTTTGTTAATGTGCCAAGCTTTCGGAATGCTTTATTCCTTTATCAAGACAAGCTACTAACGCGAGTTAAATAATAAAGTTAAAAACAGAACTAACAATAGGAATTTGCAGGAAACTAAATTTAATTGACAGTGTGTCAATAGTTTTACTCCGACTGACTAACGGTAAATTTCGACTTTCTTCTTCAACTTCGTCTATCTCAAGGATATCCATCTTTAGAAAATCATGTTCAGATTCATTTGTATTATGCGTTACGTCTAATAGAAATTCCTTTTCAAATGGCTACCTGTTGACTTATTGTCTTCCCCATAAGGTTTTTTATTTTATTGTGGTCGGTTTGAAGTATTTTGCTCAATATTTTTGTGCTTTCCGACGATAAGTTCCGTTACTTTTAATTTTTCTCCATTTAGTTATTTCTTCCATTTTAAATCTGCAAAGCATATTTATGTACCATGAAATGTAAGTTGATTGATTAAATCTCCTGTACAGAGCGTATGCAGGTATTAGTGGTTTGCAAAATATCCTTAAGCATGAATGAATTGTAAATCTTTTTCCTAAATCTGTATTTTAGGCTATATGCAGAGTACTTCTACTTATAACTTTCGTTACATGTGTTATGCAGGTGGCACATGCATTTTCAATGAATATGCGTACATGTCAACTGTTCTTGTAGGTAATATGCAGACTTTATTTACTATTACAGCTTGTATGCAGATTAACTGCAGATCCAAACAGATTTGCAGATTATTAGCAGGCTATATGGAGAGATTTTATGCAGATCATCGTTATTTGAGGTGTCGATTATCGACGAAAATTACAATTATTTTGGATATGTTGTGTATTCGAATTTGTTTGTGCATTTCCCTAAAACATTAAATTTGTTGTAAAATACTTATCTTTTTTGGGATTTTTTAATGGTGTACTTTAAATTATACAATCTAAACGTTTCGATAACACTTACAGTTATCTTCGTCAGTAGTAATGTTTGTTAAAAATTGTTAAAGATATAGTAAACAATTTTGTCAAATTTGACAAAATTGTTCACTTAGTAAACAATTTTGTCAAATTTGGTGGTTTTTATTTGTAAATAATTGGTGCTGCAATATATATATATATATATATATATATATATATATATATATATATATATATATATATATATATGTATACATTGCGATGTTTATTTTTATATTTAATTTATAATATTTTAGAGTGTCATAAACATCTTGTAATGAATTTGTTAAGTAAATATTGCCTCGATTAGTAACTCAGGGGATAGGGTTCAATAAATTAGTTGTGTGATGAAATTATATTAAAATCTTGAGATACATCAATTACTGTCTTGATATAAATTGAATTCATGTTAAATTATTTTATTCAAACACCTCGTATCATAGGTAATCATACACCACATTGCGCGCATGCGGATATCTGTCCTTCGTGGCTGAACAACAAAATAAAGTACTGTTTCTGTAAGTATAATTGGATTTTAAACTGATGTAGTATTAATATACAATTAATGAATCGCGATACTATTCGATGACTGCTTTATAATCTGTTTAAATTATTTACCCATGTAAGCAAAGGTGATACGCACTATTCATAAACATAACCTAGATTAATAATATGAGATTCATTTAACTTACAGCGTCCTTAATCTTCCTTTGGCAATCTTCAAAATTGAAGTCCCGTTATCCAAATCAGCTGTATTGTGAATCCGTCGAAGTATGCTGTCGCGACAGTGATTGACATAGAGCATGAGTTTCTTTAGGTACGTTGCTTATTTATTTCTCCAAAAAACTATCAAAACACTTAATTTCAATACTGTATAATTTAATACAATAAACTATTTGCATTAAATTTATTTATTAACACTTTTTAATTTGTATAAAATTGACAAACATCATTTTTAATTTTTGTTAAATTCGTTTATATTAAAAAAATTGATAACATTTAATATTTCCTTTGTTTCTCAATTTGACATTTCACGTATTATAGGTAATATACTATAACCTCACTTTTGTTTAAGTAGTTTGCAATTTTCGAATATGTTTTGTTTTTACTTGATTTAGGTTATGTTATAAAATTAACAATCTTAGTTTTGATTACATGCTCTTAACAAAGTAACATGCTTTCATCTTCAAGATTGTAACCAGATTTTAGAAAAATTTTCAAATGCAATATCATTTAAACACCCATTTTGATTGGAAGATCATACAATACAAACAAACCTGAATCTTAATTCTGATTGGTTGATTATATTTCTGAAATTTACAATTTAATAAATTTTCAAATATATTTGTTATAGTAGGATAGATCTTAAAAATTTTATAAGCATTAGATTTTCTTCAGAATGATACCTCATTTACCATATTTGGCTTTTAAACTACTTAGCTATTAATAATTACACTGTCTAAGAATTTTCACATAAGTAAATTTGCTTATATCTAACTTATTCTAATCACAGGAAAACTATGGTCATAATTGGATTCTACAACCCGAAAAACATAAAGTTACACTAATTTTAAATCCAACATAATCTAAAATGTAATATTCCATCTCACTACCGGAGTTCGAAATTGCCATAACCTGTTTTCTCATCACATTCAGTTAATTTGCACCAACAATGTTAATTTATGTTGCAACACTTCCTTTTAACACAATTATGTAAGTTATTTTTATAATTATTATTCCGTATCATTATCCATAATTTCGCAACTTATATGAATCCTTCTGGCATTATCTTTTCATTGACATTAACTTTAATCATACATTTTACTTCAACTACATGTTATCTAACACAACTTATTTTCTTTTATTTTAGAACTGAAGCGGATCATGCTACCAGAACAGGATTTCCTTTTTCCAAATGGATATCATGAACAATATTAAAGAAAATACATAATTTATATCTTCCGAAGGTGATCGAACACTACTAATGTCAAACTTCTTTTGTATACCCATGATTAAAATGTAATAACTGTAAAACTTGAATCTTATAGCTTACAATATGATGAATAATCACACATGTACTCAGTTATATGTTATTATGAACTTACATAACTTACGATTTTACATATTTCCATCACAATGAATTTCTAAGAATCTTTATTATGAACTTTTATATATATATATATATATATATATATATATATATATATATACAAATCCCATGTAATCTAAAGCGAACTTGAAGTGATCCTTTATGTAACTAAACAAAAATTGAAATTCTCAGTATTGGGCATTAATAATGCTGACGTAAATATATGTGTTTTTTAACAGCACTTAATCGACCGATTACAGACAATTAGGAATTTAGTGATCAGTGTAATTACAATACTCTGACACATCTTAAAATGGCATTCAGTAACTCAAACTGCCCAATTCCTTCACGCGTAAACGGGGAGTAAAAAGGACATTTAAGTTACTTTGCGACGGCCTCTGTTAAGGCCCCATTTATAATTGATGCATGTACATACATACCAGGATTAGATACACCAAATCAACCCCAATTTCTAAAGGAATTCAGGAATATATAACTGTAAGAATCATTTTAGATACTTGAGTGGCAGATATTAAGTTATCTTTAGAGATGTAATCGTTATTCACGTAACATTTATGATAACAAATCTCCATCGAACCATGTTAAAGGTTTTTGCAAAATTGGTCAATAGATGTCCACTAGTTAACCTATTTTTTTGTTTAAATCGTGATAGACTCCCCTTACAGTTTAAAGAGAACCAATATTATGTTCTAAGGTTTCATTTATTCCTTTGTGTAAACTACATAAAGGGCCAGACAGTTTAAAAATAATCAATCTTTGACATTTGACTAAATTATTGACCTGAAAATTGTTTATTAATTAGAGTCAGATCGATTACAGAATTTAATCAGATTGGATTCCTTAAGTCACTGAATACGCAATACTGATCACGATTTACTATTAAACATAAATTGCAGATTTTAGTTACAGCGATTATTTCACGCTTGTGAATGTTTAAATACAGTTTAATGATACAAATTCAAACAGTATTTGATAGAAGATATAGAAGTTAACGTTATTGAGATTGAAAATTAATAGACTGCAGTACTTTCTTTCCAAATTGTGTGATATTCATTTCTTCCACCATTTTTGTGATAGTGTATAAATATTAGTTTATGCGTATACGTGGGTAAATTGAAAAGCATCCAGATAACGTCTTATTACTTCGGTTTCATGAATGTACAGGGTGTGATCAACAAGTTCGCGGCATTGTACACAGTTCAAAATTTTTTTAAGATTTGGATAATCTGATGTGATTTCAAGTAAAGATCCCAAAATTGAATTGACGTGTAAATAGAAGAGGGACACCTTCCGCCGCCATATTGGATTATGACGTGACAAGGATTCCCCACGTGGGAGACCATATTTTCTACTCTTATTTTTTATGGTTTCTTTTCGGAGCCCTTTTTCAACCCCTAATTATTTTTGTTTTTACACCCCCACGTGTAAGACCGTATTTTTCACCCCTACGGTTTCTTTTCGGAGGCCTTTTTCAACCCCTAATTATTCTTGTTTTTTACTCGCTTACTTAAGGGGCGTGTTTCTTTAACCGTATTTTATGGCCGCCCGCGTGTAGGACTCGTTTTTTATACCGCTATGGTTTCTTTTCGGAGGTCTTTTTCAACCCTTGATAGAATTTTCACCCCAATTAGAGCCCTTTTGGTTGTGTTAAGAACTTTTTTGTCGGTTCACACCTATGGCTCCTCTTCGGCTGTCATTTTTAACCCTTGATGGAATTTTTACCCTAATTACCGCCTCTTTGGCAGTTTAGCCCCTAGAAGGTAGGCAAATGCGTGCGAGTACAATGTTCTAATAAGGAGGCCTAATGCTAGCTTGTAAGACACGTGTAGGGCTTCGCAACTTGTTCTCGGGCGCTCGCCCCGTGGCTGGATATGATATGGGAACCCTAACCTTATAAGACAAGTGCAGAGCTTATTCCCTATCGTGGGCCCCCTTGGTGCAATTGTATGCGGGTTCTAACTTAATCTTACAGCTGTAGGCCTCCGCGCCGTCTTACAAAATTGTATTCCAATAAGGTGGCCCTAGCCTTGTAAGACAGGACTTGTATCAGGATCTGCGCCCTGGCCCTTTGAGTTAAAATTGGTTTTAGCGCCATCTAGTGGCGTATAGACTAATGAACATTTCCTATAATAGAAGTTGATAATGCACACCTCTCTCTTGCTCTATCTCGTTTCTCTTTTTCGGCTCTTTCTCACACACACAAACAAATCAATTAATTATTTAATCAATCAATCTCAAACAAATCATGCTCGATCAAATCAACCAGATCAATCTCAATCAATCAACCGAAATTATGTCTTACAGTTTGCGGAAACCAGATAACAGTTCAAAACTGAATACATTCAAGTCTAATTAAATATGACGTGAAATAATAAATAATTTCTACCCTAATGCAATGATACTGTATGTATAGGCAGATTCTCTCCTTCTAAACAGGCACCACCTGTACATTCGGAAAATTATGTCTGATTTATTTGCTTGTTCAATTACATATACACACAAAATTGTTTCATAGAAACGTGTTCATTGACTTTTATAAAAACCCCATTAAAAAGACCGGAAAGTAATAACTACTTATATATAACATAGAGTTAAATTAAATTAGCATTACCTGATTAACATCTTTATCGAAATTTTTGTTAGCAATATCAAGAAAGAAAATATATATATATATATATATATATATATATATATA
The DNA here is from genome assembly GCA_036346205.1 of Vesta saturnalis. NCBI lineage: Eukaryota > Metazoa > Arthropoda > Insecta > Coleoptera > Lampyridae > Vesta > Vesta saturnalis. Next base: position 8,241,162 of record JARFJB010000762.1, on the reverse strand, counting down.
TATATATATAATTTAAAAATACGCTTACCTTTAGAAGTGTTTTTTCCTTCAGTTGTTCTAGTAATGATAACCATATGTTGCACTGAAATATTTTGGGCGCAAGCTGCCGCGTTAGGAAAAAATACCTCAGCCATAAAAAAGGAGTTTAGATTTATAAACATGCCCCTGGGGAAGTTATTAGAGTGTGGTTAGGTCAACATCAGCGGACATTAGAGATTTTGCTGACTTGTTAGTAAACTATTACAACATAACCGTTCAAGATAATGATGGAAACGATGACGTAGATGAGCTGAAGGTATCTCACATCCAAGGTGATGGTGATGATTCACAGAAGAGGAAGAAGAGCGATGAGGTAGAGGACAAAGACGAATCTCAAAACCAGGATGCTGATGGCGACGAATGACGGTTCAAGAAGAAGAAGAAGACCGATAAAGATTGTTATTAAATAAAAATGATGTATTGTTGTTTATAATAATAATATATTTTCAAACGCTAAGCTTTCCTTTAATTTTGTTAATAAACTTGTTTTTCCTAACGGTGCTCCCCGTCATAATTCATGTTTGAAGCTTTACGAGTTTTCGCTGGCGTGTTTTATATTTGCGTGTTTTCGCGTTAGCGTGTTTTCGTGTCTGTGTGCTTTTTTGTGTTGGAGTGTTTTCGTGTTTGTATGTTTTCGCGTTTGCGTGTTTTCGTGTTTGTATGTTTTCGCGTTTGCGTATTTTCGTGTTAACGTGTTTTTGTTTACGTGTTTTTGCGTTAGCGTGTTTTCGTGTTAGCGTGTTTTCGTTCTGTGTTTTCGTTCTGTGTGTTTTCGTTTGTGTGCTTTTGCGTTAGCGTGTTTTCGTTTGTGTGTTTTCGTGTTTGCGTGTTTTCGTGTTTGCGTGTTTTCGTGTTTGTATGCTTTCGCGTTTGCGTGTTTTCGTTCTGTGTGTTTTCGTTTGTGTGCTTTTGCGTTAGCGTGTTTTCGTTTGTGTGTTTTCGTGTTTGTATGTTTTCGCGCTTGCGTGTTTTCGTGTTAGCGTGTTTTCGTGTTAGCGTGTTTTCGTGTTAGCGTGTTTTCGTTTGTGTGTTCTAGCGTTAGCGTGTTTTCGTGTTTGCGTGTTTTCGTGTTTGTATGCTTTCGCGTTTGCGTGTTTTCGTTCTGTGTGTTTTCGTTTGTGTGCTTTTGCGTTAGCGTGTTTTCGTTTGTGTGTTTTCGTGTTTGTATGTTTTCGCGCTTGCGTGTTTTCGTGTTAGCGTGTTTTCGTGTTAGCGTGTTTTCGTGTTAGCGTGTTTTCGTGTTAGCGTGTTTTCGTTTGTGTGTTCTAGCGTTAGCGTGTTTTCGTGTTAGCTTGTTTTTGTTTGTGTGTTTTCGCGTTTGCGTGTTTTCGTGTTAGCGTGTTTTTGTTTGCGTGTTTTTGCGTTAGCGTGTTTTCGTTCTGGTTTTTCGTTGTGTGTTTTCGTTTGTCGTGTTTTGCGTTAGCGTGTTTTCGTTGTATGTTTTCGTCGTGTTTCGTTCGTGTTTTGTTTGTGCTTTGCGTTAGCGTTTTTCGTGTTACGTGTTTTTCGTGTTTGCGTGTTTTGCGTTATGCGTGTTTTCGTGTTTAGCGTGTTTTCGTTTTGCTTCGTTGTGTTTTCGTTCTGTGTGTTTTCGTTTGTGTGCTTTTGCGTTAGCGTGTTTTCGTTTGTGTGTTTTCGTGTTTGTATGTTTTCGCGCTTGCGTGTTTTAGTGTTAGCGTGTTTTCGTGTTAGCGTGTTTTCGTTTGTGTGTTCTAGCGTTAGCGTGTTTTCGTGTTAGCTTGTTTTGTTGTTTGTGTGTTTTCGCGTTTGCGTGTTTTCGTGTTAGCGTGTTTTTGTTTGCGTGTTTTTGCGTTAGCGTGTTTTCGTTCTGTGTGTTTTCGTTCTGTGTGTTTTCGTTTGTGTGCTTTTGCGTTAGCGTGTTTTCGTTTGTATGTTTTCGCGTTTGCGTGTTTGTATGTTTTCGCGTTTGCGTATTTTCGTGTTAACGTGTTTTTGTTTGCGTGTTTTTGCGTTAGCGTGTTTTCGTGTTAGCGTGTTTTCGTTCTGTGTGTTTTCGTTCTATGTGTTTTCGTTTGTGCGCTTTTGCGTTAGCGTGTTTTCGTTTGTGTGTTTTCGTGTTTGCGTGTTTTCGTGTTTGCGTGTTTTCGTGTTTGCGTGTTTTCGTGTTTGTATGCTTTCGCGTTTGCGTGTTTTCGTTCTGTGTGTTTTCGTTTGTGTGCTTTTGCGTTAGCGTGTTTTCGTTTGTGTGTTTTCGTGTTTGTATGTTTTCGCGCTTGCGTGTTTTCGTGTTAGCGTGTTTTCGTGTTAGCGTGTTTTCGTGTTTTCGTTTGTGTGTTCTAGCGTTAGCGTGTTTTCGTGTTAGCTTGTTTTTGTTTGTGTGTTTTCGCGTTTGCGTGTTTTCGTGTTAGCGTGTTTTCGTGTTAGCGTGTTTTCGTGTTTTCGTTTGTGTGTTCTAGCGTTAGCGTGTTTTCGTGTTAGCTTGTTTTCGTTTGTGTGTTTTCGCGTTTGCGTGTTTTCGTGTTAGCGTGTCTTCGTTTGTGTGTTCTAGCGTTAGCGTGTTTTCGTTTGTGTGTTTTCGCGTTTGCGTGTTTTCGTGTTTGTATGTTTTCGCATTTGCGTGTTTTCGTGTTAGCATGTTTTAGGTTGTATTTTTTCGTGTTTTCGTGTTAGCGTGGTTTCGTTTGTGTGTTTTCGTGTTTGCGTGTTTTTGCGTTCAAGTGTTTTCGTGTTTGCATCTTTTTACGTTTGCGTGTTTTCGTGTCTGTATGTTTTTGCTTTTCCGTGTTTTCGTTTGCTCCTCGTGCTAAAACAATGATAGTCGATTGTATGTAGTTGTAGGTAATATTGTGTTGACTAAAAGCCATAATTGGAAACGCTGCTTGCTATGTCCAGTCCGTGGAGCTAAGTTTAATTAGCTTTTTGACAGATGTATTTATGATAAGGTCAGGCTTACATGTAAAATACTATAGAGGTGAAACTAGCTAGCTAACATATTTTGCTGCTACACGCATCACAGTATTGAAGATTCTGTTTATGTATTAGAAAACGTACCCAGTCTTGAAACAGAATGCAGGTAAAATTGAAGGAAATGAATACTGTACAGCTTCTATGAACGAACTGAAAGATTTGAAGCGTGTGCAGCATTTCCAGAGCCGTGCTGAAAACAGTTAATTTAGGGATAACCTCATGTCCATGTAATAATAATAATAATAGTGTCTGATAAAAAACTGTCAGGGGTTATTAGCTGCTTTACAGGTTGTTACAATATAATCGTTCAAGGTGAAGACGATGAGGTGATTGTATCTCAAAATCTCGATGATGGTGATGCTCTATATCAAATTTCAAATAAAATTAGATTACGTCACCCGTATTTCAGATTAGAAATTTGTGTGTGCGTGTGTGCGTGCGTGCGTGCGTGCGTGATGCGTGCGTGCGTGCGTGCGTACGTGCGTGCGTGCGTACGTGCTTACGTGCGTGCGTGCGTGCGTGCGTGCGTGCGTGCGTTCGTGCGTGCTTGCGTGCGTGCGTGCGTGGGTGTGTGTGTGTGTGTGGGTGTGTGTGATTAGTGAGACTACAGTTAATGACCACGTTTCTATGAAACAATTTTGTGTGTGTATGTGTATGTAATTGAACATGCAAATAAATCAGACATAATTTTCCGAATGTATAGGTGGTGCCTGTTTAGAAAGAGAGAATCTGCCCATACATAAAGCATCATTGCGTTAGGGTAGAAATCATTTATTATTTCACATCATATTTAATTAGACTTGAATGTATTCAGTTTTGAACTGTAATCTGGTTTCCGCAAACTGTAAGACATAATTTCGGTTGATTGGTTGAGATTGATCTGGTAAAATATTTGTAAGTGTTTTGAATGTAAATTTTATAAGTACAATATAATTGCTAAATACGTGTAGCAGTAATCAGATTTTGTGTATTACTTTCTAAATTAGTTAATCGGAATGTAATAGCCAGTTTATATCCAACCATTCATAAAACGTGTTTAGTGAGACTACATGTGGACACGTTGTATAAAAAATATTTCAGTTTAACATATGCTTATCATTGTTAGAACAATTGAAGGAAAAACACTTCTAAAGGTAAACGTATTTAAACTATGTATATATATATATATATATATATATATATATATATATATATATATATATATATATATATATATATATATATATTTTTTACTTGATATTGCTAACAAAAATGTCGATAAAGATTTTTAAAATGTATTATTACTCTTATAGGATGACGTCATAAGATCAGCCCTATAAATAGTTGGTACGTATTCGTGGATTTTAAACTTGTTATTGTTAATTCGCGTATAATAATAAAACCATTAAAACCTTTTGCCTTTTATTTCCATTATATCAGTTTGATATTCTTAAAAACATGTTAATTTAATTTAACTCTGTGTTATATATAAGTAATTATTACTTTCCGGTCTTTTTAATGGGGCTTTTATAACAGTCAATGGACACGTTTTTATGAAACAATTTTGTGTGTGTATGTAATTGAACATACAAATAAATCAGACATAATTTTCCGAATGTATAGGTGGTGCCTGTTTAGAAAGAGAGAATCTGCCTATACATAAAGCATCATTGCATTAGGGTAGAAATTATTTATTATTTCACGTCATATTTAATTGGACTTGAATGTATTCAGTTTTGAACTGTAATCTAATTTCCGCAAACTGTAACACCTAATTTCGGTTGATTGATTGAGATTGATCTGGTTGATTTGATCGAGCATGATTTGTTTGAGATTGATTGATTAAATAATTAATTGATTTGTTTGTGTGTGTGAGAAAGGGCCGAAAGAGATAAACGAGATAGAGCAAGAGAGAGGTGTGCATTATCAACTTCTATTATAGAAAATGTGCATATACGCCACTAGATGGCGCTAAAACCAATTTTAACCCAAAGGGACCAGGCGCAGACCCTGTATTACAAGGCTAGGGCCACCTTACTAGAATACAATTTTGTATAACGGGGCGAAGGCCTTCAGCTGTAATATTAAGTTAGAACTCGCATACAATTGCACCAAGAAGGCCCACGATAGGGGTTAAACTCTGCACTGGGTTATAAGGTTAAAGCCCCCATACCATCTCTAGCCACGGGGCGAAGGCCCGAGAATAAGTTGCGAAGCCCTACACGCGTCTTACAAGCTAGCATTAGGCCTGCTTATTAGAACATTTTACGCACACGCATTTGCCTACCTCCTAGGGGCTAAACTGCCAAAGAGGCGGTAATTAGAGTAAAAATTCCATTAAGGGTTAAAATGACTGCCGAAAAGAAGCCATAGGTATAAACCGACAAAAAAGTTCTTAACACAACCAAGAGGGCTTTAATTGGGGTGAAAATTCCATCAAGGGTTGAAAAAGACCTCCGAAAAGAAACCATAGCGGTGGAAAAAACGTGCCCTACACGCGGGCGGCCATAAAATAGGGGTGAAAAAACACGCCCCTCAAGTAAGCGAGTAAAAAACACAAATAATTAGGTGTTGAAAAAGGCCTCCGAAAAGAAACCATAAAAAATAAGGCATTATTTGTTATTGTAAGAGTTCAAGATATCGTGCTGCATTTAAATTGAAATTAAAAATGAATGATCCAATTAATTTTTTATTATTTTTTAGTATTTGAAAAGAATTAAAAATTTTCACAGACATCGCCCTTAGAATCCTTATTTTTCTAAACCCAAAAATAAAGTTTTGGTTTGTATATTAAATTTAGATTATTAGTGAAACCGTTTTACTAATTTGAGAGGGAGAATTAATTACTTTCTTTGTAAATAAGGATTGTAATTTTGTAGATATCGTTAAATATAGTCATTTACGTTTTATTCACAGGGTGTCGGTTACATAGATAAGGACCGCGGCTACGGCGTATATTTTTTCCGACGGTTTTCGATTTTAATTCGTGTATGTGCGTGTAAAAAATTTAAGTAATCCTTTTTTGATTGTCTAATTAAGTAGACTGAATTTGAAAATCCAATGTAGAGGCAAATGAATTTTTTACGAAGGTCAGAGTTAGTATAGACGCAGAGGCGTTAATAGGTTACAGTTACGTGTGAGCTACCGTGGAATGACGTATCCATAATCCGTGTTGAAAGAACTTCCATTAGTAGGGGCCTCACCTCCGAACAAACCCTTGTAGGGATCACGTTGAGTTGTTCAACCATTACGAGATTGATTTGTCGTTAAGTGCAATTTGTCCAAAAGGACTTTGACGAAAATCCAAGAGGGCGATAAGTGTTTATTTACCTAGTGCTTTTACTGTTCTTTGGAGTAGTTATCGCTGTTATGCGGAAGAAACCAAACGTTCATTTCTAAGTTCCAAACAGTTATTTCACAGTTCGCCGGTAACGAATAACTCGCTGTCAATATTTATTGATATTTTATGAATAGTTAAAGAAGAATAATAAGTACCAAGCAGAACTTGTTAGAGTAAAGTTAACAAGTAACTTGAAAGTATAATTGTTAGTGTAACGTACAACTAATTGTTATTTTAATCCAAACGCAACTTGAAAGCGAGACATTAACGAGTTGGATCATATTAGAGCTTCGAGCGTAATTTCAACATCGATCATATTTCCGACGCTACCGCCGAGCTCATCTTCTGGGGTTCTACCAGGTGCCTGTACAACAAAGATATGAACTCTGACTTTGTTTTCATGTTTTTAATCTTTCATATTATCTTGTTACTGTAGAATTTAACCTTAACTTTGTTACTGAATATTTGTAGATACAAAATAAATTAATAATTATTTGTAGCTCCTAATTGGACTGTAAAAGTATTTTGTGTCCAAATGCGAATGAAGCACCACCTTTGAGAGCGAAAATCCATGATGTCATAATAATGTGCTGCATGTAAGTATTTTTTATTCAGCTGCGAAAACACCCGTTAGATGGTCACAGAAGCAATTCAAACGTAGGAAACTTGTTATCCCAATCCTCATAGCCTACTCTACAAAAAAAAACGGACTACCTAACGCGTTTTGTAAAAAAAAAAAATTAGTTTTTATCGAATAAATCAAAAACTGTTTATTTTAGGTATAGGGCGAATCAGATACTTTCCTATTGATTTTCAAAGGAGAATTCACTGGTGACATAAAGAATTGTGGTTTCCATTAAAAAAAATGAGTTTTCCGATATTTATGATGTCAAAGTTTGAACCAAATTTTTCGGACGCCCTGTAAAATATTTTCGTGTATTGGGAATGGTTCTTAGTAGGGCTGTACTCAGACTTTAATACCTTAGAAAATCATTTTTACCTCTACAATAACTTACACGGTACACTAATTTCTTCGACACCGTGTAATTTTCAAAAATTTTGAAATAATGCGAATAACTCGAAAACCGCTAAAGCTAGGAATCTGAATTACTCGTCCAATTTACGCGAAATTCGATGGTGGAAAAATATACAAGGTGTTCCCTTTAAACAAAATCAAGTTTGGTTGACCACGTTTTTCTGAATCACCCTGTATATATGAAAATATTTTTAAAATGAGTAACTTTTAGTCTATTTGGGAAGCCTGCTCACACCTTTTCGCATAAGTAGTCTGGGAGCCCATAATCGGACAATTACACAGTATATGGACACCTGGTTATATATATATATATATATATATATATATATATATATATATATATATATCAGGCAAACATTTTGAACGTTTTTAATACGACTACATGTAATTGTATCAAAAGATGAATGGTTTACTGGCACTTGTTTCTTACCTATTGTAAACGATATGATTTGACATTTATCTACATTTAAGTTTAATTTATTTAACATGCACCAGCGTGATACATCATTAATACTATTCTGAAGAGGTACACAATCATTTTCATCCTTAATAATATGTACTTACTTAAGATCGTCTGCGTACAAATATAAGTTTATGTTTATTACATTCACTATATGATTAATAAATATTAAGAACATCAAGGGTCCAAGAGTTATTACCCTATTACCTTACAAAATGTTATCAAAACCCCTAAGTAAAACCTAAAAATAAGAGAAACAATGAAATTGTGGATATAACGCAGTTAGACCATATAAAAATTCATTCATAACTATTAAAATCAATGTACTTCATGATCGCACAACTTAAGCTCTTTACAGTAAAGCTCCTAATTACACTTAAATAACGAAATTTTGAACACACCTAGCATAAAATACCTTCCGTGGATACGAGAAACGTGTAGTGAAGAATATTGGTTTCAGTGCAGTATCAAACAGTTAGTAGGTAACACATTAATGGTTGTTACAGCATCAAGTAGAAAACAGGTAGACGATTAACATGTGCCCCCAGGATGGTCCTATTAATATGTGCCCCCGAGATGGTCTAAAAGAAATTATTGAAGTAATCAAATAAACAGCGGTTGCCTTTCAAAACTTACCCTTAATTAGTGAGGTTGTAGAAAAGAATATAGTACAAATTGCTTGCTAACATTCGCATAATAGTACAGAAATAAGCATTCGTCACTTATAAAATACGAAGATATTGGTTTTCAAAACCGCTTTACCAATTATAACGAATTGTAGTTATTAGGTATAGCTTTCCTAAGCTAAAAAGGAGGAGAATTTAGTAATGTTTTTAAATAAAAAGCGTGGCATACCTAGTCTACGTGAATTGTAATTGAATGTAATTGAAACGTATTAAAAGAATAAAATCCATTAAGAAAAAGTAAACTCTATTAATAAATTAAGCTTTGATGTCCCACATTAAGTGATAAAGTTACATAACTAAGAAAATTCAGAGCTTTCTTGTTTCATTCATGAGAACCATCTTGAACCTCAAAACAAACGGGAATGAAATTGTACTTCACAGCGTGAAACCCGTCACTCCAGCTCAAACTTCACATTTCAGAAATACCATTGGAGAAATATAAAAGGTAATGCAAGATTGTGAAACGAATATACCGAAAGTTTGGAGCAAATTCAAAATTGTGCCCAATGATATCCAATAGTTAAAACGAAGTTTAGCAAATTTAAAATGGTTTCCTTTTTAACCTTATTAATCATAATATAATATGACATACCTGTCACACCACACAATTACTTTTCATTTAAATAATATATCCTACTACATAAAAATTTAAATGATAACTTAAATCTGAAACAACTATACAAATACACTGTCTGAAAATCCACAAATATACTATATCATCCACCTTAACATTGATTAATTAATAATCTAATGGAGATGATTTTGGATATCATGAAATTGGAAAAATGGCAGGTTTTATTTCTAAAACACGCATACATACCTGCACACCCACACTCACGCGTACACGCACACACGTACACACGTACAAGCTCACGCACACGCACAAACGCTCGCACACGCACATGCACATAAGAATTACGTTAAACATGGCCTAGATAACATAAAACATGTAAATTTCTTGAAAACTCAAGGTGTGTATAAAATGCTATTCTGAAATGGAACTATGAGAATGCAACAAAAGATTTCGTGAGTGTTTTGTTTTAAAAGTATGTTAATCTTCCGGATTTACAAAACAGTTTTGAGATAAGTGTTTGTGCGCAGTTTGAGGTTCTGCAATTTTTGAAATGGTGGGTTGTCAGTGTTGTGGATGTTGATAAGTTGTGATCCTAGTTGATGGCGTGTTGTACATATTGTGGGAAGTAATTGAAATTGTATGCTGGAGGTTGTTGCTGTAGAATATGTTATTTGCGAAATACAAAAAATGAATGAGGGTAGAAGAGGATATCTTGAAAATCGTTTGACTATTGAAAGTGGAATTTTATGATATTAACATGCTACAAGGGGGACGTATTTTGACGTATTAATTAAAATTTTATGACCCACTATGTTGTAAGTGGTGGGAGTGACATTAACCTTTCAAATGGAATGACAGTTTTGTTGGCAAAAATTGATACCGTGAAGTCAGTTATGTACCGCTTCAAAAGACATCACGCGTTTCCATTTGTTGCATGTGTGAGCCTACTTTGTTTAAAAATGCCGCATTAGCCTCTACTGTGTCTCATTTTAATTGTTGTAAAAACATTCAAACAAAATTTGATGATTTTTGTGGTAATATATAACTGATTCCACGATATCAATGTTTGCCAAACAAATTATATCATTCCATTTGAAATGTTAATGTCACCCCCACCCCTTACGAAATTGTGTGTCATAAAATCTTAATTAAGACGTTAAAACACGCCCCCCTTGTAGTTAATATCCTAAAATTTCATTTTAAATAGTCAAACGGTTTTCAAGATATCCTCTTGCAACACTTTAAAATATTCACTCTGTATAAGTAAGATACATACTTAAGTACCCCATAAATAATAGTTCATCCAGTAAGAGAGACTATATTTAAATAACGACAAAAAATTTGTTTGCTGCGTACTGAAACAAATTTAAATTTAAAAGAGAAGGTTTGATCCCTGCTCTACGATTATTTGGTTAAGGGTAATTTATGAAAACACAAAAAGGTACTTAATCAACCACAAAAAAGGTGCTAATTTTGCAGAAAACAGTGGCATATCAAAGTAAATCGTTACCAGAAGAAAAGTTTATCAAACCTAGTAATTTATATCAGAACAGGTACGCTAGATCGTGGGGAACAAGCATAAATGTAACAGCTTAGAGAAATAAAGGGTCTAAACTGAAAACCACTCGAACTTGTTAGTGTAACCCGTACAAAAGCTTTTAAGTAGGTTACTTGAACCCAATGAAAGCCAAATTTAAGGATACATGAGAAAATCGATTACTTGTCAATATAAATGATAGCCCATTAACAAAACATGTACAGGTTGTCCCATTTTGGTTGTCCTTGCAGGGTATCTCAGTTATTAGCAAAGATACAGAGATGCGGTTTTCGCGAACGTTGGCTACTTTTTTGTGAAACGAAAGATGACACAAACATAATTACTCTAGCTCTTCTCATTTTTGAGATACAGGACGTTTTTGAAAAAGTTGCATTTTGAGACAGCCCCCGTATCTCAGCTATACGATAACTTATAGAAAAAGTGAAAAGTGTGCTTTATATAATTTTTTCCGTAGAATGCAGTGCTGTTTTCAGAATGAGTATACGGGGTCAGGTCAAATAGTTATCGGGATCAACTTCATTTTTTTTAAATGGGACACCCTGTCTATTTTCTCATAATTAAATTTCTCTTGTTCTAAGCACTTCAAATATATATAACAATTATCACTTATTTTGATAAATAGCGTGGTATTTTGTATTATTAACTGAATTTCTTAGTAGGCTTTGAATTCGTAATCTTCTATTGTTTTTTTGTGCCTAATATAGAAAACCATCATTATGTAATTATATGTCATTGAAGAAGATACAAATTTCGGCAAAATAATTTATTTTATTTCCAGAATTGTTGATTTGAAACTCATATAAATATTGGATGTATTTATTTATAAATTTAGAGACAAACGAAAATAAGAAGAATTAAAATTTTATAAATATTGCTCAATTTGCTGACCATTATGGTCAAGACAAATCCTACATCTCCGAAGAATTTCTTGAATGGATCTTAATAAAAATAGGGTCTTAAACGTAGTTCTTCAAAGGCTTCTCTTGTAGCATTCATCAAAGCTTCTTGAGTTTCATACCGTCTTTGATGAATTTTATTTTTAAGGTAGCCCCACAAAAAAAAATCTAAAATTGATAGGTCTGGGGACCTTGCTGGCCAATTAACTGGTCCATTGTTACCAATCCAATGGTTTTGAAACATTGTATTGAGGTAATCTCTTACTAGTCTTGCATTGTGGCAAGGTGTCCCGTCTTGCTGAAAATAAACCTCTCTTAGCTGGGCTAACGGAATATCATCAATCAATTCTGGAAGGCAAATGTCCAAAATTTCCAAATATCGTTGATGGTTCAAATTGCCTTCAAACATGTAAAATGTTAATCTGCCTCCTAAAATGAAACAGTTCACATTGAACCCAAACCTGCCTTGCTGCTGACGGATCACGGTAACATGCCGATTTTCGTTAGACCAGAAACGATTCGTTGCACGATTGTAAATTCCGGCGGAGCTTATATGGCTTTCATCCGACCATATAACTAAACGACCAAAATTACCATTTTCTTCACTTTTCTGAATATACCATCTACAGAAATCGATACGCAATTGAGCATCACCCGGATGCAAGTGGTGGATGACTTGAGGTATATATGGTTTATAATGGTATTTTTAAATATTTTTGATACTTTCGTTTTGAAATGCCCACCGATTCTTCTATTTTTCTGCAAGACGTATAATTTTCGTTAACAGTGACCTCTGCAAGGACATTTATTTCATTATTTTCTTCGTTTTCTTTTCTATATGTTTTGGCGCGTGGCCTTTCAAACGATCCGTGATTTTCCAAATTTTGTTTTAACCTAATGAATGTTTTTTACACGGTTGCCTTCTTTCCGGAAATCTATAATATTCACATTTTATTTAACTCAAATGATGACTAACATTCCAGTAAATATAAATACCTTTCAAAATATATTTCCTTCGCTTGCTCTGCATTAAAATTTGTTTGGTAATAAACCCCAATCATATCTAATTTCTCATAGTTCTCGTACCCTAAATTATTCGCCATGGTTTGAAACTTTGTAAAAATTCAAAATAACGAAAAGAATATTGAAAACTTTACTAACAATAAGGATCTCAACAATCAACAAATTTGCAAATATTGACAAATGTCAAAAAAATGAAGTTGCCATGGTAAAACAATTGCAGTACCAAAGGCCACTAACAAATCCAGTTAATAATTTGAAATACTGCGCTATTTGTATAAAAAAATGATGAATACTATACATATTTGAAATGCTTAGAACAAGGAAAATTTAATTATGAGAAAATAGATAGGGTGTCCCATTTAAAAAAAATGAAGTTGATCCCGATAACTTTTTGACCTGACCCCGTATACTCATTCTGAAAACAGCACTGCATTCTACGGAAAAAATTATGTAAAGAACACTTTTCACTTTTTCTATAAGTTATCGTATAGCTGAGATACGGGGGCTGTCTCAAAATGCAACTTTTTCAAAAACGCCCTGTATCTCAAAAATGAGAAGAGCTAGAGTAATTATGTTTGTGTCATCTTTCGTTTCACAAAAAAGTAGCCAACGTTCGCGAAAACCGCATCTCTGTATCTTTGCTAATAACTGAGATACCCTGCGAGGACAACCAAAATGGGACAACCCGTACATAGTGGTATCCTTGTGAATAATAACCAAATAAGTACAGCTACAGGTAAGTAAGGTGTGTGAATATAGAAAAGCTTAATTTAACTGATTAATCTAATTGGCAATACTCTATATCCGATTTACACCAACTTCACCATGTTCAAACCGACAGTACTTGGGTATAATATCATTGGATAACACAGCATGATTGCCTTGACAACCAGTAGATGGAATTAATGCAAATTTTCAATAACCTTTTACAACTCAAATGATTCCTGGTAAAACCAACTACATATATATTTGCAAAACCCACACCATATGTACATGATTTAAACGTAAACTGTAGGGAAAATTATTTGTACGAAAAAATCGGAAAACCAACGTCAGATGGTATTATGTGTGCTAAGTAATTTAAGATATATAAGTTTGATGTGTATTTAAAGAAGTTGTTATGATATTATCGCTCACCACGTTAAGAGCAGCCATTATTCGAAAAGACTATACCGAGAATGTTGAAAAAGGAAAGTGGAACAATTATTTATGCCATAAATTGTGTCTTAAGTCATAAATCTACGCAAGGAATTATTAATAACTATTTTAGACACCTAATTAGGCAAACGTGCTCTCTCAATTCTGAAAACGTTAAAAAGATATTGAAGGTACTGCTTATACCGTTAGATGTCATTAAACTAATACACGTTAAGATAGTTATAAGTGATCAGGTTAATTTTAACGTAGAGAAATAAGTAAACGAACGTATATAAGAATGAGTGAAATAATTATTTATTCCAGATAGACCACAAATTATAAACTAAATAGAAACTATATACCATGATCGATACGATATGGACAGTGGTGTAACATATGATTTTGTCTAAAGTAAAATTGACGGAAACGACACCGGGCAGATTGTGTTCCACGATATTTAGCGCGGACCGCGATTGCACTCGTTGCCGACGTGAAGGTACGCTTCTGCTGCACCGTACGGTGTACACGATACCCCAGTGGCTCGTCAACTAATCCACTAGCAGCCATCAGCCAACTGCTTTCCTGAAGAGGCAAAAGCTAAAGAAGGTTCCGACTAAGAGTGTGGTTGAAGACGAAACCTAGGGAAACGCTGATGGACCGTCTCTACTTTGAAGGCGTATCACACTAACAATTACTCCAATCGCTATGCAGAGAAACTAGCCTACCTAGTAACTCCCCCATTACTTTTCTCTAATAATTAGTTTCTTTACAGAAGTTTAACGTACCTTTTAGACATACCACTCACGAAACAATTTTCGCCACAAATTCGTAATCATCCTGTAATGCCACCTTATTTATAAATAAAGGGGGTTTACCTTTATTAATTAATAGCTAGATGCTCTTGTGTCCGGCGAATCTTTCAAGTCGAAGAATGGGGAGATCATTTAATCACTGGCAACTTTAAAATAGTAACAAACGTAATATTTATTCCCTATTGGCATGCAATTCTAAATACTTACCTTAAATCTAAAATACGGTATTTATAGCAATAATAAGAAGAAACAAAACAGGAATCTCAATATATAAACATATAATTAAAATTACCTTCTAGGTAGCGGACGGATGACGTACCTTTTTCCAGGTGGAATGGTTTATCCGTAGATTAAATAATTAACGTACAAACCTCGTTTACAGTAGTAACTCCTTTGGGAATTTTAATTAGTGTTAAATTATCACCCTTTCCGAAAATAAATTAAATAGTTTGTTCTAACCACTCAATGTAGTTTCTTTTTAATTTAAAACGAATCTAAGCATTTATAAATATAAAAGGTGTTTATATTATGCTATTCTTAGAAATTTTATACAATGGACTGATAACAGTTAACGGCTTCAAGAGGGCAATGATTTTATAACCCGGTCACTGGGTCATGAAGTGTCATTGTTTTCTGCCTTTAAAAATTGAATTACGAATACTGCATTTATGTGTGTGGAAATTTGGTTTCAGCGTTATAAGAATTATTACGTTTGTTTTTACAACAGAAGCAATCTGAAAGACAGGTCATTTTAAAGATGCATGTGGCGCTTTTCTTTAACACTTCTACGAAATATGGAAATTTTCGTAAGTGAAAAAAATAGTATACAGGAGTTTTAAACACCTTATGCGATTCATTTTGATCGCTTTCTGGAAAAGCGTATGTAAACGAAATCCCTTTTAAAGAGAACTAACTCGGGATCTCTACTTATAGTAGAGAGTGTTGCGTATTAACTATACTGAACACAAACAAACGAATTTCTGTGTTCAGGACGAGATTTATAATAGTTTTACAGGAAAATCCGACTGAAACGTAGACTTGGGCGATTATGCAATCGATTTTATATCTGCAGGTTTGTCGTGTAAGTGTGGGTATAGTGTTCTTTGGAGGGATTATCTTAGACAACGGGCCATAGGCACCATAAGTTAAATAGAAGGATGCTAAATCGAACAGGTCTACGCTTTGCGGACAAGACAGGTAAACGTATCATCTCTACACGCCTACAACTTAGGGGATAACTCCTTTAGGAAACCTCAGTACCTTTCAGGAATACTTCTAAAAGCAAAGAGGAGGATATTGTGTCCAGCATATTTGTTTTCCGCGGGTTTGCGTTCTAGAGAAGTGTATGAGTATTATGTATGTGTTTTTCAGACAAGATCGATTTATGATCTACCAAAGACAGAAAAGAAATCTTCCCAACAGGAAATTGGTCGGATAATTGTAATAAAACAAATTATAACTTACCCAGATGGCCGGCAGGTACAGGTAAAAATAAACGAAGCGGTTCAGTAGGGCGTTGAAAACCTCAGGACGGAAGCGGTTAGATAGTAAGGTAGCTCCTTCAGGGCGGAACCGGGAAGATAATTACTTCAGGATGGCAGTAATTAATGTCGCGTCGTGGTTCCACTTACATAGTCCGCGCTCTAACGTGATTGGATATCGACCCAATTCGCGGTCGCACATGATTGGAGCAA
>JARFJB010000762.1:7892500-8222500 GCA_036346205.1 Vesta saturnalis | reverse complement strand
TTGTAATATATATATATATATGTGTGTGTGTGTGTGTGTGTGTGTGTGTGTGTGTGTGTGTGTGTGTGTGTGTGTGTGTGTGTGTGTGTGTGTGTGTGTGTGTGTGTGTGTGTGTGTGTGTGTGTGTGTGTTTTGTGTTTGTGTGTGTGTGTGTGTGTGTGTGTGTGTGTGTGTGTGTGTGTGTGTGTGTGTGTGTGTGTGTGTGTGTGTGTGTGTGTGTGTGTGTGTGTGTGTGTGTGTGTGTGTGTGTGTGTGTGTGTGTGTGTGTATATGCGTTGTAACGTTGGAAGATTTAAAATTGTCAAGTTATATGACGTTAATTAGCTATTTTGTTTTTATAGATAAAGAAATGGTTATTGATTACTTGTATTTGAACGTGTTTAATAAAAACATTAAATTTGCTTCACTACGTTACTTGAATATTTAATTGGAAGGTATTTAAATATACGCGGCAGTTGCGCAAACGTAAATATGTTGTAGAAGGGAGAAGCTGTCATAATGACCTACCGTTTTTAAAACAGTCGCCTTAAGTTATCGATCAGAGTTGGTTGAAAATCACCAACAGAGTAATTCGTCTCCGGGACACGAATTGCAAGGTAATAATCAAGTTACCCTAAAATTAGAAGTGAAGTAGGATAACATTTAGTGTATAACAGGGAAGAAGTGAAATTACGTTCCTTATTAAAATAATAAGAGGCCAAGTAAACGCAGTATATATATTGTCAAGTTGGTGACAATAAAAAAGATTGTGTAATAAATTAAGATCACGTTTTGAGTTGCCTGGCGCACCTAAATAAGAAACGGATTTGAAAATGTAAATATTACAGTTCATTTATTCAAACTGAAATTAAATAGCAAACGAATTAAAACTAACTTGTTGATGATAATAATTTTGACATTATAAAAAATGGTAAAAGAACCCTGTTATTCTTTGTAGCGGGGTGAAAATAACACGAGTAATAACCAAAGGTATTACGCCCGTTGCAGCGTGCGTGCGTGAGCGAGAGGGTGTGCATGTGCGTGTGTGTGAGTTTTTTTAGAGATTAAAGCTGCAATTTTTTCAATTTCATAAACTCCATAATAAGATCAATTGTTGTAATGTCAACGTGGATGATATAGAGCACTTGAGGATTTTGATATAGTGGGTTTTGTACGGTAGTTTTAGATTTAGGTCATGATTCATATATACTTTAGGGAGGAAGAACGAAACTTGTTACAGTTCATTTATTCAAACTGAAATTAAATAGCAAACGAATTAAAACTAACTTGTTGATGATAATAATTTTGACATTATAAAAAATGGTAAAAGAACCCTGTTATTCTTTGTAGCGGGGTGAAAATAACACGAGTAATAACCAAAGGTATTACGCCCGTTGCAGCGTGCATGCGTGTGCGAGAGGGTGTGCATGTGCGTGTGTGTGAGTTTTTTTAGAGATTAAAGCTGCAATTTTTTCAATTTCATAAACTCCATAATAAGATCAATTGTTGTAATGTCAACGTGGATGATATAGAGCACTTGAGGATTTTGATATAGTGGGTTTTGTACGGTAGTTTTAGATTTAGGTCATGATTCATATATACTTTAGGGAGGAAGAACGAAACTTGTTACAGTTCATTTATTCAAACTGAAATTAAATAGCAAACGAATTAAAACTAACTTGTTGATGATAATAATTTTGACATTATAAAAAATGGTAAAAGAACCCTGTTATTCTTTGTAGCGGGGTGAAAATAACACGAGTAATAACCAAAGGTATTACGCCCGTTGCAGCGTGCATGCGTGTGCGAGAGGGTGTGCATGTGCGTGTGTGTGAGTTTTTTTAGAGATTAAAGCTGCAATTTTTTCAATTTCATAAACTCCATAATAAGATCAATTGTTGTAATGTCAACGTGGATGATATAGAGCACTTGAGGATTTTGATATAGTGGGTTTTGTAGGGTAGTTTTAGATTTAGGTCATGATTCATATATACTTTAGGGAGGAAGAACGAAACTTGTAACGCTAACTTGATGTAATTACCATATGGCTACACCACTTGGTACTGAACTTTTGAAATTCCAATTATATTATTCAATGATATTATACACAAAAAGTAGTTACAACTTTGTGAGGTGTATTTAAAAACTCGTTATACTCGTTTTTTCAACATTATATCTTATACAGATGTAAAAGTTTCGATACAATTACAGTTATCGCCTTAAGGAAATGATGAAAGCTTTAACAAGTAATTGAGATGTCAAGATACTATATGAAATATGAAAGCGATATTGTCATTGATTAAGGACGATAGCTGTAGTTGTTATCGAAACGTTTGAACGTTATTTAAAAGGTAAATAAAAATGCCGGATTTAATACCCAATTTTGATTATGTGTGATAATGGTGACACTTTACATTTTCACATTTGACAGGTGTTTACAGTACATAAATTTGTAACTGTAAGACTATAATGCAGGGTGTTTCAAATAAAATAGACTATACAAAAAACCAATAAAAAGTAAAACTAATTAGACAATAGAAAGCAAAGAATTAGTCTCAGTGACTGGCTTAACAACTAAAAACGAATGGTTGTCGTAACTCGTAAACTTACTTCAACTTAAAAATAACGTTATTTTATACAGTATACATAAAATGAAAAGATCAAGTTTAGAATTTCATATATTAGATTGTTTACACATTCTGTAAAGAAAGAAATGTGTTGTATTGTAAAAGTTGGTTAAATAAGGAATACTGCTACAGTTAAATATAAGTAGAAATTTCGTGGAATTAAAAATCAATATCATTATAAATTAAACTGAAAGCCAAAAAAAACATAACCCGTAATTTAAAAAAATACTTGTTAAGATATTTAATGATATTCATAAAGTATTTAACATTACCTACATTTTTCCTGAAAAAAAGAAAGGTCGTTATTTTTTTTTTAATTAGGACAATTCTTAATAAACACGCGAGGATTAATAATTTTTTACTAATCTTCTTTTGATATTACGTATTCTATACGAAAAGGAATAACAAATTTATCTGATGGTAAAATCTTATTTCTGTGATTAGACCGTTAATGTAAATTTGTTACATACGTGTATTCATATCACTAGGTATGTAATGTCGTTAGACACAAAACAGGAGTATGGTTTTATTTGACGCACTTCAGACCTGAAATAAATATAAATCATGATTAATACACAATACGTTTGTTGGTGTACTATAGTATAATCATATTGTCTAATAGAGTGGGTCACAGTTACAGGTAAAAAAAAAATAAAATCGGATTTCTTTTCGGCACAGCAAGAAAAAGTTGCGAAATGATGCTTTTAGCTCACATATCAATTTGATTTGAATCTGATGTCTTCTTCTGCGTTTGAATCGACTATACAATTTAAAAAAGGCAACGTATTTTTAATGTTCGTTTACAACCAACTACAGCGATCGCCACAAGAATTGCCCTAACATTTGCCCATATTGTCATAACAACCCCAGTCTGCTGATTCGACCGTTTGTGATGTCTACAGAACCATAAACTGAACGGTCTTTGCAGCAAGCTCCCACGTTGTCGAACTTATTTAGTGAGTGCATTACATTGAAGGTTAAGATCTCATAAATTTTTTCATTTTGTCCTACATGTAAATCCGAAAAACCCATCCGTCAGTTTTGATACATGTCGAAGAGCACGGCGGACTCGAAAAAACTGGTGCAAGACTCCATTTTTGTTTTTTACGATTTCCGAGTGCCGCCTACTAACAATACTAACACATTCATCCACACTCCCACTTTGTGCGTTGCCTGGCATGTCTGCAACCACTGCATCAATATCCATCTCGATATTGGGGGTTGCGGCCATTGAGGGCAACGCCAGCGTATATTTCTGCCTCACCTATATCCCAACTGCTTTCCTACATTTCATCGCTCGGTAAGAAACGCACAACCATTACAGTTTTAGTCCACAATTCTAAATCAGATGACTGTCAATTCATCCTTAACGAAATCCTAAATAATCCCTTTGCGTGTGATCCTAAAATCATATCTAACGGTACTAAAATTATATCGCTCACCTGCAATAATAACATAAAATTCATAGACAGTTTGAACTTCCTACCCATGGCTCTATCCTAATACCTTTAATTTCCCCGGCTTAAAAAGCCACTTCCCTCACCTATTTAACAAAGTGCAAAAACAAGATTATGACGTCGTTTTACCAGCCATGCACTTTTACGGTGTCGACGAAATGTCTTCCGTTGCTCAAACAGCCTTTATGAAGTGGTATAATGACGAAATTGCTAAGCGCTCTCGTTTTAATTTCAAAAACGAAATAGTGCGTTATTGCATTCAAGGACTGTCTTGAGTTTTGGAATCGGTTTGTTGACGAAAACAAGGTTGATCCCTTTAGGGAGTGCTACACGATCGCCAGCTCCTGAAGTCTTGTGCTCCGTAGACATTTTATTCGCGAGAATACTATAGGACTCACCCCAAATGATGGATTGGGCAGCAAGCGAGGATTGATATTCACTGGCTTCTCTGGCTCGAGCATTCTGAAAGCAGACGTATTTAGCATGTCGGGAACTCGCGTGAAATACGGTTAAGGGAAGGTATCCTGGTTGATGGATTTACTCACGATACAAACACTGTACATTAGTTTCACGGTTGCTATTTCCACGGTTGTAAAAGGTGTTACACTGAACAAGCTGGTAATAGTAAACGCGAACAGAACACAATGTTTTTGCGTCGTGAGAAAACGTTGGCAACATCACACAAGATACGTTCTTTTAACTATGGTTAAAACAAAATCCGGCCTCAAGAGCGTTTGTTAGTTCAAAAAAAGTGCTGTGTCAGTCACTTCTGACGATAACTTCCCCACGATAACTTCTTCGGAGGTCGTACTAATGCGGTTAAGTTGTATTATAAGGTAGAGAAAGATTAGCAAATCAGGTATTCAATAATAATAATATATGCCTTTATTATAAGGAAAATAATTTACAACAATAAAAAAGGGTTGAAAATTGGGGCGAGATTCAGTTGAGAAAAAAATGAGCCCCCTAATAAAAAATAAAAAAGAAAAATGTATTAGCCATTATGCTTATGACAGACAGTACCATTTAGAAAAAGACTATAAAACGTTGTTTTTACGGTTTTAGTAAAATATCAGCTGGAACTGGTTTCTAACTTTAATCTAAAAGAAGATTGGTTACATATCGCTTAAACTTAATAAAAGAGAATGATTTAATTTCACTAGGTAATGCGTTACAGAGACTAGCAATTTCATATGTGAACGATCGCTCAAATGTAGTTGTGCGATGATGTGGTATAGCTAGTAGACCTCTATAACGTAAATACAAATGGCAAACATCAGTACGAAGTGTAATTTTATTATAAAGGTAGGGAGGAGATTTATTACCAATAATTTTGTGAAAAAACACCTCCATATGCCAAATATCAATCGCAAACATGAATTCCGCAATACTTGTATTTTATTACTTTCAACAACTTGTTTGTTCACTATACCCCTATGTGAACAAATATTCTAAGTTCTCGGTGGGGCACCCTACACTTAACATTGGTGCTGACTGATCAAATCTCGATTTGCGCACTATCGAGTATATTGTGTAATGTAGCGTGCTCCCACTATCATATTTTCACCATCCTGTTCTGCCTCTTAAAATGCAAGGTAAGTTAATGTTCGTCTTGGGTAAAACCTGTGCTGTAACCATGTTCCAGCATGATTGCACTCATACGCAGGACGAACGTAAACTTGCCTGTACTCACGGACGAGCTTAGGAAAAGCTATACATTTAGGGTATAAAGTTTAAGTAGTCTTTGAAGTGTGGGGGTATGAAGTTTGCCAATACGATAGAGGTAGTATGAGCGGAAGTCTTGTCTCAGGCTACGTCGATAATTTCTTCAAAATCAAGCAAACGTGTTCGGACTGGCCTTCACGGTGTAACAACGACTAATCGAAGGATCGATACATCCGCGAGTATTTGGAAAGGGAGGGGGTCCAATTGGGCAAACACAAAATTTGCGCAGATCCTGGCGTTAGATATATTAAAAAATTATTTTTAAATTCATTTTGGGGGAAGTTCGGACAGCGGCATAATTTAACACAAACTGCAATTATTACTGATCCCCACGACTTCTTCAAAATTATGTTCTATCCTTCCAAGGAGGTCCAGTCCATTTTAAACGTAAACGAGGAAGTTATGGTCAAAAACTAGCTTAGGCTTGAGGACGGGGTCGAACAGCTCAACACTGTCAATGTCGTCTTGGTAGCTTATACAAGCGACAATGCTCGTATGGTTCTGTACGTTGATACAGATTTCGTGATTTTCTCGCAAAGTCCCAATGAGTGAGATCCGCCCGTCGGTGATTTCCTTGGCGATATGACCGATGAGGCCTACGTAGTCGGTAGTAGAATCATGTAGTTCGTAAGTGGGTCCTAAGTATTATGCGTACAAAATGTTCTCTACACGTAAAAATGAATACATTAATGTGTGTAAAACTAATGGAATCACCATAAATTACAAAAATTCCCAGGTAAATAATTTCTACACACTAAAGTCGTTAGTGTTAGATGGAATTGAACCTGTATACCCACAAACTGATAGTTAGAACCCCAGCATACGAATTTGTATCAAAGCCAGTGAGCAATATTTACCAGGTGCAGTACAGTAAACGTCGCCGCGAAGAGGATGGTTATGAGGGTCTTCCTTACGGTTACGTGGTTCGCGCATAGCTTTAACATACATTGTCTCGCCCCAGTTTTAGTTTTAAAAATCCCGTGCAACAGCCACGTGACCATCCTTGTATCCATTTCCTTTCCTTACCCTTTTATTTACATCTTAACCCAGTGATTTTTATTTTAGATATATATTTTAACCTATAGTACGCCGGTAAAACTCTTTTGTTATTGTATAGACTTTTTTTTAATAATTTAATTGGTTTTATCACTGTATGCAAAACTCTGGACTATATGTGTAAGCTCAACGTATAATTAGAAACGCGCCATCCGTACAACGTGACTAAATCTGTTGTAAACCTTCATTCGATCAACACATACTCACCCTAAACGATATATCTACAGTGTTATGTAATGGTGGAAATGGCCTAGAATAAAACATATCTTTGTTTTTACGTTAGCGATTTTCAGCTGATTTCATCAGAAAGTTGATGGAGAAAACTTCTGTTTTCTATCCATCAGCGCAACAAGTGCTGGAGATGATGCTCTTTAACTTACATATAAAGGTTGACTACAATAAGATATAATCTTCTGCCGCTGGATTGATTTCGCAAAAAAAACTAATAGAAACGTTTCCTTAATAAACTTTTACTGCAGGGTCAAGGCAATTTTGAAAACATGCTTCCATAATACTAATTCAAATTGCGTGAGTAATATTATTATATTCCATGAAAAAGTACCACTTATAATATTTCAATTACCGTGAAACATTTTCTTGTTCTTGAATTTCAGCATAGCTTTACGAGACTCTATCTGGGTTTTTTATGAAGCCTTCTCTCTCTGATCTTCTGCACAATGTGACTGAAGCTTCTTGTCTGTCCGCTCAACTGCTTGTGTGTGACGTGGCAAGGGTAGTAAAGACAGTTCTCCTTCTCCTTTTTGGGTAACAAACTGTTGGATGTCCTCGTCAGATATCCACTTAACGATTGGTAGGTTACTTATATTATCTTGCCAGTCAATAAGATTGGTGTAAGATGATGCATCAGAATTTGGAGTAGGAGCTTGGAACAGGCAAAGTTTATTTTCTTGAACACTACGGGCTTTGAAAATGCGACGGGTTATACACATATATACAATACATATACAAACTAATATGGGGACGGAGTTTTATAATGCACAATTTAAAAGAGTAATGCAAAAAATTAATAACAAATTACAGTAGTTATTACTCGAAAAGTAACATAGTTGAACGTGTGTAAATAGCACCCTTAAAACAACAATGTGGAAAACGTTCATCATGCAAGGTTCCTACAAATGGTAATCAATATTGACTCAAATCGTTGCTGATTATAATTCAAGAAACCATTGTACAATCAGATACAAACGGATAGATGTAACGGAAATGAACTCTGCAGCTATTTTGAAACATTTAAGATGTCATGATGCCGTAAAATACCTAAATCTAAAACGGAGGATTACGCGCGTATTAGCAAACATAAAATCATATTATTTAAGGGTTACACACCTAATTGGAGTTACGAAGTCTTTGAAATATCAGCAGTCAAACCCTCAACCCCAATTAACTACACGTTGCGTGATAGTCGAGGTCAAGATGCGTTTCTATAAGCCGGAGTATGAAAGTGTCAAATAATCTGACTTCACTAAGTTTAACGCATAATACGTCGTCAAGCAAATAAATCTTTCGTTAAGTGGGTAGGCTTTGATAATTTTTACAATTCATGGATTTCTAAACAAAGACATTGTGTAAAACGCTATGTATATTTAATTCTGTTATAATTTTTTTGTCAATATATGCTTAATATATACTCAAAATACCACATTCTACTAAAGCTTTTCATAAACACACATTCAGATATTGATTTTCGAGGATTGGTAAAATTATGTTACTACAGAATTCTGTTCTTTTTTTAAAACGTGCAGCCTCTTGATAACAGTTCCTATTGTTTCGTGTCTCGCTTGTCTATGTGCCAACTCCCACTCTCTTATATAGTAAACGTTTTGGATTTATCAATCCGTACCTCCTCTACTTGGTGAGTTGTAATCTGATGAATTACAGTTCGATAGCTGTCAGCGTCTCATTTAAGACGATTGAGAGTGTAGTTAGTGACACCCACCTTCGTCCCTGTTTAATCTTAGTGCGCGGCGTATATGTGAACTAGTATCTAACTGGGTTCAGTTTGAAAAAAAGGGGTTACTATCCTCTGTCACAATAGAAGCGCTACGGAATACACACAAAGGTGTGCATTGGTATTCAGAATGGTTTACCATCTTGGATAAACCACTTTGATATTTCCACCAGCACGTCTTCATAGGTAATTTATGTTATTATTAACTCGTATTTGCCCTTCACAGATCATCTTGTTGTCCATATGCATCTATGCTATAAAGCATCGCAACTAAGTGACTACCGAATTATTGACCACCATATACATATGGAGTGATGGGTTGCACTGCACGAAATGCACATCCAGAATACTAGTGCCCATCGTGTAGAGATCCCCTAACAATGTTACACGACGGTTGAAAATATGCGTGACGTTTCAACAAACTTTTATTACTCTCAATATTGCAATTATTTTGATGAACGTTTACTAACGTATCGTACATGGTATGAACTTCACTCACCTTCATCGTTTGCTGCAGTAGGATTAATTTCGACATCTACCGATAACACAGTTGAATGCATCATGTATGGATTTAGAATTGTATTAATGTGTCACCATTTAAATTGTGTAACCTTGGAGCCTGGGAAATGTAGGACCATTGAGTAATGATGTAGTAAAGAGGCGCAATGTTACCGGGAGTTTTGTCGATAGCAAATTGGGCTGAGAATTAGGCAGCGCGAGTATCATGTGTCTTCACTGCCGTGACCGTGTAGTGAAAGACGGTCACGTGATACTCGCGCCGCTTAGTTCTCGGTGCAATTTTGTATCGACAAAACTCCCCGTAACATTGCGCCTCTTAACTACATCATTACTCAATGGTAGGACCTTGAAATTGTGTGTTCCAGAACTCTCTTACCTCCTCATTATTACACTTAAAATATAACATTATTACTACGAAAATGTAAACATTCAAAATTATCACACATATTTAAAATACTGATCTTTCAGCTATTAAATCGAGTATTTTTTATTTGTGTTACATAAATTTATACGTTTCGGTAACAATTACAGTTAACGCCCTCAGTAAAAGTATTATTTAAAATGCCAAAATCAATTTATCAAATATGAAAATTGAAAACGTAAAAATTCATTTGAAATTGATAAAAGCGTTCACGAATAGAATCAATTACAGACCTAACAAAGAAATAGTTCTGTGGTTAATAATCGTAATTGCTGTACAGTAAAAAGTGTACGTTTAATATGATTTTTAATTTTAACTACATAGATTAAATTATTGTAGTGCTGTGGTTATTTAATATGTTTACATACATTTACTAAAGGTCTAGGAAAAACACAGCAAAAAACCTAGACATACCAAAAGCTAAAATTAAGACGTACTATTGTCCCTTTTGTTTAATTAAATGATTCCATAACCTATTTAAATGGAGATTTTGTTCTTTCCTACTGAAGCAATTATAATATTTATATTATCTCAATAGCTTCACGTTGGAGACCTAAATAATGAGTTTGTTTTGACAATATTTTCATACTATCTAATGCCATGCTTTAAGTTATTTAAAACATGCTCACCTACTGCAGACTTCTTTAGTTGACCCAATTTACAAAATCTGATATGCTCTTTGTGTCATGTATCAAAGCTGCATTTTGTGGTTCAAATATATGGCTTTTCCACAAGAACAAGGCAACTTATACACCCCAGAAGACATAAATGGATTTGAAACAAATTTAGGTTACCTTAAATGCTTCTTAATTTTTTTTGTAGGTTTAAACACAGTCCTATTGTCATGATTAATTAGGATTGTTTTTAATCTTATCTGTAACATTAGTTATAAAAGGAAAAAACTTCGCTGGTAATAGTTTTCTGTGTTTCCTCATGTTTGGTGCTTAACAGTACCAAGTCATTCAACCGAGATTGAGGTATGGTATTTCTTAAGTATGATTTAATTAAAAATTCATCATTTCTCGAATGCTTTTCTTATACATAATTTCTTTGGCCATCAGGGCTTTGAAGGATATTACTTGGTTAGGTAAAGATGTGGATAAGTCACCAGGATACACATTTACCAGAGCCCTACTTTTCTCTGCTAGTGACTCTTGTAGGAAATTTACTAAATTCTGAGGCATCCGAAATAAAAACCTATCATTAATGCAACGCAATCCTTCAAATCGCTCTTGTGGCTGAGCTATTACAACATATAGTGTTGCATTGAAGACTTTTACTTCAAATAGTTTCAGTGGATCGTCAATTCTATAGTCAACTTATAAACGTTCTACACCTCGTGTACGCTTATTTTTCATATTAAAAGTTATGTCCCATGACTGGGCCAACTATTTAGCACCAGCAAGGGAGCTTGCAAAGCTCTGTCTTAAAACTTTTCGCATCAAAAGCGCGGCTTAGAAACTGCCGCGCTCTGTCTAGGTCAACACTTGGCTTCTGTAGTGCTTTTGAACTTATATTTACATCCTCTAAAATCTTAGTTTCAAGGCAGAGCACAA
Source organism: Vesta saturnalis (assembly GCA_036346205.1). Lineage (NCBI taxonomy): Eukaryota > Metazoa > Arthropoda > Insecta > Coleoptera > Lampyridae > Vesta > Vesta saturnalis. The sequence continues at coordinate 8,211,191 of JARFJB010000762.1, read as the reverse complement.
GAATAAATTCAAATTTTGCCAGGTGGTTTCTAATTTCTAAAGTCGTGTCTAGGCGACCATCTTGTTTCCTAAACTACTCATAAGAATTTCTTATTTTAGCAATATTTGATACTGAATCATTGATTCAGTTCAGGTTATATGAAGCACTGTGTACGTAATCCGCGTTTGGGACTATATGCTTAATTTTTTTGTGTAACCTAAAATATTGCAAGCTCGTGGTTGCTACACCGTCACAACCTTGACGTCTATACTTACTAATTCCGATTTAATTTGTTTTCAAAAAGACTAAAATCTTATTTTGAAACCCCCAAAAATTACTCACTAGTCACACTTTTATAATTGCCACGAGATTCTTCTACTATGTTAATGTATCTGATTCAGCACTCATTTGGGCAATCTTAGAAATGTCTTGTGTGCTATCAACAATAACAGAAAAAAAAGGAGACGAATGAATCTGTTTTAGTAAGGCAGTAAAAACTGTTTTCCTTAACAAGTTAATGATTTCATTTTGAATGTCAAGATAGAGGTGTCTTGATCTGTTTTTTTCATTGCCTAAGTGTGCACTAAGGAGAGAACCGCAGTAAAAAACTAAAAACAGTATGATCAAAAAATTTATTTTATTTATTTTATGTAATAATTCCCCATCGCCACGAAACGGCAATGAACACATTGACATGATTCGAATAACATCCACGATTCGTATGAAAATGCCTTTCTATTTTTTTCCGCTCGTCGAAAATTTGATCAGCTACCGTGTTACTATTTTTTCAAGTGGCATAGGTGAGATAAGATTGTAGATGAGCATTGCTACTTTCACCAACTTCAATTTTTACTGAGACCCTTCCGATCTCTAATATTGCCTCACACTAGCTTCGGACAACTGTACTTTGGCTGAAAAGGCAACATAGTAAACAATATGCTCCATTTAGATTACAAGAGTAGCAAAGCCAAAACCTGTGAACAATTTGGCCTGCTGAAGTTTTAAAAGATTAATATACTGTACTGAAACACCTCTTGGAAAGGGAATGCTTAGGGAAAAGTGCCTTTGGTTGACAGGGTTCACTTAACGTGATTAACTTTTTCATCTCGTCTGTCATTGTAGCTGGATTTTTATAGAAGGCAACATCTGTCTAGTTACTTCGTGATTACTTACTTCAGTCAGTTGAAACTGATTTTCTGGTCCAGGTGTGTTTTTGGACTGTCAAACATGTTCAGTGCCTTGCAGTTGTTCATGATGCAGTAGTTTATTTGTTTCCGTATCTGACGGACTAATGTTTAAACTAGGTTCACTGTCATAATCAATTTCAAGTTCAATTTGTGTTTGTTTTTCATTACTTGTACCTGGCCTGGGTTTGGGTATTCAACCTCACACTTTGAAAGTTTATTTTTAGATTTTTCTCTTTGTTTTTTCAGTTTCCTTTTCTTAGCACCACTTAAATATTCACGATTAATTTCCATTCCATAAACATTGTCTGTAACTATACACAAAATTAAAAAAACATAATAACTTACCAAACTTAAACGGCTTTAGATTGTGAAACGAATACAATACAATAACCCTACCGCGAAGGAGATGCAAGTGAGGAGACCCACTGCTGAATACTGAACTACATTGTGTTTTGTTTGTTTACGTCTCATTACGTCATCAGTGCCAAGTGACTCATCGGTGATGTGTCAGCACACCGGACGTACAGGCTCCACAAGAGATAAGCCTCTCAGTTCGCACACGCTGCGTGTGTTTATTTGAACATAATGGATACTATCACGAGAAATTTTAGTTTAAAGTTATTTCAATTAGGTTTTTAAAGAAAATAGTTCAAACTACAAACAGTACTTCCATTTCGGAACGCATAGTTTTTTGCATGTATATACACTTTAATAAGACCTATATTACGGATTTAATTTTTTCTAAGCGCTAGGGAGTGGGGCCCAGGAGAGTCATGGCCTCACCGTGCCGCAGAGTCTGCGAGGGTCTTATCTTCGCTACTGGGTGAAATACACTCTTTAAAACACATAAATGATGGTTTGCAGTAGCCAATACCATTACTAAAGCACACCGAGTTTAGTAAATTATACCATACGAAAGGTAACATTTAAGTTCTTATATAGTTAAATCCACCATACGCATTCGGTGGGCTGCTTTATACAAAAGGTAAATATTACCTAAGTGGTGGTAGCAATTTTCTAAGCAATTTTTATAAAATTTACTATGTCGTAGATGTAACATTTACTTCTTTATGTACAGCGTGGCTAAATTTCGACGTTTTAATAGGGAAACTATAGTTCGTATGAAAAAATGTACGTCTCATCCTCGATCTCTTTTTTTGAGAAAAACTTAATGGTGCATTTCATACTTGGTTAAAGTATTTTTTTCGAGGTGTGGCCAAAAATTGAGATTTTTGAGTTTTCATTTTATGGCCATATCTTGCTTATTTAAGAAAATAGAAAAAAATCATTTGTACGTGCTTGAGGCACTTCTTTGATAAGAATAGAGCGGTGTAGTCGATTCTTTAAAAATATTTTTGAAATTCGAGTTATAGCATAACATTTCTTTATATGGGATACGTAGTTGGCTATGGCATCACAACATTACTAATTTTTTTCTTATTCTAACGATATATATCATGTGGGGTCAAATTATTAATTTTTACTGCTTTTTAGCAAAAAAATAATGTTTTTTGGAACATATAAATTTCAAACCATGAAAAGAAAATCTCATATATCATGTGACTTTTAACAAGCTAAGAACAAAAAATTATAATATTGATGATGTTGAGTAAGTTGCCGACAATGTTATCGGAATGATAGAAGCAAATCCTTCGATTTCAAGACATCAAATTGAGGCCGAATCTGGTATACGATGAAGTCCAACATTGTCAGCTCTAAATAGATACAAATTCAGACCATATAAAAAAAGAAAACATCTTCAGCAAATAAAGCAAAATGCATTATTTTCAACATTAAAGTAATAATAATAATAATAATAATAATAATAATAATAATTTTGAATTTGAATTTTGAATTTTATTTCCAAATATACTACAGTTGTTGGGTCCAGCGAAGTCTATAAGACTTGTTTGCCGGTTCCCATTCTTAAAATTAAAAACATCATCTATAAATTAATTCATTACAAGAATCATATTTGACGCTACTATCTTTAAAAATATCAAATTAGTATTTTATTTACATGGTTAGACCTTTAGGTGCCATGAAATTACTTATTCTTAATTATGAAATATGAAATAATAATACAAATTTACATAAGTACAATTTAAGCAAGTTAATATGTTTAGTACATTGCTTCTATATTAAGTGCTGGATTTAAGAAACATAATATCTTCTATAATATAATTATTAAAAAGATTAAAATTAAATACTAAAATTAATTTTACGTACATTTTGTTGTTCCTTATTGTAGTATAAATTACTAGTAATGCATGTATTAATAGGTAATATAATTTTACATTAACAATTATTTATTATCAATGAAATAGGTATTATAATTCTTGAAAATTGTTATTGCGTTTACATATATTCATTACTTGACTTTGAAACATATTTTAATACCAAACACAATTAAAAATTTTCATTTTAAATTTATCTTCTTGATATTAAATTGATATTAATTAACAATAAGTATCCTTAAACAATTAAAGTGAAATTAAAAAATTAAAAAAAAAATTGTATAATAGTTAATCTAATCATTGCAGTTCATACATTATAATTATTTTCTATATAATAAACGAATTCCATTTTTAATGTTACAATTACTTTTGGAACATATTTGATATCTAAATTGCGATAATCGATCTATATACAGTTTTATTTAAATAAAGAAAATTTCTTCAAAAGAATATATAAAATTAAACTTGATATTTCTTTAAAATAAAACAAACTGTTATTCTGCACATGAACGAAATTAATAATGCACATGTTTTTCTCGGTCATCTTTCTTGATAAGTATTTTTCCATTTTTTACCCACACATATTTAAATTTACAGGAGTAAGCTCTTTTTTTGACTTCTTTTAGCAGATGCCTTACTTGCGGAATTAAATGTTCATTAAAAAACAAGCGCTTCTGGTTTTTCTTCTCCTCACCCTGTAAATTTTTCCACCAGCTTCTTCCTTTCGTGATTATATTATCTCGCATTTTGTCAGTTTCGCATTTAACCAACAAGAGATGTGATTTTTGTAGATGTATTTCCTTTACTGTTTCAACTACAGCATCAGAACAATTAATGGAGTCTAAGATTGTGTGTAGTTTATCTTCAGGAGCAATATCATTGTTAACATCTACACCATGGATTTCTAAAAAATTTGACCTCGTTTATTAATAATAATAATTAATAATAATTAATAATAATAATAATAATAATAATAATAATAAACGGTAGGTTCCGCTTTTAAACATATACATTTATATAGTACATATGTATGGTTCAATTGTAGTGGGCGCTATGAGGTTAGTGCAATCTTAAAGAATAATTCATTTGTAAACTTAATGTTATGAAGTATGCCAAAGGTGTAATCATTACTTAATTATCATTTCTTAACAAAACTTTTAGATTTTTTATAAATATGCTGTTTGGTTGTACATTTCCACTAATGTTATACTCATTAAACAATTTGGGTATAACGCACTTTAGTGTTCGTTCTCCGTATTTATTATAAAATTGTGGTACTATATACATTTGATTTCGTGTAGTATACGGATGACTTACAACTACTTTGTATTGTTCACTGTCATAGTGGTCTATCATGTTATAGTATTTATAGAAACCTAACGGTGTTAGTGTATCCGCAGTTTCTAAGAGTTTAGTATTGTCCTGTGTGTTACATATCATTTTTAATACCTTAATTTGTAGCTTATTAATCTTAGCTATGTGAGATAATTCAATACATCCCCAATATCGAATGCCGTATTTCATAATTGACTCAAAAAGAGCTTTGTACACCATAATCATAATTTTTTTGTTACCTATTTCTTTTAGTATATACATGCAACCCGTAATCTTTTTCAATTTGTTAAAAATCATATCTGCGTCTTTACTATATTTTAGGTTGGAGTCTATTTGTATTCCCAAGTACATTGTATTGAATACTTGTTTAATGACTACACATTTAGATTGCGTATTGGTCATTAAACAATTACAGTTATGCAATTTTATATTTAATAAATGTGATATATGCATAAGCGGGGTTTTAAATAACATACATACAGTTTTATATCTATTAATATATAAGTTTCTACCATGCGTCCAATTAAGTATTCTGTTTAAGTCATCTTGTATGATTGACTCACATGTTTCCGGACTTTTATCATTATACAATATTACCGCGTCATCTGCGTACATTAGTAGCGTACTTTTTTTTGTAATATTGAATAGCTCGTTGACATAAATTAGAAAAAGGATGGGTCCTAGATTACTACCTTGTGGAACACCGAATGAACAATTTTTTAGCGCACTACACACATTGGCCACTTTCACTGAAAACTGTCTGTTTTTTAAATAATCAGTAAACCATTTTACTTCTTTTCCTGTGACGCCATTCTTCTCTAAGCACTTAAGCAGTATTCTGTGGTCGACTGTGTCAAACGCTTTGCTGAAGTCTATGAAAACTCCTACTACACATTTTCCTTTATCAAAGTTGGTGTTGACATAATCGTTAAAGTTGCTTAATAGTTGTTCTGTACTTTTACCTGTTTGGAATCCATATTGATTGCTATTAATAATTTCGTTATCAATCAGATACTTTTTTAAATGCCGAACAATATAAACTTCTAATACTTTTTCAATCACCGGTAATATGCAAATTGGCCTGTAGTTGTTTATATCTGATGCGTTTCCTTTTTTATATATTGGCCTAGTCACCGCGATCTTAAATTCACCAGGGAATGTTCCAGTTCTTAGACTTAAATTTGCTAAATTTGATATTAACTTGCTAAACACTATTGGGTTATTTTTTATGTCCATGGGTCTTATACCATCTATTCCGGGGGGCTTTGTTAGTTTTTATTTTCCTAATTATCTGCTCTATTTGTGTTTGTGTACATTGTGGTATGTAAAATGAACAATTAAGTTCCTTTACGTCTACGTTTACATCAATTACATGTTTGCATCGTTCTCGTAGGTTGTCTATTTGCGCAATAAAGTTATTTGATTCTTCTACAACGCACGGTATACTTCTTGTTTTCTCTAAATTATTTATAATTCTGCCATCTACACTTTTGCTATGTTTCTTGTAAACTATATTGTTGGCTTCATTCCAGATTGTGGGTTTTGCTTCACTTTTTCAAATTTCATGTTGATGTGTTGTATTTTCTTATTCCTTATTTCATTGTTTAGCTTATTTCTAAATTTTTTATACGTTTCTCTGTACTCCATGTTATTTGTATTTTATTTCCATTTCTTAAATAGTTTGTCTCTCTCCTTAATTTTATTAGACGGCTCCTCGTTTATCCATTCCTTGTCCTTGCGTCTTTTTTTTCTATTTTGATCCCTTATGTTTATATTCTTCGTACTCTTATTATAAATTTCATGCATAGTAGTTATTACCTTGCTCACAAATTTGTTAACATCATAATCGATGATGTTTTTCCAGTCATATTGCAATATTAATTTATTTATTTTAGACTCATCGAATTTTTTTATAGTATTCTGATTATTGTTAACCGATTTCTTATCATCATTATATAAAGTGACACATATTGGGTAATGGTCTGACAGTTTATGTCTTATCACAGCAGAGTAAATGTTTGTATTGCGGGTTTTTATAAAAATGTGATCTATCAAAAATCTAGTTAATACCCCTGCTCGTATTTCCTCCCTAGTTATGTCACTAATAGCATTTGTAAGTCCATTTGAATAAAGTAGGGTTTCATAATCACAAATTATGCCATTTTTTGCATCTTGTAAATTTAAATTTACATCTCCTATTAATACAATGTTACGTTCCTTGATGTTATTTAACAACATTTCTAAATCTGTCAAGAAATTTGGAGTTTTTAGATGTGGTGGACGGTAAACAAATATTAAAATGAGTTTTAGTTTGATACTCGGGATACTAACACTTCCTTTTATGCATTCACAACTTTCAAAATCTACGCTATTTGAATGAAATTCAATATTATTTTTGTAGAAAATCAGGAGCCCTCCTCCCTTCTTATTTAGACGGGTTTTATATACACGTTTGTAATTAATTAACTGAAAACTGTCTATTTCATCAGTCACATTAATTTCAGTTAGTAGGATTAAATCAAGATTAGTCATATGAAATATTATTTGTAATTAATTCCAGTACCTTTTTAGAGACCTTATATTTACATGAAAAATATTTACACTTGGTGGACCTGTACCTATATTACCACAGAAGGAGTTCCATTGTTCTATATTATCACATGTTTTAAATTTAATATGATTACTTGATGTGTCATTTACGATTAAATTCATAAAGTTATATGTAAATTCTTAAATAAATAATAAATAAATTATAGTCTATTCTGGTTTTATTGTTAGGATTAATACTCCCTATAACTGTATGTTCGTGTATATGCTGATAAAAATTATAATGCATTCTAAACTTTGTAAAACTAAAAATATTAACGTAAAATAAAAATGTTTTCTGAATGTACACTAAAAACATCATTTTTTTTTCTTCTTCTTAATTTATGAACTTTTGTACGTCCGTCATTGACATAATGTTAATCACTTTTTCTTTATCGTCTTTCTGCGTTAGTATACGTCCATTTTTTATCCACACATACTTATAATTATAAATTTTTGCGCGTTGCTTAGCTTCTTTCAGAACTAACCGGTCTTCTACTGTAAGATGTTCATTAAAGTAAAGATTTTTTTTGCTTTCTTATCGCCCTCTGATAGGCTTCGCCACCAGTTCTTGCCTTTTATAATGAATTCTTTTTTATCCTCCTCTGATGTCATCTTTGCTATTAGAAACGACGAGTTTTTTAATGATATGCGCGTTACACTTCTAGGTTTTACCAGATCACATCCAATGTCAGTAGCAATTGTTTTAAACTGTTCTTGAGGCGTAATATTATCAACTTGCTCCATACTATGAATTTCGACAAATTTTATTTTTGCATGTTGTTCTAACTTATTAATACGTATATTTAATTGTAATATTTGTGAATCTTTTTGTTCTATTTAATTTTTTATTTCATTTCCTGATTTTCCTTTATGCTTATATCAAAACGTGATGTCATTTTATCGAATTTATCCGACATAAATTGCATAGAAATTAACATTTGGTCAATTTTTGTTTTTACATTAGGGGGCCATTGAGATTCAGCTACACCAACACCGCTTTCGATTTCATTAGTGGCTTCTGTTACTTCGGAAGTTGAACTCGATATTTTTTTAGCCTCACGCCATTCTGAGCATCTCCACGATTGCTTACCTGTACGTGATTTTCCCCTGTATGTATTTTCAGATATAGAACACGCATAATGGTATTCCTTATTACATCCAAAGCAATAAACTTCTTGAGATAAGATATCGAGTTCACATTGATTGCACTGCATTTTAATAACTATCGTACTTTATTTATCATTAAACAAAGTTTTATAACACTAACTTGAGTAATTTTATTACAAAATAATCGTATTTAATAAATATAATTACGGAGTGAAATCTTAATACGTCTGACAGCTACGAGCGCCCGACGCAATAGTCCAATAATAATAATAATAATAATAATAATAATAATAATAATAATAATAATAATAATAATAATAATAATAATAATAATAATAATAATAAATGTGGCTGTATTTTTCGACATAGCAGAGGCTTACGATACGACGTGGCGTTATAACATCGTCAAAACAATGGCAGAGTGGGGAATAGAAGGAAAGCTAATTAAATTCGTGGACAGTTTTTTATCGCATCGTAAAATACGCGTACGAATAGGAAATACTTACTCACCATCGTACGAGGTAGAGAATGGTATACCCCAAAGATCGGCTCTGAGCGTTACGTTATTTATCATAGCCATTAATGAATTGCTTGGAAAGTTGGACGACTCAGTGGGAAAAGCAATGTACGTTGACGATCTTTGCATATACAAATCTTCGCAGTCGCTGATTGAAATAAACGATGTACTCCAGACCTCCATAGATCGCTTGACGGAAACGGCAACTAACATCGGATACCATTTTTCTGCTTCGAAAACGGTGGCTGTTCACTTCTGTCGACTGAGATCATGCCAAGATAGCCCTTCCCTTCGAATGGAAGGAGTCTCGATTCGCTTGGTCGAGGAATACAGATTCCTAGGTGTTGTTCTCGATAAAAGGTTGTCATGGAAGAGACATATAGAAGTCTTAGCAACACGGTGCAAGAAAGTCCTGAACATTATGAGATGCATCTCAAGCATAAATTGGGGTAGCGACAAGGATATTTTACTTACGATGTACCGTAGCACGATACTTTCGAAAATCGATTATGGTTCAGTCGTTTATTCTTCTACCAGAAAGTCATGGCTAGCCCCACTCGAATCTCTTCATTATACAGCGCTGAAGTTAGCATTAGGTGCATTCCGTACGAGCCCCAAATATTCCGTCTACTGGGAAGCCGGTTTCGAACCGTTAACGTATCGCTTCGAAAGACTCGTAATGAATTATTACACGAGAACTTTATCAAATCCTTGTCACCCCAATTATGACTTGCTTCTCAACTGCAATCTCAGTGCGTTTAGTAACAGGACCACAATCACTCGTCCTTGCACGGTCCGTTGTAAGGAAATACTAGATAATTATAACTTACCTGCGATCCCCGTCATACGGAGCCAACTGTACGAAGTCCCGCCTTGGTGTCGGTTGCGCCTTTTCGTGTGATGCATTAACCACCTTTTCTCACTCCATACTAAGGTGAGCATATTTACCGCGGAATTAATCGCCATAAGGCATGCCTTGCTTTTCGTGGAAAATTATTATCACGACCGATATATCGTCTGTACCGATTCTCACAGCGCAGTCGAAGCCCTAAGTAATGACTTCAGCGAGGATGGGCTGGTACAAGAAATCAGATCACATGTTGACTTTTTACTGACGAGGCAAGTTCACATAGTGATAGCCTGGATCCCTAGTCACGTAGGAATTACAGGCAACTGCGAAGTCGACATTCTCGCCAAGGTCGCAGCACAAAGCGTGGATTTAGATAGCTCACCGCTTCGCTTGGAAGATGCTAAACAAATCTATAAAGACGGTATACTGCAACACTGGTGCATTGAGTGGGAAAGCACAAACAGTCATCTGAAAGAGATCAAACCGAAAGCAGGAAAATGGTTGTATCCCAAAAATATGAGAAGGCGCGACCAAGTCATTGTAAGCAGGCTAAGAATTGGGCACACTAACATCAGCAGCCTCCACCTAATGACAAGAGGCCCTAAACGGCGTTGTGATACGTGCAACGTTGAATTAAATGTCAAGCATATTTTGCTAACGTGTCCTGTATATCTCCACGCTAGAAGAAAATTCAATCTACCGGATAATATAGATACATTGCTTGCAGGAGATAAGAATACGATTCGAAACCTTATAGGGTTTTTAAAGGAAACAGGACTGTACTCAAAATTATGACAAAATAGAAACATGTGTTTAGAAATATATCGAGTGAAATACGGCTGATGACCTTAGCAGTTTAGCCGTAGCTAACATAAAAAAAAAAAATAATAATAATGATAATAATAATAATAATAATATAAACGAAGTAAGACAAAGTTTTAATACTGTCGCTAATATTCATACTCACAACGCAATTGGGAATGTTTCAAAGCAATGTGAAGTATGTGTTGCAAATAATGGACATCAATTTGAAAATTTAGTTTAAGTGGCTTTGTATATAATTATTAAGTAGTTGGTTTAACAGGATCTTCAATATCATAGTTATTCATTCTTGGTTTGTAAAAAAATAACGTAATATATGAGTTTCTTTTTAATAATTATTATCACTTTGTATAAAACATTGTGCCCTAAAAAAATAGTTTTTGCTAAAAAGCAGTAAAAATGAATAATTTGACCACACATGATATACAGGGTGCCCAAAAAGTATGGAATATTCTATATATCTTGATAAATATTTATCAAAAAAATGTATGAAATAAAAGTTGTCTAGTATTTAGTTTTTCATTATAAGAAGATATTTAGTTAGCGGTTTCTTAAAAAAACAAAGGAGAAGCGAATATCACTACAATTTTTAAAATAATAAGGTACCGTTATATTGTATTCATTTGATAGCGATGTTTTTTCCCTTTTTCAATGAAATGAAATTTTAATACTTCTATTGAACTAGTTTTTGACAAAAAGCGAAGAAGTCATGGTAGAGTGAAATGGCTCATTTATCCGAAAGGGAACGAACTGAAATTTCAATAATGCTGGGATATAGAGAAAGAAGGAGGATACAGACAGAAGTTTCACAATTTCTACCCTGAATTTCACATTGCGCAATCAATTGCAAGTAAAATTTGTTAAAGATTAACCAAAAACGGGCATAGCTACAGCTCTAAATAGCGAAAAAAGTAAAAATGTTATGTTGGCCGTCGCGGAACTACGTGTTTCCGTTAGACAAATTGCGCGAGATTGTTATACAAGCAAATCCACTGTACAAAGCGTCCTAAAAAGCAAGGCAACGTTTTGCTTGAACGGCACAGTTAACTAGCAAAACACACGATACTGTTCTTCAACAAATCCCACCTAATATCTAGAGGGGCACACAGCAGAAGGTTAAAGTGCGGGCAAGAATGATGGGAAATCAGAATTTCGGACCTTATTTTTTTTAGGGTAATTTAACGGCCGAGGTTCATTTAAATTTTCTACGATTTGAGGTAGTTCCTGCATTAGCTGTTTTATAGCCAATTGAAGACGATCCGGATATACTCCACCACGGAACATGGTTCCAGCGAGACGGAGTCCCTCCACATTTTGGGATTAATGCCCGACAGTACCTTAATGATACCTTCCCAAATCGTTGGATAGGGAAAAGAAGTCCAGTAGAATGAGCAGCTCGGTTACCTGGTTCTGCTGGATTTCTTCCTTTTGGGCGACTTTAAAAGTAAGCTTACCGTAAATAGGCCGGGAGGCATTAAGAGCCTAAAAAATCGCAGATTAATATTAATTTAAAACAAACTTGTTAGAGTTATTTCAGATTAGTTCAGTTATTATGTTAACATTGTCGATTGCGTAATAAACTTAAAATCACTTCACCATAGCATTACTTTTTCCCAAAAACTAGTTCAGTAAAAGTATTAAAGTTTTATATCAAGTGCCGTATTTACCATTACGCAAATTATGCACGTGCGTAAAGCGCCAACTTTTAGGGGGCACAAAGAAACTTAAATCACGTAAAACTATTTGTTGTAAATAGAACTTTAAATCGAAATCTTGTTAAGTTTTACGTATAAACCTTCCCAAAACAGTCTGACAATTTTATTGAATTGAAATACATTTGGTTTATATTTAAAACACGGCGGCAAGTACTGTACTCATGTTTTATCTTACCTTGATTGTGTTATGAGTGTACTCATTACAAACTAAAATGTTTGAGCTGTTTGCTTTGATTGGGTTTGGTTTCAGACGTGAAAAGCGTCCGGCCAAACAAGAAACAGCCAACTGGAGATTGCCGCAAGTATGCATTGAGACGATACAGTATCGGTTATGTGTTGAGGAGGTACCCTGGATAGTTTATATTCTTATTTTATTAATTCGAACACATTAAGTCTCTGCAGTTAAGGATTCCTTTTATATTTTGGTTCAGTAGGTATATTATATTTCGGATTCTGATTTCAGTTGTACGTTGTACTGTTCGTTGCCTTGTACGCTTACCACTTGTTCCACTATTGCAACGCACCTACCTATGCGATAAGAAACTACTCGTATGCTAAAAATAACCAACGCGGTAAACATCAAAGCGTGCCGTTATCGTCTATTTAGTCGTCTAGTGATGAATCGCTCAGCATCTAGAATATTCCTTCTAGATTATTCCATCTGTGCGTGTTTATATATAAAAAGGAACCGATCCAGAGTTTTTCATAATGAGTGAACATCGGAAAAAATTAAGTGGTGCGCAGTACAAAAAACTTGCTGATGAAAAACGCAAACAACAAGAAAATGTTTTGAATAAAACTAAAAGACTAAAACTCTCTTTCAGTTTACAAGCGCCTGCAAAGCTCAACCTGAACAGACTTTGTAAATGCCCGAAAACTCCGACGTTACTTACTGCATTAGAACTATCTTACACAAAGATGATACTGACCCTGTTTTAAATGTGCATGTTTCAACTAAAAGTGTCAGTGCTGCTAGTAGTAGTGGTAGTAATTATGGGTTAGGAACAGATTATATTGATCCAAAGCCAGGTTCTTCAAAAGTTGTTCAATGTACATTTTCGGCTTTGGTTGAGCAGCAAGAGCAAGTACATGTAAGTGACGATTCTGCTAAGTGGGTTCGGTTAGATAGTCAAAGCATTATCCTAAGAAATCAATCAGCACATGTTTCATGATTTTTCAGCACCGACAACAAAAACTGTTTTAGCAAGCAGTCCTGAGGGTATGGTTCAGCGCTCGTTGAATAAAAGTGTGTCTCGTCGAAAAAATGGCGAATACAAATTAAATGTCAAACTGAGCATTGGAAAAATGTGTTGCAAAGGGTAGTTGCTGTAGTAAAAAAAAGTTGTCATCTAGAGGCTTAACTTTTAGAGGAACCGTAGAAAAGTTTGGGGCTCTGAAAAATGGAAACTACATAATGTGTTTAGAACTTATCTCAGAGTTCGGCCCCCTTTTAGCAAAACAGAATGTGGACACCCTGGAAGTTGCAAAACGCCTTTTTTATCGTCAACAATCTGTAATGAATTTATTGAATTGATATCACGAGAAGCTTTAAATTACATAATTCGAGAAATTCATAATTCAAAATATTACAGCATTATTGTCGACTCTACACTTAATATTGCCCACATCGACCAATTATCTATCATTATACGATATGTACAGATAAACGGAAAACCTGTGGAGCGGTTAATTGGGTTTTTACAGAACGTGGGTCATAAATCAGAACAAATAGCGAACAAATACGTTATTATCAAAATTGGAGGATCTTAACATAGAATTAATAAATTGTCGTGGTCCTTATGACAACGCTAGTAACATGTCAGGGGTGTACACCGGCTTGCAAGCTCGCATTATGAAACGTAATCCACTTGCTTACTTCATCCTTGCGCAGCACACTGTTTTAATTTAGTAGGGTGTATACAGCGGAATATATTAATGAAGCTGGAACATTTTTCTATGATTTGCAACATTTATATATTTTTTTTCTCAGCTTCTGGTTGTCCTTGGGAAGTTTACAATCAACCTTAAAAAATAATGCCAAAGTTCCAAAGCGACTTGATGGGACACGTTGGTCTTCGCGACGATATGATGCCGTAATTAGTTTGTGTGAAAATTTTAATGGATATTTGCAAACTTTAACACAAATCATGGAAAATTTATCTGAAAAACCAACCACACGTATAGAAGAAACTGAAATAAAACGACAACTGTACCATCTCGAATGCGTCTCTATGAGTGTATTTGGGGAAGTGTCATTAGAACGTTTTCATAAAACCAATAAAAGTCTTCAATCCGTTGCTGTCGATACCGGCCATGTTACGCAGCTCTTTTCTCCTTCGGTTTATAAAATCTGAAGTCTAAAGATCCCGGCCATGTTATGCAGCTCTTTTCTCCTTCGGTTTATAAAGTCTGAAGTCTAAAGATCTGAAGACATGATTACAACTTTTATTAACAAGGCAAAACAGCTTGCAGAAGAATCATATGAAGATGAACAACAACGAAGTCGAAAACGAAAGCTCTTTTCACATGAAAGCCGAGATGGTGAATTTACTCTAACTGGAAAGGAAAAATTAAAAACTGAGACATTTTATGATATTCTGGATCGAGTTGTGATGGAACAAGAGAAAAGAGCTGCAGCATATGAAAATGTTTTTCAGAAATTTGCATTTCTCTTCTCTTTAAATGAGCGGAATTTTTGAACTTTTGTGAATTTTTAAAAGAAAATATCCGACTTATTATATTTAATTCGATCCCAAAATCTACAAAAAGTGTTTCCCAATACAGAAATTGTGTTACGAATTTTTGTGTCAATGGCAGTGACTGTATTTTCAGCTGAAAGGTCATTTTCTACGGTCAAGTATGGAAGAAAATCGGTTAAATTCGTTGACGATTTTGACTATAGAAAGTGATTTAACTGAAAGTTTAAATTATGATAAACTGATTATAGACTTTCTTGCAAAAAAATCATGTCAAAAACAATTGTGAAATTCTAAGTTTTATTATTTTAAAATGTGTATTATAAATAATAAATTATCTTACGTTACAATCTATATGCTTGCGTTTAGCGTAAACACTAGATTCCTAGGTTTGAACTTGACGTGTGGTAGGTACTAGTTATAATCATAAATACTCTAATTCAAAGGCGTCTATAATTTGATGCATAAAGCGGAAAACACCTAAATTGGGCGCAGTTTATATCATCAAAGAGAGTACAACACAAAGAAACCTTGTCGTTTAAAAAAATTGTTATATTCGCTGCTCCTTTGTTTTTTAAGAAACCGCTAACTAAATATCTTCCTTGAATAAAGAACAAAATACTAGACAACTTTTATTTCAGACATTTTTTGATAAAATCAATATTTACCGAGATATAAATAATGTTCCATACTTTTCGGGCACCCTGTATATCGTTGGAATCAGAATAAAATTAGTAATTTTTGATGCCATATCCAGCTACGCGTTCCAAAAAATGCAACTTTACGCTAACTCGAATTACAAGAATATTTTTAAAGAATTGAGTACATGACTACATTCTTATCAAAAAGGTGCCTGAAGAACGTAGAGATTCTTTTTTTTCTATGTTCATAAATATGCGAGAGAGGGCCATTAAATGGAAACTTGAAAACCTGAATTTTTGGCCATAACTAGAAAATAAAAAACGTTAGCCAAATTCGAAATGCACCATTTAGTTTTTTTCAAAAAAAAAAAGATCGAGGATGCCACATTCATACTTTTATACGAACTATAGTTTATGAGATTCACTATTAAAACATCGAAATTTGGCCGCCTTAAGTAAGGTAGACTTGACTTTCATAAAGCTGTCTTCAGTTTTAACAATGAAAAAAGTGAATATTGCAAAATAAAACTAGTTTGTACTTATTTTTCTCATAGTAACAATTATTATTATGCTACTGTGCTATACCTATTACATGTTTGTGCTTTAAAATACAATGAATGGATAGTTTGCTGCACATTTCTTGAACTGTCCTTTGTGTGTTTTCCATAATGTTTCTTCATATAAAGGTTTATAAATCATTTATTAGAATATTGATTTTAAGTGCATGTAGGTATTGTATCGTCTTGCCCCATAAATAATTCCTTTCCGATTTCTTAAATCAATATTATGAAATAATTAAGTTGAGTAAAACAATCTAGCATTTCTTGTAAAGAACATTTTGTATTCTAACAAAATAGAGCGAGAGACATAAAGTTAACTAACAATTGAAGAAAATATTTATTAACAAAACTTTTACTTATTTATTTCTACACGAAATATACAAAACATTGCTTTGATACAAAACAACAAGTTAATTATTCCAGACAATTGTACAAAAATTGGCTGTATAAATTACTTTATCATGAGAGATCTCATTTGCATTGATTTAGTCTCTTGGTTTATCACATTCTCAATATCACAAGCTGTTTGTAAGAACACAGTACAGAGAACATTACAAAAACCGGTCACATTTCAAGTAAAAATTTGTGTGAAATTTTCATTCTCCACAATAACTTTTCAGTGTAGTGTACGAGCAAGGATTCCTGCAGCATTCGTCGTACACTCCTTTAGCAATATTATTGATAATATAACGTTTATTTCGTTGATTATTAGTTAAAACTAATTGTTTTGCATAATTTGGTAAAAGATACTTGATGCTCCTCTTGCCACGATCTGAAATATACAATTTTTGTTAGTCATAGACTGTACGAATTGGACATACCATAAAACAAAGGTGCATTGTATTTTCCTCTGCACACAATTGATAAAGCATCAGATAAGGCACTTCCACAATACGTCGCATTCTTAGATTGCAACATATGTAGTTTGTCTTCTGAAGGTGTTGAAGCAGAAACTGTAAACGTGGCTAGTAGATACAGCGCCAAGGTGTATGAGACTTGCCCCATCTAAAATTATATTACATTATTTGGAATCATAAACATACTTTTAAAAATTTAACATGCAAATTTTGGCTTAAACTTTTGGATTGGATAGTAATATATGTTAATGATAAGAAAATATTACGTTAATTCTAATTTTATCAATTTTTTTCATATTGATGCATTTAGATTACCGATGTAACTAATTATATTTGCTGTAATTAAGTTATTAATTTTGACGTATTTGATATCGTAATGTTTAAATTTTTTTTTTTGCGATTAGCAACATCCAGTTGGTTCCAAAGCTTATGACCTTCCTTATACACACATTTAAATTGTTTTAATCTAATCTATATTTTCACTAAATTGTTAAACCGTTCCTGTATGTGACGAACATGAATTGTGTCTTTAGGTATAGCATATTGATGTGGATCCAAAATCAACAATAACAACACCGAAAATAAAACGCAAATTAATGCTAAAAAATAAAAAAATTCTGATATAAAACGTTTTTTATTCCCTTACTTTTATTTCAATATTTAAAATTATTAATGTTAATATAGTATTTTTCAAGTGGGATTCCCGTTTTCGGATTAGTGCAGTTCATTGAATTGCTGTATGAACTAAGAATTACTTGTTAGTCAGAGGTTCTAAAATAATTGATTTTTTAATAAATGATAATTTTAAGTACATATTTATAAGTAATGAAATAAATTGGTATCTACATAAGAATTTTGATGTGAATGCAATAGATCTAATTATAGGATCATTAATGCGCTTATCTGCTGCTAGTAAATGTCATGCGTAATTAATTATGCATTACACTAATGTTATAGTGAAATTTGATTTGCAATGTATGTTAGTTTCATTAAAACCTGATTATATATAATAGTAAACAATTACTTGCGTCGTTCGTATATTTTTCAATATGTTAATTGAATAAACATATTTATTACAAAAGATTGATATTTCATAACCTTAACTACATTTCTTAAGTTTAGGAGTGATGTTTCAGAAAGAGTAATTTGTTTTCTATTTTATTTATAAGAAACCATTCAGCCCCACAAAATCCGATTTAAATTAGCTAAAAGCAAGGCACACAATTTTCTTAATTACTAATTTAATGAATAAAAAGCCGAATGATTTAATTGTATTAGTCCAATCAACCGGCCAAATAATCAAAAAGTTTCCCAGTGTCCTGCCAATTGCACTTTTAGGGGTTCTTTGGCTTCAGGAACTCGAATTTCGGGTTGGCTAGGCGAATTTTTTTTCGGGAAATCAGTGAAAATTGAGAAAAACGGTGAAATTTTTTATTTTTCGGGTTTATCTCGAAAACGACGCAGAATTTCGAAAAAAGTTTCGTACAAAAGTTACAGATCTTGAAATTCTACATCTAAATATGCGTTTTCGTTGAACGGAAAGGAAAATAGAGCGAGTTTCCATGACGGCTCGTTACTAGGCAGGTTGATTCACGAAGCGAAGCAGTTGGCCTGCGCAGTGTGCTACTGCGCAACTCCACGAATGCTTGAGTCGTAGCATTAACTGTTCTGTATAGCGTGGTTTCTGTTTTGGATCAAGGTGCATTTTAAAGTGTTTTAAATTGTGCTTATTTGTTGAAGATTGTAGGTGTTAACGACATAGGAAAAGGTAAGTTTTTACATAATTAAATTCTTATAAAATATTAATAATAATAAAATAGGGATTACGAGGTTTATAAGTTTTTTTACAATTTAAAAATCGTCCAAAAAAGTGCAAAATTGTTGAATTATTATAAAATTATTGAAATTTTTACCATACGATCTATATTCAATGAGACATATAATATCAATTATTTTATTATTAACGTTTACGTTTAATTATTATAAAATAATTTGTCAGCGACTTCGCGAAATATAAACAAAATTCGAAATAATGCAATTCAAATACTAATTAAAAAGATTAATTCGTTGAATTTATAAACTTTGAAGAGCAGCTCGATCAAAGTAAAAAAAAATAAAACACGCTTTGATGCCATCATTTCTTCAAAATGGAGTCGGCTTTTAATGGCCACATTTTCTGAGTTTGGAGTCTCTGCAGTATATTTTGTGTTACTTTTGTATTTTGCTACCTATCCACGGCGAAGGATACGTGCAGGTAGCGAAACCTTTTAGTCCAGGCAATCTAGATCCCAACCAATGGTTACAAGTATGCAATGAAAATTTCAAACTTTCGACGCGGATTTTGAGGCGGATAATTGTTTCAATAATGCAAATATACTTGAAAAATATATTTTTTGCTCGGTAAGATATGAACGTAGTAAATTGCAATTCAAGTAATTTTTCGGTGATAATAAGCCGCGTCGAATGAGATGTCGTTCGTTGAATACGAGCGTGCGTAAAGTCAAGCCTCGCGCACGGCGTATCGAAAATAAAATTAAGTATCAATTAATCAAATATTGAGTATTATTGCCTTTACTTGCTCACCCGTCCCCAACAAATACACTCTGAACTGTTATAAGTATTACTTAAAACAAATTATATTATATTATTTGTTTGTAGTTGTTTCAGAGAATATGGATGCCGAAAAGTGCACAGTTTGCGATGTAGCGATACCTGCCGAGGACGTTACTAGGAAGGTGCACTACAAAGGACTGTGGACCTTTATTGAGAAGCGTAAAAAAAGGAATGACGAAAAATGGAGAATCTGGGAACAATTTACTGAAGATCAATACACTGTTTTTCATGACAAGTGTCGAAAACGATATGCAGCCGCATCGGACACACTACTATCACAGAGGAAAAAACCAAGATTGAACAAGCCAGATGAAACTTCAACTGCCAATGACGACGGTTTCGAAACAGATGAGTTATTTAATTATTCTGAACTATGCATTTATTGTGAAAAGCCATTGGATCGTAAACACCATCAACTGTATACGATAAACCGCAACCAACCTCAGCAGGCCGTTTTTGATTGGGCAAAGTTCGTAAATAATCCACGTGCCAAAACAATAACTAGATTTTTATTACAAGAAAAATGTACTACCTCTGGCTATTACCATGTTAAATGCCGAAGTGCCATTCGGTTAGAAAAGCCTGCAACTGCAAGCTCTAGCGATGAGTCTGTTAAAGTATTTCAAGAAATTGTAGATTATATTGAGGCCAGTGAAAAATACAAGTTTGATATTAAGCAATTTCGTAGTATTATGGCAGCAAGTGAACATAATGTAAGTTTGAGTAATTACTTACTACATAAAAAATTAGAAGAAAAGTTTGGTGACGACATGCTGATTATCAAGAATATTTGGCACCCACCGCTTTATTTTTATAAAACGACGACTCTTTTTGAAAATAGTAAAGAATGGTTAGCGAATCCCGAATCTCCTTCCGATTTTGATAAAAAAGTTTTATTAGACATATCTGCAGGAATCATTAGTCATGAAGTGAAAAATCAGCATTACATTACGAATGAATATCCGCCAGGAAAGCTTTTCCTGAAAAATGTAGTTTCAGACATTCCCAAGTCATTAAAAACTTTTTTATCTTGCCTACTATCAAAAAAAGAAGAAATCTTCTCAAGTCAAGATAATTTTCGGCGCGATAACATTGCCCATACAATAATATCAATGCTACGCCCGAAGTCTTCTGTTTCGACATTGCAATTAGCAGTCGGGACATGTATATTAGGAAAAAGTAGTTCAAAATTAATTGTTGAGCTTTTGAGTAAGTTGGGAGTTTCGGAAACTTACCACAACGTTCAGTTATACGAAGCTTCGTCAATTGAAAATCCTCCGGTGGTGAAGAAAGAAGATACATTTGTGCAGTTTGTTTATGACAAGACTGACCACAATGTCAACACACTGGATGGCCATGAAACATTTCATTGCTTGGGAGGCATTGCCATTTACACGCCTCATAATTTAGTCAGTTATGAAGGAGAAATAAAAAGATGTTGTAGGATGCCGTCCGCTCAACAATTAGCTCAAAAGGAAACAATTTCAATCGTTCCATTTTCTTCGTCTAACGCCAAAAAGCTCGAAAATTATTGTTTTTGATATGAGACATTTTTTATGTGAACATGAAGGTAAAGTAGTACCACCAACTTGTATGACGTATTTATTGACCAAAGCTAATGACACACAAGGTACGCCATTGTGGAAAGGTTTTATGGAAGCCATATCTAAAGAACAAACGTACTCTATGTCACACATTGAATATCTACCGTTTGTCAATGACCCACCATCAGATTTGAATACTTTGAATTCAGCATTATTGTACTCAATAAAAAAAGCTGATGAGTGCAATCACAATACAATTTTTGTGACTTTTGATTTGCCGCTATATTTAAAAGCTCGCTCTATTGTAGAGAAATCAGAAAATCCTGTTTTTAAACGCATAGTCGTGCGTCTTGGCGGTTTTCATTTGCTTCTATCGTATTTAGGAGCGATGGGAAACATAATGGAAGAAAGTGGGTTGGAAGGTTTGTGGTCAACAGCATACGCAATAGAGAGTGTCAAGAAGTTGATGTCAGGGCACGCTTTTTCTAGATCAGTGAGGGCTCATATTTTAACACACAGCGGTCGGAATCATTCTTTTGAAGAGAATTAACGGCGTGTCTGAAGAATTAAAACGTTACCTACATACATTCATCGGAGGGTGGCAAGAAGAAGGAACAATTTCAGCTGGCGACTGTAATTCCAACGTTTTAATGAAAACAACAACCGCTAAATTCATTGAAAAACTGCAAAATTTGGAAAAACAAGGCGAAACGTCGAAATTATGAATACAGTTTTTGAAGATGGAGCTTATTTTGATTCAATTTATTGAAAGCTAACGACTGGGAGAGTGGAAGTTACACCTGCATAGTATGCTTCAAATGTTGCCGATTTCGCATTCAGGTGGCCATTTCGCTTATACCAAAGCTCTGCAAGTATTTTTACAGGATATGGAAAAATTGCAGTATATTATGAATGAAGAAGAGTATCGCAGATATACCAAAAAAGGGTTTTTTACTATAAGAAGATCAGATAAAGCTTTTTCTGGAATTTGGAGCGACATGACGATCGAGCAGACTCTCAACAGATTTTTCGGCACAGATTTGAAGCATGGCAGAGGCGTCACTGAAAGCGATGTGGCAAGATATTTATTAGGAATTCCATGTGTTTTAAGTAAAGCAAAGTTTGGAAGAATACATTGGTCTAAGTACTGCAAATAGCGAACAGCACGTTGACACAACATGTAGTCGTATGACTAAAGACAATGCTGATTTGAAAAAATTCATATTTTGGCTCGAAGAACATAATTTATTTAAGGAAAGGAGTGGATTGACGGCACTTGCTACTGGAATTGTTGGTGGCGAGCAAATGAACTGTCACATGGTATTTGAAAAAGGACGCGAAGGTATGAAGTCAATTGTAGCAAAAAATATGTCGAATCTAACGTTATCATCAGCAAAATCAAAAGTTAAAAATTTCGCTTTTGCCAGAAAAGGAATACAAATAAACAACGAGTATCATGCAGTGGACACACGTTTATTATTTCAACTAATTGCTGTTTTTTTTCTGAAAATGAGCAACTTGCAAGACAGGCCTTCAGTTATGAATTAGCTCCATTCCGCTAAGTTTATTTGATGCAGATGGATTCATGAGAAAATCTCCAAAGTCTGAATTGTTTAAAGCACTCAAATCCAATTCGCTGTCTGATTTACAAATTCAACATTATAGATGGAGGTTGGCTTCTACATAGAATACCATGGCCTCACAGTACAACTTATGAACAGCTTCGCAGCATTTATTACAAATATCTCACCAAAAATTTTGGACCAAATATCAAAGTAATTTTTGATGGCTATTCCAGCGAGAGCATAAGCAGCATAAAATCATATGAAAGATTTCGTAGGAAAGAAAAGCATTTGGCATCTGATGTCGACAGAAAATTAGATTGTTTAGTCACAATGACCCACCAAAAGTTCCTTTCCAATGTTGCTAATAAATACAGGCTCGTGGAATTATTAACAAATTATTTCAATCAACATGGTATTGAAACGTGACGACGCCGACGTAGAAATTGCTAAAAAAGCTCTGCAAGTAGACAAGGAAACTGAAGGAGCAGTTGCAGTTGTTGGCAATGATGTAGATTTATTTATTTTGCTGATTGACCGTACTCTGAGTACATCAAACATATTTTTCTATAAAGTATCTACTGGTAAAAAAATAGAATTATATTCAACATCTGATAATCAAAGTTACAAACCATATATATTATTTGCTCACGCTTTTGCTGGTTGCGATTCGACAAGTGTCTTGTACAAGAAAGGAAAGAGTGTGATAACGTTGCTTAACAAAAATGAAAATCTTAAATAATCTGTTTCTATATTTTATGAAAAAAACAAAACACTTAATGAATTGTATCCAGTTGCTGAAAAAA
Source organism: Vesta saturnalis (assembly GCA_036346205.1). Lineage (NCBI taxonomy): Eukaryota > Metazoa > Arthropoda > Insecta > Coleoptera > Lampyridae > Vesta > Vesta saturnalis. The sequence goes on along the minus strand of JARFJB010000762.1, from coordinate 8,187,573 downwards.
TTGTGAAAGCTCTATATAGTTCAAATTTAGACAATCAAACTATAATCGCCCAACCTATATATAATATTTACTCAAAGTCAGTGATTATTGGAGATAAAGAATCAGCTTTAGCAATTTTACCACCAACGAAATCAGCCTTAAAGTTACACACTCAACGTGTTTATTATCAGATGCAGCTATGGTTGAAAAATGAAGAGATACGATCTACAAATTAGGTGTGGATATCGAGTACTTTCAAGTTCGTTCCTATTATGTTGGAGGATAGAGTTTTGGCTGCTCCAGATACATTGCTTAAATCCGTAAGTACAGAAATTTACGTAATAAAATATTGTTCTATATTTTTTATGCTGAATTGTGCAATGAAACGAATTTATTTTTCAGGTATTTTGTAGCTGTCTAGGAGACTGTAGCACATCTCGATGTAGCTGTAAAAAAACCGGATTGAAATGCTCACATTTTTGCAAAAACTGCAATGGTGGTAGTTGCAATAATATAGTTAGAGCTAGAGTTGATTTCGACGATGACGCCTTCAGAAATTATAATATGAGGACATCGATAATGCTGCTGAAACCGCAAATGCTACCATGGATAGTGACGACGATATCGATGTTGATGTTTATGATTTCGTTGATTATTAAAATAATTTTATCTTAATTGTTTGTTTAATAAAACAGCATTAGCATCAATGTTATTAGTTCATTTGTACAGTTAGATGTTTTTTTTTTATAAATAGTAAAAAAATTAAATTGTTTAGTTTTACGTGTATTGAATATGCACTAATAAATTATTTAGACTTGACGTATTTCAGATTTCAATAATTATTAATAATTATATACTTAATAAAATACTTAATTAAATAAATAGTTACATATTTACAAGAAATAGCAATCGTTATACTCATTGAAACAAATATGCTTATTAATTATTTGAATATTTTTTGTAATTACTTCACTGATTTTTACAATATTTACGAAAAGCATTTTGAAAAAATTATTAATTTTGTGCTTATAATTAAATTTTTTATTTGTATCTATATTTTAGAATAATTATTTAAAGTTATTTAAATGTAATATTAAAAAAATATATACAACATAATTCTACACGTTGCTTCAATAAGAAAGTAAAAACCAAGACCGAGCCAGCGACCAAGGATGAGAAAGAGAGAGAGAGAGAGAGAGAAAGAGAATGAAATACAGCATGGAGTTGCGCAGTACCACACTGCGCAGGCCAACTGCTTTGCTTCGTGAATCAACCGGCCTAGTAACGCGCCGTCGTGGAAACTCGCTCTATTTTCCTTTCCTTTCAACGAAAACGCACGCACGATAGCACATTTAGATGTAGAATTTCAAGATCTACAACTTTTGTCCAAAACTTTTTTCGAAATTCCGCGTCGTTTTCGAGATAAACCCGAAAACGAAAAAATTTCACAGTTTTTCTCAATTTTCACCGCTTTCCCGGAAAAATTTCGCCTGGCCAACCCGAAATTCGAGTTCCTGAAGCTAAGGTACCTCTAAAAGTGCAATTGGCAGGACACCGGGACACTTTTTGATTATTTTGCCCGGTTGATTGCACTATATAGCATATTATTATTTATGACGTAGATGTTACACACAAGCGAATTACCAATGTTACGTGTAATTCATGTAAGAAAGTTAATCCCACAAGTTTTTTTTTTATCTAAAATTTTATCCATCTACACGTAGTTTGTCTAAACCTCTAATTACTATGCGGTATGGACGTTTCGACGCGGCTTGTTCGCCGCCGCCGGTTCGCCGCTACCGTTTCTCTGACAGCCGTTTTGCCGCCGCGCCGCCGGAACAATTTTAATATTTGGGGTAACATATACACCTATTGCGATGCTTTCTCTGTGTATATTAAAAACAGCATGTCCGTTGCTTCTTACATCAATTTTTAATCCTTTTAGAAAATATTTTTAACCCTTATTTTGTTCTTTCACAAAGTTAATATGGTAACGCTTATTTTTTATACTTTTAGAAGAATATATTTTTAACGCTCGCTTTGAATGCTTTTAACAAAATATTTTTCTGGTACTTATTTTTAATGATTTTAACAAAATTACTTATTTTACAATTTGTGTGCTTATTGATCTGGTCTGCAATAACGGGTAATAATAAAATTTCCAAATAAGAATTTATGTACTAATAATATATTTTTATTTATTATATTACACTATATTAATAGTAATAGTAAAGTAATATCTTTCTAAAAGCATACAGAATAAGCGTTTCCATACTAGTTTCCTAGAAGAACCAATAACCGTTAAAAAATATTTTTCTAAAAGGATTAAAAATTGATGTAAGAAGCAACAGACATGCTGTTTTTTAATACGCGCAGAGAAATGGGTGTATATGTTAATCCAAATATTAGAATTGTGCTGGCGGCAAACTGGCCAGCGACGAAACTGCTGACGGCGAATTGGTGGCGGAGAATGGGCCGCGGCGAATCGACCGCGGCGAAACGTCCTAGATCCCTACTTAGTTTAGTCATGCCAAACGTAAAACGCACAACAAATAACCCCTTGAACTGTCACATTATTGCTTGTTTCTTCTACGGTATTTCTCAAATTAACGCACTTAGTAAAAGTTGTTCTTTTCAGAACGTCTAAATCTAATGCAAGCCGTTTATAAGGTAATGATGAGTGTTTTTTTATAATTCTTTGATGGGAGTTAACTTTGTACAATTTTTTTCATTTATTCCTTCAAATCTAGGTAGAATCTCAGGCTAGCACTTTAAACGCTGTCACTGGGTGTAAAAAATTTAAGAGTCCGGCAGATTCTGTCTTCTCGTTTTTCTGATATTTTAGTTTTAAGAGTCATTAGGTTTAAAATTTGTTGTTTCCACGCATTAATATATTGAGGATATCTTTGATGTACTTAAAATTAAAAGAGTATACATTCTGGAAGCTTTTGTTGTGACTTATTTTACGTATTTGAGGATAGCTTGTTTTTTTATTGCAAATTAACATTTAACATTCTAATTTTGGGAAGGTCCGATAGGTATTTTTTTTTCGGTTTTATAGCCTTAATAAATTGAAGTTTTTAAAATTATATTCCTAATTATTTTACACATTATTAAATACAGCTTGTTGAATTAAAATCAAACGTATATCAAGAACTGTTGGTGACCTCATTTCTTTCTTCAATCCGGTATCGTAATTTTAAAAGAGTAAATTCATGTTGATTAAATGAAACGTAATTTGGGAAATATAAGATGTGGTTATAAAAGGGTTTTTTTGATAACACAAGCTTGAGGCGCGTTGAGTTAAATGGTTACACAATTCTTTTTTTAAAGTTTCCCAAATCACTTCATGTAATATTGCCGTTCAGGAAGATGGTAAAATTTGTTTGCTCCACTATGTTCCGTTTTAATTAAGCAGTGGACTTATCAGTTCTTGGAAGCAGCACGTTTTCGTCGGGTGAGATGTACAGTTTACATTTTTTTAGTTTGAATAACAGCGGGTGACACTCGGGAAGATGCTGTAAGAAGTAAGGGGAGATATATGTTTATGTAGTTGGTTCTGGTTAAAGTGTAGTTTTGGTAAGTTTGGTTTGTGCGCCGTATACGCACAATATGCTGGTGGAGGTTGAACTTTTTTGTTACGCGTTACCGGGGGTGATAGAGCTACCGTAGGAAATAGGTTCTCGAAACCCTTATGTGACTTGGGGATATTTTAAAGTTTTACGCTCCCGATACATATATAGTTTAACGTGTCAGTGGTGACTATCTCGTCCATAGAAGCTAGATTAAGTATTAAAAACAGTGCCGATCTTTAATTATTTTGGATTTTTGTCGCATTTTGTTTGGGGAGTATTAGTAAAAAGGTTCATGTATTGATAACGTTCGAGCGTACACAGCAATCGCCTGCACAAATGAAAGAACTCGTTGTAGATATAATGCTTAATTAATTATTTGTAAATACAACGTTCGCATTAATATATGTATATACGTGGTGAAGTATTAAGACAAGATTGGTGTACATACGTTGATGGAAGCAAATGTCATTGATTTAAAGATTTGTCGTAGACGAAATTTGTGTAAATATGATATAAGAAAATAAAGTAGCTCTTGGTTCTTTAATCGATGAAATGTTCGTCAATTCCATTCCAGTACCGTTGTGAAAAGAAAAGGAAGTTAGATTGACCAGTTGTGCATTTTGAGGTAACTATATTTTTCCGAATTTTCATATGTTTGTTATTTTAATGAAGCGTTTATTTGTATTAGTCAGGCTGATGAATATGCCTTTTGTTTGAGATTATTTAAGTAACGTCTCAATTAAATGTATACCGCATATTCATTCATACAATAATTATTTCGGACTGTGAATTCATTATTTCATTCTGTTTACGTTATATGTAATTTGCGAACGGCAAGATATGTGAAATGGATTAATTGGGGTTATTGGAATCCCGCAGGAATTATTCCAAATCAAAATATAGGCATTTTAAGAGTTACATCTTATGTGATTAAACACTTTACTGATTATTATAAGTTTTTGTTATGAACGAATAAGTTCAAAGTTAAATATGTAATTAAAAATTATTATTAATTTTATTAAATACATAAATAAAAAGTTTACCGAGTAGGATTCAACTCGACCTGTACTTTGTAGAGTACCGCGCTACCAACTGCGCCACCAAGGTTCAAGCCCCAATCGATGCAAATTTTGTCTTTATGTATGTAGAACTGATGTAAATTCTAAATATAGTAAGGATACAGTCAAATTACTTATATTAATGGAATGTGAGCCTGCAATATCGCAATACATAAAGACAAAATTTGCATCGATTGGGGCTTGAACCTTGGTGGCGCAGTTGGTAGCGCGGTACTCTAGCAAAGTACAGGTCGTAGGTTCGAATCCTACTCGAGGTAAACTTTTTAATAAAATTAATAATAATTTTTAATTACTTTACTGATTGTATTTTTCCAGGCCTTGTTGCTTTAATATATGAATAATGTGTACAAATTGAGTATCACTATTATTAAGTGTACGTGTATGGTAAATCCTAATCTTTTCTCACGCAGTAATATTTTTTATGTTCATCCAAAATGTTTGAGTAATTTATTTGTTTGTGGGAACTATTTAATTTACACAACGTTACGGCGCAACTTCTAATTGTTTGTTTTTTTGTATCATGTAATAAGCTTATGGTAAAAGGTGTTTTGAAGGATAACGTAACGTAGATTATGAAGTGAATCAGCCGTTGACCGATCAGCTGTTAGTTTTGCATACGACACCATAGGAATCAACATACAGATTGTAGACATCATTGATCTGCCTGATTTTGACAAACAGGTAAGCGAATTTGATTATTTGTTGCGGTTTTCGAATTTAGGGATTACATCCCTTTATCGACGTTTAGTAAAATTTAGGGCTTTATACATTTTCGATCGCGTTTAGCTTTATCGTGACGTATTTTTCGTTTGAAATCGAATAATTAATTACCTTGTTGATCAATTTTATTGGATATTTGAGACAATAATTTTGACGTGGAAGTTTATCAAATGTTTAAACAGTTTTATTATCGCTATTTTGCAGCTGTTATATGGAGCTACAGACATTATTGAGGTTTGAGTGAATTTTGCATTTATATTTCTGTAGTAGAATTTTACTAGAGATTTTGAGTGAACATAATGGCCTCCTGTTAGGCCATTATTAGATCTAGTTCATGACGTTTTCCCGCTATAGATGTTTTTAACAGGTGGCGTAGCAATTAAAGGAGCGATCAAAGCTTAATTTTCTTCACAACAAAGTAGGGGAAGGCATCCAAAAATGACATACGGTTTAAAATGGTATTGCGATACTGCAAACTAAAGCATTCGAAACTTAACCTCAACAAGTGTTTTTTTTACCTGTGAAAAATTTTGCCGCACATTTATAAGTGATTACATTTGTTAGTATAAGGTTGTTACAGCTCGTGTAATAAACATTGCTTTACAAATGTAAAAATTATTTTGTTTGCCATAAGGGCATTTTTAAATAAAAATAGATAAGAAATCAAATATATACACGACGGGTAATGCAGCATAGTTAGAAGTACGTTAAAATTGCGTAGCTCGAATTGCTATGCCATTTTGTCCAAACGTGAAGTTTGGAAAGAAAATTTGTAACGTTCCAGAAAATCATAATTACGTCCGAAAGTCAGATCGACAGTCACGAAAAGAGGATGTTATGGCTAACACCATAGATGCAGTTAAAACTGGGAAAATGGGTTGGCTAAAAGCGGCCAAAACATTCAATGCTCCCCACACAACACGGATTGGTGCTGCAAATATTAATGCTAAAGACACCAAGAAGGTACTTGGACGGTTTTCGATCACTCATAATGAATCTTTTTTGAAGTGCAGCTTGTTGAATATGTGATTCTGTTAGAATCGCGGCTATTTGCCGTAACTCCCATAGATATTAAAAAATAGCCTATCAAGTGGGATAGCAAGAATGGTATTTTACATAGATTTAAAAACGGTTGCGTGGGAAAAGAAAGGCTCAGAGGATTTCGTGAACAGCATCCATAAATCACCTTAAAGTAACCTGAAGCCGTCTCTACTGCAAGAGCCATGGGTTTTAATAGGCTACAAAAAATTCTTTAGAAGTTAGCCTGCCTGGTGGAGAAAGAAAACGTACTCATTCACCGAATTTATAATATACATAAAAATAGCTTATCTACAGTTCAGCGACCACTGGAAGTGTTTGCCAAAACCGGAAGTAAGCAAGGTACATCAGGTTTGTTCAACGAAAACGGATGCATAAATTCGGATTCATTAGTGTTATGGTTAAGACAAGAGCCTCTAAAGACCCTAAAGTATTGTTTCGGTTAAATTGTCGCTCTAGTCACAAATCACTGGAACCTCTCAGTTATTCTAAGAACAATGAACTAATAATGATGTCTTTTCCATCACATTACACCCAATACTTTAAGTCATTGATTGTGGCGTTTTTCGGGCCACTGCAATTTTTTTACAACCAAGAATGGGGCACATGGTTGAAAAATCATCCAAGATGAATAATTCTTAGTTTATTTACTTCTGATTGCAGACGAATAGCAACAGTACGTACGGATGACTTTCTTGGAGCTGGTGAAGTACTAGAATTTTTGATAATGCAGAAGTTGCTATAGTGAACCAAGGTGAAGTCAAGTTCATGTTGCAAGAAGTATTACCAGTTCCAATAGCAGCTTCCTCTATAAGAAAAAAACAGAAAGGAAACTTTCTAACTAGTGTTTTAAGTACATCCCCAAATTTAGAGGAACTGAATGACAGATCCAACACCAAGCGAAATATTGAAAACCAGCCACTGTTTCTAAGTCCTTCTGGTTTGGAAGATCCTTATACACATGAAGATGATGAAGATAAGTATCCTTGTCTATATAGCATTGCCCTATTTAAAAACTCCAAATTAAGGGTTTGGTCACAGTATGGCTTATGTAAAATCTGGGGCCACAGTGAATGTGCGCAAGTAAAACAAAAATATTTATTTGTGACGTTTATGAGTAAATAAAGGATGTATGCCATTTTAAAAGCATCCTGGTCGCTATAGCGGCATACCAGACCGAAATTGGTATGTTTTTACCTTCCAGCCTACATATACACATACACATGTAGATATGGAAGGTTATGAAATCGACTTTTTTCCACCATCGCTAAATCGACTTATTAGCTCATTTAGAACGCTTGGCCAAGTTTCACCAAGATCAGCTATTATGTGTGTGTGTCTGTGTGCGCATTCGTGCATGCGTGCGTGCGTGTACTTTAATGTGCGTATGCGTGAGCGTGTGTGCGTGTGCCTGTGCGTGTGCGTGTGTGTGCATGTGCATGTGCATGTGCATGTGCGTGTTCGTGTGCGTGTGCGTATGCGTGTGCGTGTGCAAAACACATACACATGTAGATATGGAAGGTTATGCAATCGACTTTTTCCACTATCGCTAAATCGACTTATCATTTTACAACGTTTGGCCAAGTTTCAACAAGATCAGCTATTATGTGTGTGTGTCTGTGTGCGCATTCGTGCAAGCGTGCGTGCCTGTACTTTAGTGTGCGTATGCGTGAGCGTGTGTGCATGCGTGTGCCTGTGCGTGTGCGTGTGCTGTGCTGTGCATGTGCTGTGCGTGTGCGTGTGCGTGTGCGTGTAGTGTCGTGTGAGTGTGCGTGGCTGTGCGTGTGCGTGTGCGTGTGCGTGTGCGTGTGCGTGTGCGTGTGCGTGTGCGTGTGCGTGTCGTGTGCGTGTGCGTGTGCGTATGCGTGAGCGTGTGCGTGTGCGTGTGAGTGTGCGTATGTGTGTGCGTGTGCGTATGTGTGTGCGTGTGCAAAACAAGTACGAGAAAAATTTTCCAATAGTTAATGTGAGTAATTCCACGGTATTTAGAAGAACACAAGTATATCCCTAGCCCTACCATATCCAAAGAGTTCAAGCGCTCTTACCTCGCAATTTTCTACCTCGTTTAATTTTTTGTCAATAGATCCTTCAAATGATCACATAAGTTCCGCAGTTCTTATGTCGCAGTTTGACTACTGATGAGGCTAACTTTTCACGAGAATCTATCCAAGTGTGCATAATAATCACATATTCGCCGAAGAAAACCCACACGAAATTATTGAATATAATTTTCGAAACCCATTTTCATTAAATGTGTGGCTTGGCGCCATTTATGATTACTTAATTGGACCATATTTTCTACCAATAAGATTAAATGGAAATGGATATGGCCATTCCCTTAAAGAAGTGTTGCCCACTCTTCTTGAAGATGTTCCTCTACAAATTAGGCAAGAACTATTCTTCATGCATGATGGCGCTCCAGCCCATTTTAGTATTAATGCTTGCCGGTACTTAGACGAAGTTTGTGCAAATCGTTGGATAGGGCTAAGAGGGACCTAGAATTTCCAATATCCAGAATTGAGTCCGTTGGATTTTTACATTTGGTGTTTTCTTAAAGCGCTGATTTATTCAACTCCCGTTGAAGGTATCAAAGATTTAAGGAATCGTATCATTTCATCATGTGAGATTATTAGAAACGCCCCCCAGATTATTTCAAAGAATAAGAAATTCCATGAGACGAAGATTGTGATATTTCATAATTTGCCACATTTTTTCACTAAACAAAAATGTAATTTTTTTAATAGTTTTATTTAGTTGTTGTGCAAACTGTTTTACATATTTGCAGAAGTCTCCAACAAATCAGGACAATAATACTATTTGTTATTATGCCATCATTTGAAAAATGTAATTTTATTAGTGTTAGCAAATTCATTCTTCTAAATCCTTCCATGGCGGAGATTTTTTCCATAACTTTGAAAAGTTGTAACTTGGAAGGAAAGTGGATTGAGACAAAAATTTATTTAAAAGATCTCCCTCAATTTTTGCTGAAAAATCAATCTATAAAATATTTCACATCAATTTAAAAATTCCCGGTATATAGTTGTTAATATACACTGTAATTTAATCATTTTAGAAGTTCTAAGTGAGAAGTGCACTCAAGAAATTACAGAAATATTTTTCGTGTTTATTTGTTTAAAGCAACTTACTGTAAAGACCTCCAAAATTATACATATTTGGAAAAAAAAGCATGACCTTATTAACCATTTTCCGCAACATATACGATAGTGGACACATACTAAATATAACCTCAAAGTTGTACATAATTGTAGTTTTACCCATAACTATTAATGGATCGTAACAATTTGTAAAATAAATTAAATCATGTTTCAATTTTTCTTGTTCTTTGTATAATTTTGAGTAATTTGGGCACTCCTAAACATTAAACGTCAGATGTCAATCTTGAGGTTATATTTAATATAGGCGCACTATCACATATGTTGCGGCAAATAGTGACTAACATCATGTTTCATAAGAGCGGCTGTGTCAATGATTATTGATATCATTGTATACACAATATACATAGTATGTCAATGAAACGTTACTGTATATATATATATATATATATATATATATATATATATATACATGAGACGTGCATGCACAATGTATAAGCTATGTAGTATGTAAAGTCTGACAAATGAACATCCCTCGTATATACACTAAATATTTGCGACATAATCTGTCACATGTTATGTAGGAAAGACCACAAGGAAACAAACATTATCATATTTCAACTTTTCTTTCTGTATTCCGCGCTGTATGCTATAATTTTAAATTTCTGCTAACACTGTAGATTATATGATAGATACTCGGCTTATTTCATACTTCAGACGTCTAGGGTGCGTCGGTTCGTGCGCATAATCTACACTTTACATGATTATGCATCACAAACTAAACACAAATGTGAATGCTGCGGTCTTGCAATGTAACTTCTAGAGGGTCACAATCTGGAACCATCACGTCCAATCCTTTTATTAGGGAAATTCTGATTTAATCATGTACTAGTTTTGGTATCCAATAAACCCGTGCTTCATCCATTCAATACCACATATTTCGATTAATTTACAATGGTACTTCATCAAAGAATATGTTCATATTATCTTCCATGAAACGAGGAAAAATATTTGCGGTTATCCATTGTGGTCCTATTAGTGTATTGTCGATAATACCAGCATTCAAATTAACAATAAACCTCTGCTGGTGATGTGTCTCAATTTTCGTCTGCTCATTGATGTCTATGGACAAAATTAAACACCATTTCCTGTAAATGTTGTTTCGTCCGTCTATAGAATGTGACCAACAAATTCAGCACTTGACTCTTGCTTGGCACGGAACCTTCAAAACCTACGTTTTTTCGGATAATCTTCTGTGCGCAGAGAGCTTTTAAAACAGTTTCGTCGACGTTTGGAACTCGAACATTACGTTGTCTATAAAGACGTATAATAACGTTCATCTTATGGGATAACGTATCAAGCAGAAGCTGTAGTAAAATTATTGATGACTCTGTTAAAGCAAGGTATAGATCAGAATATTCTACAAAATTATATTCCATTTGAGAAGAAGACAAACAAGAAAGATAGAATTCTAACGAAAGTTGAATTATTTTAAACAAATTTATAGGAAAACACGAATGAGGCTCTAAAAATGAATACTTATCAATAGAAATAAATCAAAAGCAGCAAACTAATGAACTTTGTTTCAGATCACAAAATAAAAAGTAAACAATTACAAAGGGTAAATGCTTACGACAAAATATTAGCACAGCCAAGCAGTACATAATACGAAAAGTACGATAAGTCAAATTGACAATCAATAAATCATTGTAAATCTAATAGTAATAATCCAAATTGCTCGGGATACCTAGACATGTCTTCCTAGAGCTTCCAACAGTTTATTACTTACATGTGTTTATTTAGTAAAAAAATATTAGCTCTTTCAAAACTCCTAACTTATGTCGAAATTCTGAAATGAATTTTGCCAGAAGACTACTCAGAATTCTAACGTTTAGTTCAGAAATATGTTACATAATTCTCCCACTTTTGTAGCAGAATTCTCACTTTTACTACAATTACTAAATATAATTAAAAATTATTATTCATTTTACTAAATACATAAATAAAAAGGTTACTTCGAGTAGGATTTGAACCTACGACCTGTACTTTGCTAGAGTACCGCTCTAACCAACTGCGCCATCGAGATTCAAGCACCAAACGATGTAAATTTTGCCTTTATGTATGTAGAACTGATGTAAATTCGAAATATAATAATATATTTAGAATTTACATCAATGGATTGAGAAAAAACTACAAGTAAAGCCTAAAATAGACGACGTATTCACAACTGCAAAGGACAAAAATAGACAAATTGTAATCATGAAGATGGCAAACTGGAATGAAAAAATGGAATTTGTGGAAAACAAAAGAAAATTATATGGCTCAAAGGTCTATGTATAAAATTGCTTAACATGGCAAGAAAGAGACATACAAAAAAAAAGAGAACACAGCGACACACTCAGACCAGAAGGAAATACAGTGAAAGTAGGATATAGAAAACTAGTTTTGTTGGAAGTTGGAAGTGTTGGAATGAAAGAATATTAGCATTAAAAGTAACAATAAGACTAACAATAAGAGTGGAATATGGACCGGATGAAAATGAAACCAAAGGAAAGCAGGATAAATTCTGGGCAGACAGAAGAGAACAGTGGAAAGATATATGTAACAGGAGACTTGAACGCTGGAGTGGTAAACAAGATTCACAGAACATGACAGTAGTGGTAAAATTGGAGAAAACAAAAGAAATAATTACGGAAAACGACTATTGCACCTTAAATAACCTAATAATAACAAATACATTTTATAAACACAAAGATATACATAAAGTCACAAAACAATTGGAAAGCAGGAAAAGGAGATTGTTGGTTGACTATATACTAGTGGAATAAAGTAATAGAAGACAGTTAAAAGATATTAAACTAAATAACAGTGAAGATGTAAGTTATAAACAATTTATAAGTGAAAAAATAAAAGAAACGGTTAAAGACATAATGTAACAAATAACAAAAGACAAACAGTGTGGTGGAGTGAAACAGTAACAGAAATCAGAATACGTACGGTACATATCAGGAACAAAGGAGGCTAGTTAAAAATTTAGTTTTAAAAGAAAATCAGAATACATGGGAAGAATTCGGGGAAAGGCTAGAGAATAATAGCAAAGGAAACCAAAAATTATTCTGCAAAATCACTAAGAAATAAAAAATCAACAAGAATGGTAGAATAAGAAATAAGAGACCAAGTGGGGAAAGGGAATGCAGAAGATACAGAGGAAGGGAGCATACAGCTACAAGAAGTAAAAGATGCAATCAAAAGTATAAAACAATGGAAAAGCAGCAGGATATGATAAAATAAAAGCGGAAATGATAAGACATATGGGAGAAGACGGACAAGACTGCTATACATTTAATAAAGCCTGGTCAGAAAAGAAGATATCACAATATTGGGAAAAAGATTAAATTGTACAAATTTATAAAAAATGAGACTACACAAATTGTAATAATTACAGGGGAATTACATTATTAAGTATCCCGTGATGATATATCAACTAATTATAGCGAAAAAGCTGTGGAAAAAATAGAGAAGACAATACCGCAATCACAAAGTGGGTTTAGAAGAGGTACAAGACCACATATGCACTATCAAAGAAATAGTAAATAAAAGGCTACAACATAATAAGAAAGTAGACTTGATACAGAAATAATAAAGGTTATCAAAAGTACATAGAGGAACACCATCAACCAAGTAATTAGTGATAATAGTATGTACGAAAGTTTTACTACGAAAGAAGGATTAAGGCAGGGAGATCCTCTTTACAATATTTATGCACGACGTGATTCAAGAATGTAGCAGCAGAGTAGAAAAATTTCCGATAGGATACCGAGAGATTCAACAAGTCACAATAACAGAATGTGCGTTTGCAGATGATATTGCAATAATAGCAGCAAGTGAAGAAGTTCTGCAACAAAACGTAAATATATGGTACGAGGTATAAACAAGTATAAAATGGAGCTAAAGATAGATAAAGCGAAGGTCATGCTAATAGCAAAAGAACAGGGCGAAATAGACATACAAATGGAAGGAAAACAGTCCGAAATATGAAATACCTAGAAGTGACTATAGAAGATTAGGGAAGACAATAATCTGGTATTAGTAAGAGGATAGAAAAAGCCAATAGAGTGTATCAAGACATAAAAAACAAGTTCATTAACAAAAAGGAACTTACAAGAAATACAAAAATGAATGTGTACAAAGCAGTATATCGACCAATTTTAACATATGGATATGAAACTTGGGTGACGTCGAGAAACCTAAATGGCAAGATACAAGAGGCGAAAAAAAATATACTTAAGAAGGAATAGTTTCCTTTTGCATTTATTACATTATTAGTAACACGGGTCTATTAATCATTAAAGCTGACATGTCAAATCTAGGAAATTTCTTTACTTAGTATTTGCAACACTGATTGTAAAATCAATCGGTTTCTATCTTTTTTGCCATAGTCGTACGTGTCTGTTTTTCATTAGCTTTTATTATAATTTTTCCGTTCATTATTAACTCCAGTATCAATTTTTCGTTATATTGGAAGATTAAAGACAATATTTATAGAAATAGATTGTATAATTTAGATGAATTAATGGAAGCAGTTGAACACGAGATTCAAGCTATTACACGGGAAGAACTTCAGCGTGTCTTTGAAAACATGAAACGGAGAATTAATTTATGTCTACAGCACCAGGGTCATCATTATCAACATTTTTTGTAATTATATTAATTTAATGAAGAATGTTTGTATTTTTGTCATAACATTAATTTTAAAATTTATTTTGTTAAATAATTGTAATTAGCAAGTATTGGCAATAAACATTTCTGTTTAATTTTAACAATGTTTACAATTACATCACCCCATGGTACGCTAATGTCAATCACTGCGACCTAAATAAAGTGTGGTGGTACCAACCTAACCAAAATTTGCTACATGACGTCAGCTCTAATCATTAATAGACATCCGTTATTGTCACCCCTAAAAACTAAGTTTGTTTGATTAGAAGGATGTTAAGTGTAATAACAACCCTACACCCATGCCGGTAATTATGGATTCATTATATATATATATATATATATATATATATATATATATATATATATATATATATATATATTGTTTAATCTTGCAGATTAAACAGGGTGTTTAATAATGTTAATAATTTTAGTAATTTTATATTTAGTAATAAGTTGAGAAATATAAGTAGAATTAACAATTAAGAAATACGTAAAACAAATCGTAAGCAAAACTGAATATAGAGCAGGTTAATTGTTGCGACAAATTGTGCTGATACAAAAGTGTGTAAGGTTGAAATTACACATATACTATGTGCATTTTAACTAGTAAGCACAAAAAGGCGCTTAAATGAATAAAACATGACCTATTAACTAGGTCAAACAATAAAACACGTCATGTAAAAAGTTGTATATAAAGTGTAAATAGTATCAAATAAATCAGTCTTTGAATGAATCTCATCTTTATTCAATTACTCAACAGGGTTGTGAGGTCTAGTTACAATTGGTACGAGTGACGGCGACTCACATTAAACAACTACTCAATCTCTAATCAGAGAATTGAAAATATATATATATATATATATATATATATATATATATTATATATATATATATATATACATATACATATGTATATATACCTTAGTCCAAAAGTTGATAATAACGAAGCTACAGGGTGTCAAAGTTGAAAAATTAAATCGCATTTTCTTTCATATCTTTCGACCGTTTTGAGCTAATTTTATAAAATTTCTTATATGCGGGTTTCTTGGGATTGGAAATTCAGATCTATGATCGATTTCGGTGTAATCCCTAGAGGGCGCTACAAGCGACCATTAGGACATGTTTAAACCGCTACAACTTTTTGTGCTCCACTGTAGGCCCATTTACTATGGAATAATAGTGTTCTCTACCTTTTCTACCCAAAAAGATATACCTTCTTGGTATCGCTAAGAGCACCGGTTTCTAGAAAAACGCATCTAAAGCTCTTGATGAATGCAAATTATCCAAAAGTATAATAACAGTTCATAATAATAATAAGAATTCATGAAGCCGATTTATTGAAAAAAATAAAGAAAAACAAAGCTTTTCAAGAACATTAATTATTGAAGAAAAAAGAAAAACAATAATTAACAATATGAAGAACAAAGGTAAACAATTAAATTGCATTATTATCAACAAAAGCCAAATTAAAATTAAAAAACTAAAATTATGTTGTGTATTTACTATCAAAGTGACAGATCGTTTAAAATTGTAAACTTTAAAAAATATATTTTCTATTAATGTTCATTATATTCTCATGAAATATAACACGTGTTATGATTTATAATCGATACCATGTAAACCTGTAGAACGAGTTCAATTTTCATGGTTTTAACTCGAGCTATCACCGATGATAATCATAATAAAGTTATACTATGAATATCTCAGAAATTAACGATTTTAGCTATAGGAAGTGTTAATAACAATGAAAGAACATAAAGTGTATTTTCATCGTTTAATAAAATACAGAGCTTCATTTGAAAATTGACAAATCATGTTCTATTTGCAATAATAAAGAAATAGCACTCTCGTAACACTGTACAATATCAAAAAGTTATGCCTGGAAAAAATTATTGTTAGTTTGTTCTGTCTATCATATACAGGACGTTGAAATGAGAATGATTTTCGTGTACAGTTGACCATAACTTTTGAAATGCCCTGTGTAACGTAATGAAACCCTATATTGGAAGTATGGGGGAAATGAGCTTATTCAAAATTTGAAATAATATATAGAATGTTATATTTAAAAAAAAACTATATTTGGTTCACCTTGGACACATGTAACACCTTGTAAATACGAAAATAATTCTATAATGTGACGTTTGAAGTTGTCCATAATTTTTGTAAATAACTTTTTTTATGTCTCCTTTAATAACAGATATATCGTACTTCGACGCACTAATGTGCACCCTGATATATATATATATATATATATATATATATATATATATATATATATATATATATATATATATATATATATATATATATATATATATATAGAAGGTTGGGAAATTCAAACTGGAGATACTAGAGCCCAAAATATATCGATTGAACCGAACATACCTTCAAAAAGATACAGGGTGTCAAATTTGTAATTTTATTTTCTGTTTTTCTTCTTTATTGCTTGAGGAGTTTTTTAGATCCTTGCATGAAACTCGTTATGTGGGGGTTTTTTGGTATGAGAAACAAGATTCTGCCCTTAATTTTGGCCAGACTTTCAGAGGGCGCCATTAGCTTAGTAAATAACCTGTCAGAAAATCTTTTCGGGACCCTGTATGCAATAATTCATCGAAAAATATTAATCTCTCATCCTTTCTCAACAAAAAAGATGTATATGTCAGGAGTTTTTCATTTAATAGTTTCTGAGATAGTTGCTTTTAAACGTATCAATTCATTTTAAATTCAGTGTACTCCATATTTCTTTAACAAAAATCAAGTTACTCTGAAAACATCCGCATAGTGTTCCTATGGTTTCTAATGTTTATTATAAGATTACCTTCAGTGTCACTAATAATTATCAGTTAAAATTTTGTTCTAAACTTAAAACGTTATAGAGTATGAATAATGCTGATATGCATTTAATGTACGGCCCGATTTAACGATTTAGAAGTTCAAAGATTAATAAAAAGGTTCATACATTACAAAACAAATTACAGTTTTATTAGAAACTATTTAAAAATAGACATACTGAATAAAATAGAAAATTTAAAGGTTATAAACACGTTGTTACAATTCACCCCAGAAAAAGAAATCCGGTGATCTAAGCCACTAGGACACAGGTCCTGATCGGCCTATCCATCGGTCTTGATATACTCTACTTAAATGTTCTCTAACTAATAAGCTAAAATGAGGTGGAGCACCATCGTGCATAAACCACTTGTTCATGCGTGTTTGCAATGGAAGATATTCTAACAGATTGGGTAATTGTTCTCCAAGAAATTATAAATATCTTTGGCCATTTAGTCTAGGTGGTTCCTATTACATAACGTCAAATTATTCCTGCCCATAAATTACTTGATGCCGGGTTTGTCTTATACCGTGAAGGTTTTCGTCTGCATAAATGTGTAGATAATGTGAGTTCATGGGCCCGTCCCTACGAAATCCTGCTTCTTCCGAAAATAATATTGAGCCAGTAAATTCATTATCTTGGTTTAACCTCTCTAAAAGCCATGTAGAAAATTCTACTCTTGCAGGGTAGTCATCCACGCTTAAACCTTGTACTTTTTGAATGTGGTATAAATGCAGCAGTTACGCTCGAAAAATGCTGTTTACTGTACATTTTGAAACCTGTAATTCGTGTGCTACATTCCTAACACTAATTGCAGGATCTGCAGCGACAGCATCCAAAACATTTTCTTACAGTTCAACTGTACGTATAGTTCAGGGAACTCCACTATGTCGGCCAATATTTGGCATAAAGCTAACTTCAAAAAGTTAAGGTTAAATGTAGTTTCACATTCCTTTACTATTTAAGATAATAAAAGTGCCTTGCCAGTTTCTCGTTACCGCTGATCAATACTTTGAAAAGCCTTTGAATTGGGTAATTGTCTATTGGGAAATCTTTAGGCGTACAATCTTCGAGTTCTTAAAGCATTAGATCGTGCCAACCCATACATTAAATGCATATCAGCATATTCGACAAACGTATACTCCATAACGTTTTAAGTTTAGAACAAAATACACATTAGAAACTGTAGCAACACCATGCGGACGTTTTTCAGAGTAACTTTGACATATGTTAAAAAAATATGTAGTACACTGAATTCAAAATGCATTGATACGTTTAAAAGCAACTATCTCAGAAACTATTAAATTTAAATACTACTGACAAGTGCATCTTTTTTATTGAGAAATGATGACAGATTAAGATTTTTGGATGAATTATTGCATACAGGGTGGCGGAAAGATTTTCTGACAGGTTATTTACTAAAATAATGCTCTATGTGGCGCCATCTACAAGACTGGCCAAAACTAAGGGCAGAATCTTATTTCTCATACGAAAAAAACCCCATATACTGAGAAAACCTAAAAAACTTCTGAAGCAATAAGGAAAAATAGAAAATAAAATTACAACATTTGACACCCTGTATCTTTTTACCTACCAATATTTGGACTAATGTATGTTCGGTTCAATCGATATGTTTTGTATCTCCAGCTTCGAGATTTCCCAACCTTTCACATAAGGTTATATATATATACATATATATATATATATATATATATATATATATATATATATATATATATATATATATAAAGATAATATGTACGGCTTAAGTTGCCAATGCTTTTACTGTTGTGGGACATTTTTTACAACTTTGTACAGCTATTATGTGATTAAATTTTGTTATTTGTCATTTGAAAAATGGATTAATAATATTTAATAATATTTAGTTATTAATGATTTCCTCCAATAAAGTAATATTGATTAGTAGGCTTTTAAATCGTATTAGGATAGAAAGCTTGTTCACTGCGTTACTATATTGTATAATTTTTGGACATAATTATTTAAACATGTTAATATGCTTTTTGGTTTACTGAGAAGGATAGCTGCAATTGCTATTAAACTTGTAAAGCTTACAAATTCATTTTTAAATACACTAGTTATACCTAAAACAAATAAGTCTTTTAAACAAACCTTTCGTATGAAATTACAATCATATGTTTGGATAACATAATTTAACAACGAAATTCAAGTAAAAATATTAATGTAACGATAGTTTGTAACAAAAATTACTACGCCGTGTATTATAAAGCAAACAAGATTTACCGCAAATAGCAACCAAATGCGAGTGTATATTGTTTGGAAGTGATTAACGTACTCAGCAACCAACGCTTAAGCGGCACGAGACTGTTTAATTCATACCCAGTTTATAAAATGAAAATAAGTCAAGCATTAATCACAATTTTTATATTAAAATAAAAGTATAGGGCAATGTTAAGGATATATCCCATTTTGGATTAACGACCCTAATTAAAAGTAAGAATAATTTTGTTGGTCAACGTAATAGAATAACTTTCCTAACGCCTACCTAATTTTCGTCTTTCATTTTGCAAATTCGATTTGCCCTGAGATATTTTAAACTACATTTCCAGGTATCTGTGTTTAATTTTAAGGTAGATTTGGAGGTAATGGGATTGAGCACTTAGGTACTGGTTGGCGTGTATGTGGCTTTTCTATAAACTACGTGTTATAGTTTTTCTCCCTTCTCGTGGATGAGTACGATTCAAAATGGCAGTGTTCCATTGTCTTAATTCTTCTCGTCATGTGTCCAGATACATTAACCATAACTTTGGCCTGCTGGCGACAGTGGTAAACCCTTTGATTTGTCTATACATCTGGCGTCCATAGATGAAGTAAGCGTTCAAGTGCTCAATTCAATCATCATCCAACACAACTACAGTCCCTATTCAAAACACGATAATTACGAGGTTCAGGAGATTGGCAGACCAAGAAAGTATGAAAGAAGAAATCAAAACATTAAAGTCAGCTTTATTACAAAATCGATTCACCGCAAAAATATCCAAAAGGCGGACCAGTCGAGGAAGAAAAATCAACAAGGAAAAGAGGAAGAACAAACAAAGTGCTCTTACCATACATAAAAAAACAACAAACCGTATTAGCAGAATTCTAAAAAAACACAATATCAAAACGATATTTAAGGCGCACGAAAAGATGGAAACCATATCGCCTAACATAAAATCAGTATCAAGCTAGAAGATCAACTCATACACGAGATTCCAGGTGGATACTGTGGCCGAACGTACATAGGTCAAATAAAGTGACGAAACCGTGCTAGGCTTGAAAAACGTTGATTAGTAAAAAGGAAAAACATCACAACCTCATCTTTCACACAATATGTTCAATCGACATCACACAATATCAACTTTGGTAAGATCAGAAGCATAAGATCAGCAGAACATCTAACCAACAGAATAATAGGAAAAGTTGTAGAAACCGAAAAACGCCCAAACAGGCTTAATATCCGAGACGACGCGCAGAGACTGCGTAATACATGGAAGCTGGAATTAAACAAAAAGCGGCTACCAATAGCACACAATGCACCTCTTATAAAAGCCACGGAAAACCAGTGAAACAGAAAAATGGAGGTAAGGCAGAGAAAGTGAAAGCCAGCGAAGGTATAATTAATAAAGAACGCACAGCATCACTTCAATTAGAATAACACGAAAGATTATAAGTGACTTGAAGATGGCAAATGAGAGTTTGCCGAAACGTCGCCAAATCAACGAAGTCTTTTACACGTATCTTAATAACAAAAGAGATCATGGACGCGGAGGAAATAGGAAATAGAAATACACATAACACACGTAGAAATCTGAAACACAACAAAATGAGCGCTTATAAGGACGCTATTCAATAACAAACTGGAACATTCGAAACGCTACGTTCGAAGAAAAGCAGACAACTGTGTTGCCTAGCGCGATGCGGAAGGGAACGAATTATACCAAAATGTATGGAACTAAAATTTACCAAATGAAACAAAAAAATTGGCAACATATTACGACACGACACCAAAAAGATTTGGATAAAATAAACAAACAGCCATCGGATGTGGATTTAAGGCTAAGCAACTAGATTCATCACAGCATATGGAATACGCTGGAAAAATACACCAACCTTCGTGTGGAATCAAAAAACTCAAAATTCAAAATCGTCAACACTAATTGAACATAATAAAATAGTACACAACATTTCTAAAATGAAACAAACTGAGGTAAAATACATACCTTTGGCTAAGGGAGTCAATTATGGGGTAGCACCAGGAGGACAGAAGACATTATCTGCAGTATTTAACCATAGATTACAAACATGGAGATGACACCGTGGAAACAATACGCCAAGAGGTGACCAGAGAATGCTCAACTACCAAAGAGGAACTTAACTGGAGAAGAAATCAATGCATTAAACAGTTTGAGGAAAAACACAGACATCGTTATATTACCCGAAGTCAAAAGGAGCGCCATCGTTGCTATGGATGTCGAGGATTACAATAATAAGATAAACCATCTTCTTCAAAACCCAGCAGACCAAAAGATTGCGACTGATCCTACAGCATATTTGGAAAAAGAACAAAAACGCAAATAGGAAGTTCAATCGGATCACCTTTAACAAGAACGTGCAAGACACGTCGCCAAACCGCTGCAGTCGTGCGCCGAAAAGTCAGAATCGTACAAATTCGAGCCACTTCATGGACCTAATTAAAAAGGAAACAATCAACCATGGCGATCTATTAGTTAGTTTCGATGTAGTATCACAATTCACAAACGTGCTGATCAAGGAAACAATCGACATAATTAAAACAAAGTACCATCCACAAGACATCGTCAGCTTAACGAAACACTGAGCAAAAAGACTTACTTCATCTATGGAAGTAAGAGGTATAGACAAATCGAAGGAGCACCGATGGGTTCACCACTATTGCTAATGTTAGCTAATTTATTTATGTACGATGTCAAAGAACGTGCAATACAAACAGCAGCTTACAAACCCAACTTTATTTTAGAGTATGTGGACGACACTTTCATAACTTGAACACACGAACGGGAAAAATTGAATCGATTTCTACAACATCTTAATGGAGTTCACAAAATGATAATGTTTGCAATGGTAATAGAAGACAATGGAACATTCCCGTTTTTAGACGTGCTTAATCTACAAGAAGGGATTTTACAAAATATGTAACAGGTAACATTTATACTTTTCAAAACATCAACCATATTTTAAATTATTAGACAAAGTAAAATGCACTCAGTCAATTTAAGTTGCCTATCCTAAAGGCAATATTTTAATTTTAATTATCTTATAAATCCAAAAATAATCAAAATAAAGGTTATCTCGCCGGTCAAGCTTAAAAGAGCCAGTTTTCAGTTTTGGGATGATATCTTTTGGTCATTAGACATCGACAGAGAAGGTTGCTAAAACTTCAGAGTGGTAAAATTTAATTTAAGTGAAACCGTTATAAATGGGATTTACACTCTCTAGTTATTTGAAGTGCTAATGAATTGGATATTAATTGTTTAATTAGCATTCTTGTTTTTTTGGATTAATAAGCACCTCTCTCTTCAGAATGCCATAACATCTGGGTAAGAACTCTTTTTTACTCCCTTAGTCACACATTAAATGTTCATTGTCTTCCTGTCGAAAAGAATAATTTAAATTAACAAACCCCTTATTGTAGCTTCAGCAATTACCGTTTCTGAGAACTGCTTGAAATTATACCGAGCTTTGCACACTGCTTGCATACATCGTGTAGGCGCCCTATTCCTAAGATCTCGGCCAACGAGTGCATCGATCAAAGGTCTGGCAAGTAAATTATCCATCTTTGATCCAGCTCGCTCTTCAAGCACTCTCACCCAGTGAGGACGTTGAATACTCTTGTAAATAGTATAATTAGTGTTTATGTGTATATTTATATATAGGTAGATAAGAATAAGTGAGTTATCATTAGATAACGATAAAATAATAAGGTTACCTTTTCACTTTCAACCTCATTCTCTTCTTTTGCAGTAATGTGAAGGGTTATTCGCATTTCTAAATTTAACATTGTATTTCTTTAAATAACATAATTGTAATATATATTTATTAAGATAGTAATTACATACACACCCTAACCGTACTTTATCGCGTCATGTAATTTTTGATTGCGGAAAATTATAGTTACATAAGGCCTACGGTACAGTATAACTAATAGTATTCTATTGGCAGAATACCGGATGCTTCGCAAGCGCTTGCCCTGTAATCGGTACGTGTTATTGAATTTTGCTTTTAAAACCTCGGCCACCGGTTAGGTTGCGTAAACGTAAGTAATAACTTCTGATGAATCAATTGCTTAATAGGGATCGCGGATACCCCTAACTTTGGTTACGTTATATTTAGACGTTAAGTTTATTTTGAGTTGGTCTTAATTCTTTGTACCATTGTATATGAAGTACATTAGTTTATTATACGATTAGGTTCATATTTGCTCTTTATTTTGTTGTCGTTGTGGGTACTTGGATTCCTGACTTGGCCCTTCCCAGGAAAGTAAACTGATGGCTCCGAAGGGCCTGGCGCCTAATAAATAATTTGAGCTTGATATCGCCCACGCCCATACTGAGCTAACTGGACGATTTGTGCTACCGACCCACAGCGGAGCAGTGTAGTCCTTAATATTCGGTTTGGCGAATGGTTACTTTCATTATTTATTTTTTTTGCTTTAGGTAATAGTGTTGGTAGCATAAAATTGACGCCCAACGTAACATATTTTTATTTTAATTTCATTAGAGTAGATTACAATTATAGCTAGTTAATACCGCGTTTAGGTATAATATAAGTTAAATCAAATTTACTTTCTGTAATTTTAAACAAGTTGTTTATAATGGCAACAGGTAATATAGAAATTAATCGTCTTTCAGGCGAAGAACTTTCGTATGAATTGGCTATTAGGGGTATAACTGATGTTGCTACGGTTGAGGACATGAGGAAAACATTACGTACCTTATTTAAATTAGAACGCGAAGGACAACAAGTAGGTTACCCTCCTCATCCATTCACTGTTAGTCAAGATATAGAGGCGTTAACAGCAAATCTTTTAGAATTAAATACATTATTGTCCACTTTTGATGGTAGTGATAAAATCTTCAGAAAAAGCTTTCCAGTAAATACTTCCATTCATTAAATAGAATTAATAAGATAAACCCTAAAACATCTGACGAAAAGAAAAATAAATCGAAAGTCTTAGTTAATATTTTAAATTTTAAAGCAGCTTTTGATAAAAAAATTAAATTGCACGACAGGTCCATAATACAACAATCATTATCAGTATTAGATATAAATTTATTAGCTGAAAAGAAAACAGTTCAAATTCTAGTAGTGATGAAGAAGTCGTTATACAGCCGCAATTTGAAAGTACACGAATTCATTCATCTTCAACAAAATCAATTCCAGTTTCAAAATGGAATCTTAAATTCACGGGTAAACCTAATGAAATGTCATTAAGTGCATTCTTGGAACGGGTAGACGAAATGAAAACTTCTCGTAATATATCAGATGCTGAGTTATTTAATTCAGCCAACGACTTATTTTCTGATATCGCATTAGTGTGGTATAGGGGTAACAAAAGAACGCAAGTAATTGGATCTCTTTGGTTAGATTGCTTAGGGAAGAATTTCAACCTAAAAATTATAATGATCGTTTGTTTAAACAAATTAAGGAACGTACACAACATCCTGAAGAGCCCATGGGCATATATATAGCCTACATGAATAACCATTTTGAAAGACTAACAATTAAAGTGCCGGAACCAACGCGATTAAAAATTTTATTAGAAAATATGGCACCCTTCTATAAAATCGGTCTTGCTTTGCATATCAGTAATATAAAATCTGTAAATGAGCTCCTAAAATTAGCTCGCGAATTGGAGGCTAATCGAATCTCGGTTAACGACTATGTTCCACCACCACCTAAATCAAAAGATATTTTAGAAAGAGATTTAGCGTGTGTATATTCAGAACCTACCTCCAGTAACTTTGATGCAGTAGCAAATATCAGATGTTTTCGTTGCAATGAAATGGGTCATATAGCTCCAAATTGTAATAATCGTCCACGACGTTATTGTTTTAGGTGCAAAAAACCTAATTACACGGTTCGCACATGTCCCAATTGTAATACTGTTTCAAAAACTAATGCAAGAGACGCCTTTTGGTCGTGAAGACGCCTCGTTATCACTAATCAATTCGACCAACTATATAAACAAAACAAAGCCAATACTAGATTACATATTAGCGCAATATAATAGTGACGACAGACCTTACCTCGAAATCTCAATATTCGGAATCAAACTTCTTGGTTTACTTGATTCAGGTGCGTCAAAAACTATTTTAGGTAGCGCCGGTTGGAAAACTTTATCTCGTTTGAATTTGCCTGTTAACAAAACAGATATTTCACAAGTCACTGTAGCAAATGGTAATCAATGTGATGTATTAGGTAGTATAACTGTACCTATCAAACTAAAAGACAAAACTAAAATCATAGATATACTAATCATACCGAGTTTAAAACATTCCATAATATTAGGATCAGATTTTTGGAGATTAATGGAAATTGTTCCTAATTTAAGTCAGAACGTTTGGAAATTTGCAATTGATAGCACAGAGGTTAGCAAATGTAATCTTCTACCTCACTCTGCTTTAACACTTAATCAACAGCTACAATTAAATAATTTCATAAATGATATCTTCTCAAAGATTCCAGACAAAGTTGGATGTACAAACTTAGAAACTCACAAAATAATTACAACCTCAGAGCCAATTAAACAAAGGTATTACCCTGTAAGCCCAATAGTACAGCAATCAATAAATAATGAATTAGACAAACTTCTAAAGGATGGCATTGTTGAACCATCAATCAGTCCTTGGGCATCTCCCATCATTTTAGTTAAAAAGAAGGACAACACTTATAGATTCTGTGTAGATTTCCGCAAACTTAATAAAGTCACAGTTAAAGATGCCTACCCTCTTCCTCAGGTATCTGCAACGTTAGATAAACTTCGTAATGCTAAATTCCTTTCAACATTGGATATCAAATCAGCATTTTACCAAATACCACTTGACGACAACTCCAAACAATACACCGCCTTCACGGTGCCAAATCGCGGTCTTTTCCAATTCAATAGGCTTCCTTTCGGTTTGTCCAATTCACCTGCAACGTGGCAAAGATTTATAGATAAAGTACTATCTAGCGAACTAGAACCACATGTATTCGTCTATCTTGACGATATTGTAATAGTTACCGATGACTTTGATCTCCACCTGTCAGTTCTACAAGAAGTTATTTCTCGTTTACAATCAGCTGGTTTAACTATCAGCAAAGAAAAGTGCATTTTTTGTCGCCCACAGTTGAAATATCTAGGTTATGTCATTGACATTAATGGTTTACATGTTGACAATGACAAAGTAAACGCAATCTTAAACCTACCACCTCCGAAAATCTCTCAGAACTACGTAAGATAATTGGGATGACTAGTTGGTACAGGCGGTTCATAGCTAATTTTGCTAGTATAACGGCTCCACTAACATACCTCACTCGAAAAAGGTCAAATTCTGTTGGACGAACGAATGCGAAGAGTCATTTCGACTGATAAAGAGGCCTTGATCACCGCACCTGTGCTATCATGCCCTGATTTTTCCTTGCCTTTCACTATTCAATGTGATGCCTCAAGCTACGGCTTGGGTGCAGTTCTAACGCAAACTTATACTGACGGAGAAAAGGTTATAGCTTTCATTAGTAGATCTCTTACCAAAATGAAAGAAATTACAGCGTCACGGAAAAAGAATGCCTAGCAGTATTATTCTCCATCGAACGTCTTCGGCCGTATATCGAAGGCAGTCAATTTACGGTTATCACAGACCATCACAGCCTGATATGGCTAAGCAATCTAAAAGATCCTAGGGGCCGGCTCAGTCGTTGGGCAGTGGCTTTGCAACAATATGATTTCACCATAATTCATAGAAAAGGCAAACATCATGTTGTACCAGATTGTCTTTCTCGTTCCGTTCCTTGCTTAGATTTCGTCTCTAATGAACTTACTTCCTCATCCAATGACAAATGGTATAGTAACCTCATAAATAGAATATCTAAAAACCCAAAGAAATTTCCCACCTGGCGTGTCGACAATTCCACACTGTACAAATTCTTACCTGGTAAATATCCGAATCTTTCAGAACCTGATATTGATTATTGGAAGAAAGTCATTCCTAAGTCAGATAGAGCCAAAATAATATCATCAGCTCACGATTTAATCACTTCGGGACATTTAGGCGTATTCAAAACATTTCATAGATTACGCAATAACTTTTATTGGCCTAAAATGAAAGCTGATATAGCACGATACATTAAAAACTGTAAGACTTGTAGTACCTATAAAGAGGAAAACAAACCTCCTGCAGGATTTATGGTAGGGAGAAAACATGTAAGTCGTCCATGGGAGTTAGTTTCCACAGATATAATCGGCCCTCTTCCAAAGTCTAATGGATACATGTACATACTAGTAATCGTAGACTATTTCTCTAAATTTCCCCTAATCTACCCTTTAAAAAAAGCCACAGCTCCCCAAATTGTCAAATTAATAGAAAATAATGTTTTTATGATGTTTGGTGTCCTTCTTCTATTATAACTGACAACGGAGCTCAATTTAAATCTCGAGAGTTTACTAAGCTTATGTCTTCCTACAATGTAAAAATTCGTTATACTCGCATTACCACGCTCAGGCTAACCCTACTGAACGTGTAAATAAAGTTATAAAGACTATGCTTGCTTCGTATGTAGAAGATAATCATCGCAACTGGAGTAATCTGTTACCTCAAGTTGCTTGTGCCATAAGAACAGCAAAACACGAAGTTCTCGATAATTCCCCCTATTTTGTAAACTTCGGCAGGGAAATGAATATAGATGGTAACACTAGCAATTTTCAAGATGATACTGATAGGGATGTCACAGTAGATAGAAGTTCTATTCTTAAACGTGTTGACGGATTCAAAGAACTCTGTTCCGATATCAAGAAACGTATCGAAAAAGCTTCAATTAAGATGAGTAAAATTACAATCTAAGAAGAAGAGATGTTCAATATTTGATAGGGCAATTAGTTTATAGGAAGAATTACACTCTTTCAGATGCTTCCAAATACTATGCTGCTAAATTGGGTCCTAAATTTGTTGGTCCCTTCATTATCCATAAGAGATTGAACCCTTGGACTTACGAATTAAAGAATGATCAAGGAAAGTACCAAGGAATCTGGAATGTAAAAGATTTAAAACTTTTCACTGGTAGTGTTAGCGAATAGTAATTTTGTAAATACATAAATTTAGTCCTCTTTCATTATTAGTTTGTTTAGATGATCGTAGTCAGTAGGTATATAGTGTAATCACAAAAAAATTTTTCATTTTTTTTAATGGAAGCGAGGGGAATGTTGTAACAGGTAACATTTATACTTTTCAAAACATCAACCATATTTTAAATTATTAGACAAAGTAAAATGCACTCAGTCAATTTAAGTTGCCTATCCTAAAGGCAATATTTTAATTTTAATTATCTTATAAATCCAAAAATAATCAAAATAAAGGTTATCTCGCCGGTCAAGCTTAAAAGAGCCAGTTTTCAGTTTTGGGATGATATCTTTTGGTCATTAGACATCGACAGAGAAGGTTGCTAAAACTTCAGAGTGGTAAAATTTAATTTAAGTGAAACCGTTATAAATGGGATTTACACTCTCTAGTTATTTGAAGTGCTAATGAATTGGATATTAATTGTTTAATTAGCATTCTTGTTTTTGGATTAATAAGCACCTCTCTCTTCAGAATGCCATAACATCTGGGTAAGAACTCTTTTTTTACTCCCTTAGTCACACATTAAATGTTCATTGTCTTCCTGTCGAAAAGAATAATTTAAATTAACAAACCCCTTATTGTAGCTTCAGCAATTACCGTTTCTGAGAACTGCTTGAAATTATACCGAGCTTTGCACACTGCTTGCATACATCGTGTAGGCGCCCTATTCCTAAGATCTCGGCCAACGAGTGCATCGATCAAAGGTCTGGCAAGTAAATTATCCATCTTTGATCCAGCTCGCTCTTCAAGCACTCTCACCCAGTGAGGACGTTGAATACTCTTGTAAATAGTATAATTAGTGTTTATGTGTATATTTATATATAGGTAGATAAGAATAAGTGAGTTATCATTAGATAACGATAAAATAATAAGGTTACCTTTTCACTTTCAACCTCATTCTCTTCTTTTGCAGTAATGTGAAGGGTTATTCGCATTTCTAAATTTAACATTGTATTTCTTTAAATAACATAATTGTAATATATATTTATTAAGATAGTAATTACATACACACCTAACCGTACTTTATCGCGTCATGTAATTTTTGATTGCGGAAAATTATAGTTACATAAGGCCTACGGTACAGTATAACTAATAGTATTCTATTGGCAGAATACCGGATGCTTCGCAAGCGCTTGCCCTGTAATCGGTACGTGTTATTGAATTTTGCTTTTAAAACCTCGGCCACCGGTTAGGTTGCGTAAACGTAAGTAATAACTTCTGATGAATCAATTGCTTAATAGGGATCGCGGATACCCTAACTTTGGTTACGTTATATTTAGACGTTAAGTTTATTTTGAGTTGGTCTTAATTCTTTGTACCATTGTATATGAAGTACATTAGTTTATTATACGATTAGGTTCATATTTGCTCTTTATTTTGTTGTCGTTGTGGGTACTTGGATTCCTGACTTGGCCCTTCCCAGGAAAGTAAACTGATGGCTCCGAAGGGCCTGGCGCCTAATAAATAATTTGAGCTTGATATCGCCCACGCCCATACTGAGCTAACTGGACGATTTGTGCTACCGACCCACAGCGGAGCAGTGTAGTCCTTAATATTCGGTTTGGCGAATGGTTACTTTCATTATTTATTTTTTGCTTTAGGTAATAGTGTTGGTAGCAAATAGTCTTCAATTAAAAAACCGATAATTATACATTCTTGTGTATTCTCATATGTATAAAGAATGTCTCAGCGAGACCGGTCATTAGAAGTTTATGGGGTTGTGGCCAGAATAAAAACTTGAAGATTTAGAATCAGGATTGCATTCTCTTGAACTAAAATATTTCCCGACTTCTACCGCTTCTGGTTGTACCGGAAGTCGTCATCTACTTTGTTATCTTCAATGGAACACCCTATAAATTTTTGAATTTTTGAATGGGAACCATAATTTTTAATCTTTTTTGTTAAGATCAAAAGTTAAAATCCAATTAGGTTTGTAGCTTAAAGATGCCTTTATCGTAAGAATTTAAAAAATAAAAACTGAGAATAATGCTTAAGTTTATACTTTTCAGTTAAAAATGTAAAAAAATTAATTCTTTTAAATGGAATGTCCTATTCTGTTACGTAATCGAATTGGCGATAAGATTTGCTACAAAGTGATATGGCATGTTATAGCTAAATGAAACTGTTCTGGAGTTAAAAATTATTATTAATTTTATTAAATACATAAATAAAAAGTTTACCTAGAGTAAGATTTGAACCTACGACCTGTACTTTGCTAGAGTACCGGGCTAACCAACTGCGCCATCAGTTCAAACCCCAATCGATGTAAATTTTATCTTTATCTACATACATAAAGATAAAATTTACATCGATTGAAAGAACGTTCGTCATAGTATTAAAGATTTTAGTTCGGGGGCAATCGTTTTTGGTTCTATTTAAAAACGTCATTACTATTTCGACATTCTTTAATTTAGCATAATTGTGTAATATTCCGTTTAATAAATACATTTATTTATTTAAATTATAAATGTTTATTATAATCAAAAGAACTGCAACTGAATTATCTACGGAATTTCCAAGTATCGCTTGTTTTACAATCCGGCCGAATTTGACTTGTTTTAAAGTTTAGGCACCCAAGGCACTTACCCCTTCAAAGGTAATCGTAGCCCGTAAAATAAGTTTTTCGAAAATCGAACTAGGTATATTTTTTTGAGTACACATTAAGGCACTTTTAATAATGTTCCCTTCTATCACATAATAATAAAAGAATAAAGAATTAAACAAATTGGTCATTAGGACACATACACTTAATTTTTAAATATTATGATTTATCTTTAACACGCTTTGACCGTTTAATGCTTATAAAACAAAAAGATTATATTTATTAGGACATGAAAGATATTATTGTCTACGTTGGTCAGTATTGTTTGCTAGCGGAATCAAAACAAGTACAGATTTATGGCGTAACATACATTAATTAAATTAAATTAAAACTATTATGAAAATTCTTTAAGATGAAACTCATACGGGACTACAACGTGTGGGACCGATCTGATTTAGAATTATGATTCTAGTGTAGTGTGTCTTAATAAATATATTGAAATTGACCAATATCTAGTAAATAAAAAAAAATTGCCTTCGGCCAACGGTTACTTTTCCTTGTGAAGTATAATCCTTTGCTAATTTATCCGTTGTATCTACTGCACCCTTTGTTTTGTTGTACTATAAAATGATAGGTTTATAGTATTGTTTTTCACCACTCACACTGCCATCTCTATGTTCTGTCGACAAAAGAATAACTGTAGAATATTTCTTAGGCACGTATGAAACGATTGTCTTATTTCTCATAAACGCAAACATGCGTAGTAGTTCTGTATTAGTAGACCCAACAATTCTTCTATTATTATTAAATAACAATTTGTATAGCAGTGCTTTTGGATAATAACTATCAGTGGTAAAATTAAGGTAACGAATAGAATTCATCGGATTTTGGTACCAGTCCAACTGTATTTTGTTATCTTGATCACGAATGACTTTAGTGTCTAATAATGGTACCGAGTTATGTATTTATTCTTCAATAGTAAATTTAATATGTAGGTTACAGCTATTAAATGTGTGAAGGTATTATTTTTAGAATTCTTCGATATAGAATAAATTATATCGTCTACATCTTAATAAATAAGACTCACTTCAGATGGAAGTCGACTACATGTATTGAGAATGTCATTTATAAAAATATCAGGTAATATTGGATTTAGCTTGCACCAGTAGGTGTACCAAATGTTTGCAAGTAAAATCATTATTAAATTGCCAATACGTATAATCAAAAATAAATTTGATTGTTTCTGAAAATTTATTTTTTGTAAATTTGCAGTTACTTTCTATAAAGGTCCAATTTTTATTAATAACTTCGATGGTTAAGCCAGTCGATAGGTTAGTAAATAAGGACCACACCTAAAGAACTAATTATGTAATCAGGTGGTAACTGGAAATGATTTATAGTGTTAGCCAAGCTTAAGGAGTCTCTAATTTTATATCGTAAATGATCTTTAAAGGGTATTGATAGTAAGTTTGGCAAGCTTATGATTTAAGGCTTCTATGTTAGAAATAACGGGTAGAAGAGAAATGTTTCGTTTACGTATCTATGGTAGACCATAAAACCTATGAGGCAAAGGTTTGTATCTGTTTTCAGAATTAATTAATTAATTACTATTATTATTACCTTTATTATTATTATTTTTATTATTATTATTATTATTATGTAATTGTGCGACCCTCTATAATAACAAGCGTTATGTTAGTGGTTTTTACCGCCTCAGAGTTTCTCCCCCAGCACCCCACTATTCCTTGTAAGGTTATTTTGACGCATCGTGCATGTGTAGTATTTTGATAATGTATGTAACGTGTTTTGAATGTAGCTGAAGTGAGTTTGCATGAAAAGATTTTTTTTGTGTATGTGCAATGTAAGTTGGTATAATTGATATGCCGTTGGAATTTAGTGAGGCAGTGGTTATCGTGTGAAGGAATATTTGAATCCTGTAGAAAGATTTTCGTGTTGAAAGCGTAAAATTTGGTTGAGAAATAATGTTTTGAGTAAATTTTTATTGATACGGCACTGGTAAAACTACTGGTCTTTTTGCTACTGTGTATGGAGGAATTTGGACTAAGGAAATGGTTGTAGAGGTATGAGTGAGTGAGTTTATGATACATTGATATTTTATTAACGTGCAGTAAGGAGTATGGATACATATTTTTGTTTGTGGAAATTTTGTAGTATGGTGCAATAATGGAAAATTTAATGCATGTTCAAGAATGAAGTAATAGAATGTGGAGGAGTTCGTTAGATTTTGCGGAAATAAGATTCGTCCACATGCGAGATTTGCATAGAAAGTTGAGGGATAATCTGGTTAGCCTACAGCGTGAATCTAATTGCAATTAATGATTTCTTCGGAAAGTTTTTAGTGAATTTAAAAGGGATTCAAGATGGCTACGTTTATTTCGTATCGTTAGCGTCTTCTTCCACGTTGTAACCTTCGACGTGGTAAAGAAACGCACGAAATACTGAATTGCGCGAATTTATTGTGACGTATTGGTAATATGGCGGGCAGAAGGTATATAAGCGAATGCCCAATTTTAAAGGGTGAGTTGTTGGTTAGCTAGTTGGTTAGGGGTTATGAGTAAGGGTCGCGCGCGCGTGATTACCATGAGAATGGGTAGTGAAGTTTATTTGTGAAAATTATAGTTTAGCAGGGCATGTATAGCGACGGCATTAACCCATAAGGGGATAAATCGTATAGACTTTCACAAATAAATAATTCAATATATTGTGAGTTGAAGGAAAACATTAGTGATTTTCTTCAGGAAATAAAAAGTGCTTAGGCAGATTAGAAGTTAACACAGCAAACATTGTAATAATAGTGGTCGAAGTGGTTTAAAAAATTTAATAGATTAATGGGTGTTAAATAAATGAGTGTAAAAATGTTCTCCAAAATAAATCGTTAAACTAACTAGAGATACAACCTGTTCACCACAAATAATGCCTTTGACTCAGTCGGTAAACTAAAATCTTTTGATTTGCTTAATTACCACAATTTCTGCTTGATTACTTCCACTGAACATCAATATCATAACTGCCATGTAACACTACTAAAAAAAATCTCGGCGCCAAGTTATTTTTTAATTATGCTCGGAATAACTAAACCGAGGTTTTGTTACAATAAAAATTCTACCAAAATGTAAAAAAATAAAAAATATACAAACTATGTTTTTTTAACAGTTAATGATAGGGTTAAATAAAACATATCTTAAAAACTAGTTATAGCCTTAAATTACTAAATTATTGTTACAAATACAAAATATAATAAATCTTCTTAAGAACCCCTGGTATTATAAAACTAATGCGGAAATGCAAACCAAGGTGATGTAATCCTTGTATCAATGTTGCGCAATATCTCGAAATAATACTTTACGTTGTAAACCACGCCCAAACTGGAATTTTCCTTCTTATAAACTTATCTTCATGAAATTGAATAATCCGTTTAATGCATTTTCTTGAAATTGTGAATGCAAAAATTGCAATCATAAAATGAAAGCGTACGTAAAAATAGAATTAAACGTGTAATTAAAATGTAATTAAAGTAGAAAAGTAAAAGTAATAAAAGTAAAAAAAAATGTTAATCAAAGTGCCTGCAAAGAGCAAATGTTTTCATTTTTAGTGTTACGAGTTAAATTATCTTACCATTAAATCAATGGCACTTTTCACAAAATTTAGGTGGAATCCCAAAAATATGGCTTCCTGCATCTAACAGCGTACCACAAGAAGTGAACAAAATGGACGCTCCGAATATCTGGTCATATAGCCGTGCCCGAAAATATTTACGCAAAAAATTAGGTCAACGATGACGCGTTGCGCGAAAATATTGGGCAGAAAAAATAATTAGAGAAGTGGGAGTATAAACCTTTAAGAAGATATGTACTTAAGTTACGCCAAAATGCAAATTAAGTTGCCTACCTCATACTTATAAATCATTAATAAATAAAATTTTTCTTATATTTACAACTAAATGAACGAAGAACATAAACTACGGTATATTTTAATACAACTCAAAATGGGTTGTTATAACATTTTGTTATTAGTGTTCAACTGTGGGACGCGTGACCTAATATTATTATAAAGAGAAGTGAAGGTAACCATTTAAGTGGCCGACATAAAAGTTTGTAAAGCTTAGTTAAAATACTGGTGATCATCTTTGACATTTAATGTGTACAGTCACTAGCAATACCAAATTGATTCTATGAAAGCAAATAAGAACTTTAATGTGTATATGGAAGTAACCATGTTCCATTGCGGTAAACGTTTAGAAGGGCAAACATCACAGTAAAAGGTGATGTGATGTTAGGCTCTATACCGCGTACGCGAGCGAACAAACCATAGACACTGCGTTAGTGAGTACTACAAGCAAGTGCGTAGAGTGAATAAGGGATACCTCTTGTGTTTTGTGCATAGTGCATCTAAGAACTTAAAAAGGATTATGAAATCAGATCATATGGACTACAAGTACCGCACCGAAAAAGGATTAATTAATGTAATACTTACAATTAGATTTAGATTTTATTGAGCCAAGACAAGTACGATTATCTTTTAAGTACATTTTTTTTGTTATAGTTGCATTAATTACGATTTATTCAAAGGAAAAAAAAGTAATCGAGCTTTAGTTCTTCTGTTGTTTTTAGTTTTAAGAAGGGTAATTTTAGTCTTAATGTATTTATGTGTTGGTGTTTTTTTTTATACCACGCCGTTACATCTATTTACATGTGAATTTGTCAATATATATCCGCTGTTTTAATTTATTTTGTCGTTTATTGTGTCAATTATGTGTCTAACTGGTTACACCTTCTGATAAGTGAAATTAGTCTTTGCATATTTCCGAATTTAAGGATCAATTGGAAATTGCGTAATGAGCCAGATCGATCACACAATTTCATTCTAGCTTTGAAATATTAATGCAGAACACTACTTACAAAGTATTTTTTTTATTCAGCATAAATTAAAGTTTTGAAGTATTAAAGTTTAAACCTATTAATGATTTAACGATTTAAAGATAAAGTAGTAATAAAACATAACGATATTATTAATGATACAAGCACTAACCGCTCTATGTTCGAATTATTCAGCAATTAATGAACTTTTTTTTGAGATAACAATTTATTGTTAAACCAATTTCGTTTATTTTATTTAGAATTTCCTAAATTGGGAATATTTATTTAATTCAAAGATTTATAACAGTTAGAAATATAAATTTACAGGTATACGAGAGATACTTAAAAAGTAATAAAGTTAACGTCTTACGATTTGGGAATTTTCATTTGTACAGGGTGTGTTTAATAAGTTTACGCCAACTCGTGTATTTTATATTTTCTTCAGTTTTTGGATCAATTTATTTTGAAGTGTGATTGAATTAGAATGGTGAGTGATTTTACTGAGTAGGCTGCAATCCTGCCTTCCACAGTTAGATAGGATTAATTTACCATCCGGCCTAAGACTATTTATTTCAGAAAAATTTAAGATTGTGGTGGCGCCTAGAGACAATTTTTCCCGGACTGAGCTTTGTGAGATGTAGATTTATGGTAAGTGCAAGTTGTTTGGAACTACTTTTCAATCATTTTACTACTTATATCGACCACGACCATTTCCGGTGTAGATGGCTTGGCAACCCGCCGATTTCGGTAAGCATACGAGACGCCTAGTGCGGTTTGGACGTGTAACGTCCTTATCAGCTCCTGTAGTTTGTTTTAAAGGATTTGCCGATTCTGGCTGTCCCTTCAATCGTCACCTGCATACTCTGATCATTCCCGACCTAATGCTGTTTAAATACAATCTCCTCTATACATAAGTACATCAAAACCTACTAATACGCAAATACTCTGGACGGAGTAACGGAGTCTCTTCGCCTTCAAACCTGGCATTCCTAATAGACACGGGTTGTGAGTCCAAGCCCATGGAGCAATAAATTACAAACTTACATATACTCCTCTATACTCTATACCTAAAGGTTAAATAGTTATCAGCTAGAATTTATTCTATAAATTCTCCTGTGTGTCGTAACACGTATGGCGTCTTTTTTGCTGACCTAAACCCAACCCTGCTCTTGCCAGTAAATTCAAATAATCGTTCTAAATATATCTCTATTCTCCAGACACCCAGTAAGATTTGTTTCGAACGGTCTTTCGTTAAACGAAAAGCTCCAGTAGTTTGCACAAGTGAAGTGGATATCGTTTTCCTAAGAAAAGTCCCAGTTTTAAAGTAGAATTTGGCAAAATCCAAGAATTCTGGTAAAAGAAAGCGGCCAAATTGTTATATATTAAACCAAACTGACCTTGATACACACTCAAAGTGGTCCAGTTCATTACGCATAAATATCTAACCCATAGTTAGTTAAAGATGTCCACTAATTAATAGCGAAAATTATCCCTTTTATACATTATTGGTAAGTCTCTAGGTACAAGAATTTATTAAATTAAATTCTACCACTTCGTCTTTGTGGAAGAGTTGTTCCTGCGAGCTGTAAATAACCATTGATCGCATAGAAACCACCAGACGCCAAAATATAATTTCCGTAGGAGATACCCAAATAAAACAAAACCCGGAAATATCCGTTCTGAACATAAAACGTTTTCTTAAAGTTAATGTCCTGACTAACCCCGCAACTTTAATTCCGCTATCGGCCCCATCCACCACCTTCTGGCAGTAGGTTTGCTCTTTATCCTAAACGAACTCTCAGTCGTCTTCTAATAAAGTTTATTATTGTATAATTTTTCTAATTAACCTAGGATAATCAACGAAATTAATAATCTAACGTTCTGTTCACTAAAATATCTGGCTTGGAACAAAACACGACCTTCCACCTACAAACAGGAGATTCAAAGGAATGAAATCATTTTAAGAATAATAATTTTTTTAGAATAACTATGCCACCTCTTTTGTGATACGTTCATAACCAAAATAAGCAACATTGTAAAATCGATGTCAGATGTACGTTTAACCCTTCGTATCAGGTAGAGGTTAATAGATATCTAGATGTTAGCTTGAAACAAAATTCCAAAGCAACCTGCTTCTATACAATTATCAATTATGCATTATAAGCATTATCAATTTTATTTAATTCTTTTTAGACTTATTTGGCTCTTTATTAAGAAACTCTGTACAGAAAAGTGACTTGAAATTAAATTTGCTTTAAAAAACATATCCACACATCTTTCTATAAGGTTAATCGTTAGTTAGATATCGAATTGAACACTTAAATTATACCTTAGGAATTTATTTACCGCAAAAGTAGGAGTCGTATCAAAACATTGTATAGTGTATAGAAGATCATCAATCAATATGTTTAAGCTCTATATGTAGGTGTTTCTATATCTTTGAAATATAGAGCTGTGCCAGAATTATTTGATGGAAACCAAAAACTGCGCCTACCCTCTCCGTCACTCCATTTTTTCCAAAATCTAATCTGACCCAAGAGAAATAAAATAAAAAGTACATACGTGTTATAGTTCTGAAGTTAACGCGAATTCTGACACACATCCACACATGCAGACATCATGTCATATTTTGTCAAACATTGTAAAATGAGTTAATACGTTGATTTAGCTAAAGTTTAACCGATATACGCCGATTGCACAGTCTTCTATACCTACATATGTATATGTAGGTTGGAAGGTAACAACACACTTAAACGCTTCTTCAAAACTTTGTAAATTATATATAAATATTACTGACCTCGACCTCCTACACGAAGGATAAAAATACCTATTTAAAAAAATTATATTTTCAGAGAAAGAATAAACTCAGTTTTGTTCACCTGTTCTCACGTAGTACATACCGTTACTGCCAACTTAAAAACAGAGACGGACATTATAATTTATAATTTTAGAAACAATGAAGAACAATGTTTTATGGACCGGTTTAGGCGTAAATGTATTACTAAGCTTTTCTTTGTTTTACTCAAGTTCAAGTAGTTCAATAAGTTAAATTACATAGAATTGTAAATAATTGGAGATATAAATAATAAACCTCTATAACTGTTTATTTGTCAGTGTCCTAACAGGTGCCTAATTTAAGTACTTACGAAGTAACCCTTATCTTCGACATTCTGAGCAAAAGCTAACGACGATACACAATACAGTAAATAGCAAGCTAGCCATCACACTTAATATAAGCTCAATTAGCTGGTAGCACCCATAATGGCTTTGAACTGCTACTATTAGGCAAGGTAAAACAAAAAGTAACTTTTTAAGATTTATTTTTTACTTCCTATTAGAAAACTTATTTTTTTCTACGTTCAATAAAAAAACGAACACCTCTTGCTGCATTTTTATTGTAAAAAGTTATCGTTTAGTGCACCATTGGAATAATAATTGTATTGCACCTTACGTAAGCATTCTAAGCTGGTCTTGAAGGTTCAACGGCAAATGTAGAAACATCAATAATATATGGACCGACAAGAGAACAAAACTTCATTGAAACATATGCTAAATATTTGAGATTATCACGCTTTTGGTTTCCTTCTTTGAAGTGATAGTGTTTTATTAGGCGAAAAGTAATTAGATTATTGTATGCTTACAGTTACATTTGAAGTATTGAAATTTTTCAGTGTACGAAGGCGGTTTCAAGCGCACTCTATCTCTGCTTTAGTATTGTTTTACCAAAAATCGGATATGGATAACAGACAGGTTTACTCCCATTAAAGATTATTCAGGTTTATCAGTTTAAAGAAATAAATAAAAAGTATGGCTGTAGCCATAGTATTATAGCCTAAAATGAGAAATATTACTGAAAACATAAATGACAATAGCGATTCGTGGAGAAAACATTCATTTCACCCAAAGGTGAATATAAATAAATACTAACTTTTGCACTTGTTACATAAATAACTATAAATTGAGTGATCCTTAAAAAAGGTCTGAACACTTTTTGCTATTTCTAGATATTCACAAAAGGTACTCTAGTGCGCTCTAAAATGTACCGTTATTTATAAACCGATTTTAACCAAATTTGATAAAGCGAAAATATTTCAGTAGTAATGCTAAAAAATGGAATTCTAACCAAGTGCGTTACGTATTTTTTTGGTTATGGCATGCACGCGTATACACAGTCGAACGGTCAAAATGAAAATTTCTTTTAATTTTATTTTAGAGGCACATGTTTTAAAAAGGGAAATTTTATTGAATACCTTTTGTTTACGTAAAGACCGTTAGCTGTACATACGTAATCTCATCGTTTATTAGTTAAATGTTAAAATTGAAGGCGTTGTGGTTTTGTTTCCTTCTTTCACGTGACACGAAGTTAGCAGTTTTTTTTATTCGCAGTAGTTTAAATATGTGTGACTTTCCAAGGTTATGGAGATGAAAGGCGACACAGTCAGATTTGTACGGTGGACAATCTATTTACTCTGTTTTATCTTACTGGTGAAATTTATATCGGATGTCTCCAAAAAATACATTACATAACAACACATCAATTCACATCACATCACATCACATCACGTCACGTCACATCACATCACATCACATCACATCACA
Organism: Vesta saturnalis; assembly: GCA_036346205.1. Taxonomy (NCBI): domain Eukaryota; kingdom Metazoa; phylum Arthropoda; class Insecta; order Coleoptera; family Lampyridae; genus Vesta; species Vesta saturnalis. The sequence continues at coordinate 8,147,127 of JARFJB010000762.1, read as the reverse complement.
TCACATCACATCACATCACATCACATCACATCACATCACATCATATCACATCACATTACATTACATTATATTACATTAGATTACATTATATTACATTATATTACATTACATTTACATTACATTACATTACATTACATTATATTATATTATATTGTATTTTTTTTTGATATTGTTATAACGCATCGACTGCTGTGGTCTTTAGCGCTTTCTCGTGTTTTATATTTTGTCGTACATATTAATTACTTTTAGATATCGCAATACGTTTTGTATATGTTCAGTGTCTATGAAAACTGTTCCCAGTGTGTTTGACACAGAGAATAGGTTGCGTTGCGGAGCATAAATTGGACATGAGCAGACTATGTGTTCGATGGTTAGAGGTGTTGAGCAGTGTTCGCATCTTGGTTGAGGTGTCTTCAATAAAATGTGTTTGTGTGTTATATTTGTGTGCCCGATTCTCATTCGGTGAATTATACAGCTTTATTCTCTAGAGAAGCCCGCGTTTAATTTCCATTTATTAACAGTTGGTTTTATGTTTCTCAGTTGAGCGACAGATCTTGTCCAATTCACTTGCCATATTATTTTTATTTTGTTCTTGATATATTTGGCAACGTTTGAATTAATTGCGATTTCAGCTTTGACTGTTGTTTCAGTTTCAGCTTCTTCTGCTGCAAGACGAACAGCTCTATCTGCTCTTTCATTACCTTTAACGTTTATATGGCTGGGCACTCATAAAAATACAACTGTGCGTCCCAGATTCTTAAGATGGGTAATCGTAGATAAAACCATCTGAACTAAGGGGTTTGTTGCGTGTAGATTTTCAAGAGCCATGAGAGCACCGTAAGAATCACTTATTACTGCAAATTTCGTCCAGCCGGGTGTTACTTCAGAGAAGCGAAGGGCTTGCCAAATCGCATATAATTCTGCATTGTACACTGTCATTTGTGCTGGCATAGACCAGCTATACTCTTTATTGTCCACTGAAAAGGCAGATCCTACACCTTGATTATATTTTGAGCCGTCAGTGTATAAAGCAAGATAGTCACTAAGGTTGGCAAGAAACGCATTAAGTTCTGCATGAAAAGTGGCTGTTGGAGTATTTGCTTTATTATGTTTTGATAGCTCTGTATATAATTTGATTTGCGGTACCCGCCATGGCGGTACTTCCAATGGTCCTAGAGGTAGCATTTTTGGGAATGTTTCATGAATACTTTCTAAACTTTTTCTGACGTTATACCATAGTGGTTTGTGTAGTCTTTGGCTGGTTTGAAACACATCATCATTACGAAATAAGGTCTTATGGTTTGGATGGTTTGGTTGAGCATTTATTTTACAGGCATATGCTAGCAGTCTGTATGAGCGATGTAGATCTAATGGGGTGATTCCAGATTCACAAGACAAACTGTCAATGGAACTAGTATAGAATGCACCAAGAGCATACCTCATGGCTGCATTCTATATTGCCTCTAGGGACTCTAAGGTGCTTTTTGACGCTGATGAGTACGCTTCGCATCCATAATCAATTTTTGAACGCACAAGCGATTTGTAAATTCTTAAGATTACTTCTGAATCTGCTCCCCACCGAGTACTGGCTAACATTTTAATGATATTGAGTGAAGCTTTACACCGTACAGTTAATTCATCAATATAGTCTTTCCAAGTCAGAGTTGTGTTTAGTTTTAACCCCAGAAACATACCATGATCCTTACATTGAATGTGTTTATTATTCAATGTAGGTCTTCTCTGATGACAGGTTAAATTCCATTTTTTCTGAGTTGACTGATACAGATTCGAGAGCCTGCTGCATTTTTGTATTTATTTTTCCAATTGTAGGGGCAGTGTAGAGTAATACCAGGTCGTCCACATACAGGTAAGTATGTATATCAGAAGGCAGGGAGGATATTAAAGCGTTAATCGCGATTACGAATAATGTTACACTCAATGTTGACCCTTGAGGTACGCCATTTTCTAAATATTTACGTGTTGAAAGATGGTTACCTACTCGAACTCGAACAATTATATTATATTATATTATATTATATTATATTATATTGTATTGTATTGTATTGTATTGATTGTATTGTATTGTATTGTATTGTATTGTATTGTATTGTATTGTATTGTATTGTATTGTATTGTATTGTATTGTATTGTATTGTATTGTATTGTATTGTATTGTATTGTATTGTATTGTATTGTATTGTATTGTATTGTATTGTATTTTTTTTTTTTGACATTATAGTGCGTCGACTGCAGAGGTCATTTGAACTTTTTTCTCAACCAGTTGCTGATACTTGAAGTTGATTGACTTTCCTATAGTATTTGCTTGTCTTGATTTTTACTTTTGAATATAAGTTTTTTATATTTTGTATAGTAGGTTTGCGTCTCTTAAAAACTTGATTAATCTATTTACGTTGCTGGGTTCGTTGTTTAAACATTTTTCCAGTGAATTGCTTAAATTATGTTTGCGTCTTGAATTAGCGTGTATAGGGCAGTCGATTAATATATGGGTTGTATTGTATTGTATTGTATTGTATTGTATTGTATTGTATTGTATTGTATTGTATTGTATTGTATTGTATTGATTGTATTGTATTGTATTGTATTGTATTGTATTGTATTGTATTGTATTGTATTGTATTGTATTGTATTGTATTGTATTGTTGTATTGTATTGTATTGTATTGTATTGTATTGTATTGTATTGTATTGTATTGTATTGTATTGTATTGTATTGTATTGTATTGTATTGTATTGTATTGTATTGTATTGTATTGTATTGTATTGTATTGTATTGTATTGTATTGTATTGTATTGTAGTATTGTATTGCATTGTATTGTATTGTATTGTATTGTATTGTATTATATTATATTATATTATATTATATTATATTATATTATATTATATTATATTATATTATATTATATTATATTATATTACATTATATTATCTTACATTATATTATATTAAATTACATTACATCACATTACATTACATTACATTACATTACATTACATTACATTGCATTACATTACATTACATTACAATATATTACATTACATTGCATTGCATTACATTATATCACATTACATTACATTACATTATATTATATTATATTATACTATATTATATTATATTATATTATATTGTATTATATTGTATTATATTATAGTATATTATATTATGTTACATTATATTATGCTATATTATGTTATATTTTATTATATTCATCAGAGTACACTTAACATGTATTTGATTCGTGGATTGAAACAGATATGTTCTAAGCCTGAATAGAACACTAATTATTTCGCACCATTGTCATCAATATGTTAATTATCATGAAAATTTCGATTTTCACAAAATAAGCACTAAAATTTCTTTTTCGCATATAAAAGCTCTATCATAATTGAAATAAATGAAAATATGCCACTATTCGTTTAATTTATATAAGCAACATGGGCTCATAAAGAAGTATTCGCCATCTCGTAAAAGGTTAATTAATTACCTTTAAATGGTTTTATTATGGAACTAATCCGAATGGGTCTTTTTCTATATTAATCGGTACGATTATAGTTGATGACGCAGACTTGTTTTTTGCTGGTAAAGCTACATGATTTGTTGTAACTTGTCAAAGTGTCTCGTTGCGTTGGTTTAAAATTTATATGTATAAATATTTGTACCTATGCATTTTATTGTAAAGAGGTCAACGGTGATAATATAAATCACTGACTTGGTTAAAATTGCTAATTTTCATTTATACTTTTACCAATTGATAAATTGTTGATTAAATACTAAAATAATTAATGTAAATGTAAAAAATCAAACCTTCACGATTATCACACTTAAGTAGGTAACGTATTTACCTTGTGGGTATTATATCGTGTTTGTTTTATTTATATTTTGTAAAAATTGAAATGTTTCGATAACAACTACAGTTATCGTTCTCAACAAATGATAATAGACTTAAAAATTAATTAACGTCAAAATAAACTTAAACGTTCAAATTTATGCAAAAATAAGTAAAAAATACGCGGTTTAATTCCCAGAAGATAAGTATTGCAATATTGTCAGTTTTTTTTTTTAAATATAGGTTGTTGTACATTATTGAAAAGACAAAAACTACTTAAAATTTCAGTATGGCGCCAATTAACCCTGCATCACTCGCGCAATGAGCATTTTGCTTACAATTCTACAGAAATCCGGCGCATTTAAAGGTTATACGGTAAACGCGGCTATCCCCTCCTCTAGCTAACTTTACAAAGGTCCTCTCAAAGATACGCACACGTGTTCGTCAATCACTTTGCTATCCGCGCGAATGATCGCGTAGTGTAATATTTGGTTAAATTCTGAAAATAGCCATAGTTAGGTAAATCTCTAAATACATATAATACTACACGGGGGTCTAGCTTCTTGTTTGTGCGCCTTAGATTGTGAAACATGAACAGAAGTAGGGGCAAGAAAGTCGTAGATTTGGGTCGAGAGGAGTATGAAAAAACTCGTAGACAGGAATTATTAGCAAGCATAACTTGGGCTGTAGCTACAAAGCCAAAAATTCAAGAAAATTTGGACAATTATGATCAGCTGGACATTGAAAGTGATGGCCAAAGTGAGAGAAGTGAACACAATAGTGATTATGAGCAATACGAAGAAGACAATTTAAGAGACGCTGAAATAGATGAACCATTTAATTTTACTGGTGAGTATTATTTATGGTGAAAGATAAAAAAACTGAGTGTCTGGCGCATACTTCCTCACGACCGAATGTAAGAACTCCTCGTAAAAATATCGTCATCTACCTTCCGAGCGTCAAAGGTTTGGCAAAAAATGCTAAGACTGAAAGGGAATGTTAGGAGCTGTATATCACACCAGCTGTGGTAGAATATATTGTTCGCGATACAGATATTTACCTGAATGAATTGTGCGAAAATTGCGAGCGAGAACGAGATTGTCGACCAATAGATCCCACAGAAATAAATGCCTTCATTGGACTTTTGTATATGCCATAAAAAAAGTTCCATATTTAGCTATCAGAGAACTTTACGCTGTCGATGGAACATTTGCTGATTCTTTCCGACTAACAATGTTAAGGGAAAGAGCACTTACTACAAGCCGAAACGAAAGAAAGTCTTTTGATAATATCACTCACGTTCCACAACTTTATGAAGATTTTGTGAAAAAATGCCAAGAAAATTATCAAATTGGAGAATATTGCACTATAGACGAAATGTTAGAGAATTTCAGAGGGAGATGAATATTCCGGCAGTATATTGCTAATAATCCGGCTAAATATGGAATTAAAATTTATGCCGTAGTGGATTCAAGGATGTTACATATCAGCAATATGGAGATATATCCGGGACTTCTAGACACTAGTAGGAATATCACAATGGACAATTATTTTACATCCATTCCTTTAGCTCGATACTTGCTTAATATGAATACTACTGCAGTAGGAACCCTTAGGAAGAACAGAACAGGTACCCGCAATATTTAATCACTCTAATTGGAGGCCGGCTCCTAGTAGCGCGTTTGTATTTCGCAAAGATACTGTTTTGGTCTCATACAAACCAAAACCAGATTGTTTTGCTGTTTTCAACATTTGATACTATTGATCCTGAATCTAGTGAAATGCAAAAGCCAGAAATAGTAACTTTTTATAACCTCACAAAGGGTTGACGTTATTGGTGAGCTGAAATCCAATTACTTGGTCTTCAGATTCTGTTGCCGATGGCCTTGGCGAATTTTTTTTACGATACGAGACGTGGCCAGCATCAATTCTAATATCGTCTATAAAAGCAATACAATGGTTGTTTCTCACCGCAGAATTTATTTAAAGAACTTTGCACAGCAACTAATCAAACTTTAGTTGATAAATCGTTCACCAATCCTAGCTTTGCTCTTAGAAATAAGAACACGAATGTAATAAAATCTGCATATCGCTGAACCAAAATATGACGCAGGTAAAGCAGCATGGGGCTTTTGGGGGATTTGTCGAAGAAGGAAAAATAGAAGTCCATAGAAACTGCGCATCAAGTGTGATGTCCCCATTTGTAGCGGGCATGCTACCTCCATCGGGCCTCGATGCTATGGTATATCTGAAAGCTCCAGTGAATAGCCTTGTTTTTGAAAACATACATTTTTATAATTTACAAATGTACCACAAGTTTATTTTCATAATAAATAACGTAACTGGTATACAAAAATTAATTTCTGACGTCCAACAACAGCCAAAAATATCGTGTAAGCAAAATGCTCCCGCGCGAGTGATAACGTTACTTTTTAGGACGCGAGTGATGCAGGGTTAAAGAACACCTCATAAATAAGTAAGTATCGTACTAACTATTTGTTATATCTTTTTAAATTATGCGAAATGTAATGAAAGGAACACCGATTTTAATTTTTTCAAAATGACCGTTCGTTTGACACGGATTTTAACTATTCTCAACGGAAACTGAAAAAAATCTACAATACCGGCCATTTATACTTAATCTCTAAACTATAGTAGTAATAAGAACTATAGTAATAAGAAAGTTACACATACTAAACCACACAGTTTGGAATATGCTGTGTACTCTGGAAGTAGTTACCGACCGGTAAATAATCACTATATACTAGCTGAAATAGCATGTGCTAGAACTTAAAGGATATACAATAAGACGAGCAGAGTAATATAAACGCTAATCCGAGTCTGAACGTTATTCATTTTACGAACTATAGTTCCAAATAGTTATCATCTAATAAAACCATGTTACTACTGAACATCGCCGATGTCATTTCAAAAATAAAAACTGATTATAAAAAGTATCAATTGTAATCGCCCAAAGAGGGGAAACCGTCCTCCGCATCCTAATAACAAACTCAAGCTCTCGTGTTCCCATCGGGCTAATACTCATCCAAAAAGTTTCCGGAACAAATCAGTCAACGAATGTTTATTCAGTAGGAACAGTTTGAAACCTCAGGGGCAACCTGGAATAGATGCATTCAGTATTAATTTTGATTGGTTCAAAAAATAAATACTTACTCGTATTAATGTCACTTCCAACATTCCATCCTTTAATGATATCCATATTTAGCTTTGTCAAGCGAAATTACTTAAAAGGATCCTGGCGTTTCCCAAATTCTGCATTTTTATAAGATTTGATCAATTGTTATTGATTAGCCATTATGTCCTCTAACAGTACTATGTGAAATAATACATGCAAATTTCACTCGATGGCTATCACACTAATTAATAATTCGATAAGCTTATCTTTTGAATAGCTTATTATTGTAATTTCCAAGATTTATCAAATTATAAACAAACCAGGCAAGTTCAAAGGTTTCATAGAAATTTTTACCTATATCAGAACTTATCAACAACTTGTGCATTATAATAAGGATAACAAAAAAACGTAGTAGTCTAGTATAAACAAGTCTATGGCACATGTAAATTTTTTTGCGAATACTTGTTTACGTTAGAACCTACATTTTTTTTCAATATTGAACCACCACGACACCGTTCCCCTAATTTTTATTATCCAACCTACAAATACATATGTAAGTGTAGAACAGGCATGTTTTTACTATAGCTAAATCGTCTTATTACAACGTGAGTGCATGAGTGCGCATGTGTACGTGGGTACGTGCATGCGAGTGTGTGTGGATAAATGTAAGTATCCACGATAACTCGACAAGATACAACTTGCGTACTTAAAATTTGGTATTTAATCATAATTCATTTGTCCTGCAGCTAGTTAGATTAGAGAAATCCAGAGACGGAGAGGGTTGACTTATTAGACGCGGTTTTTTTTTTGAAAATATTCAGAATTTAAATATCCCTAAAAATGCTGTTAAATAAACTACATCCATCCATATAATTTACTTAAGAGACAGAAAATAATAACCAAATTATTTTTTTTTATTTAATCATCACTAAAATAGGCAATATGCAAGATTTTTCTATTTTTCACAAACCCTCCCACACAGGCTCAATCTTACATAACTCATCTGCCCCTGCATACAATCATAAAATGGCGGCATCTAATTCTTATATACACAGACCATTAAATGTACTTCCATCGGAAACAAATATTCACAAAGAAATTAAGTTAATTAAAAAATAGCAGTAATACACGGATTCTACCGAAGAAGTGCAAATAAAATATTACATAAAAAACAATTAAAACAAGCGTTAAATTTAGTGTATTCTAATATCCTGGTTTTAAGAAAGAACTTCGTTTCTTTAGCATATACACAGGGTTATTCATACTATTCGACGAAGTGTTACAGCTAAAGTAGTTAATTTAAAAAAAAAATTTATTTTATGAATGGATAGGGACCTATTGGCGCTATATTTTAAAATTATTTTCATGTTATACAGGGTGTGCCAAAACACGAAAAGTACCAAAGTTGCTATTTTTTAAATGGAACACCTTGTATATTATTTTATTTTCAGTTTCTATGATGAAAATAAACGCTAGTTCTATTAAGACTTAACTTACCTAAACCTTATGGTTCTTAAAATATTTAATATTTTGTGAAAATGTAGTAACAAATCTAATGCTTAATTTCTAAGCTTGTATTTTTTTATTTCCAACCAAATTAAGACTGGAGTCTACTAATTCATCAAGTTTTATGCCGCCCGTGTGGAACATTTACTAATTTATACAAGGTGTCTTAAAATTAACAGTCAATAATCACAATCTTCAAACAGTAGTAACTTATTTAATTTAAATAGGACAACCTGTATTTTATGGCAACAGCAGATGTAAAATTTAACTCTCTATCGAATAGTATTACATATTCCTATGAATAACTCTTCATATTTTCTTGTAAAATGCACGTTTTGTTTGTTATGTTCTGTCTAATTTTTTTATAGACCCGGTGGACTTTAAGTATTCGTTAAAATTTTTTCAATATCTGAATAAAGATTAACTATATGGATAATTAAGGACAATTTAATTTCACATACCTTTTCTTTATATTTTTTTAATACGAAACCAAATACGCCTTAAAAATAATTGAATAAGGTTTAAAATGCTTAAACTCTATTATCAATATTTTGACAAAATCGGGCGGCATTTGAATGCTAAATTGTATGGTTATCTTTATTACTCAGATTTTTAATTAAAATAATTGACTAATTGACGTCTTTGGATACCTTACAAGCGTTTAATGGACTCTGGATACGATATTCGGGCCGATATTATTTATGAACCGCGTGTCCATTCATGTCTTCCGGGACTGTCTACTTGTGTTTCGCGCACATTACTACATTCTCAAATCGCAGAGGAATGTTACCTAGCGTTTTTAGTAGTATAATAATAATGTCAATAATAATTGTCTTTATTGCAGCATAACAACATTATAGACTGGAATAGAAAAAAATACATTAACTTTATTTGTTTAGTATACTACGAAGATGCAGCTGTAGCTGCCTGGGTGCTGCTCTCCTGAACTGTAACTGTCTACTGCAGGTTTCATAATTGACATAGAATTATAAAATAATATGAACGTATCGCTACAGGTGCTCATTTCAACATTGATAATTTCATGTTCTCTCCATTTACCGTATAATTCATTTCAGCACGTCTAAGTGTACCCTTAAAACGCATATTAAGATTTTGGACATCCTGAAGCGTATAAGACTATAACAGTGATGCTGAGTTTTGTTTAAAATGATGTGACATAATGTAGACAGAAACTAACCATTCTCACATATTTTATGTTAAAATTTTAGAATCGCGCAATACCGTACATGACAGCTTTACATTCGGAAGGATTTAATTGGAGAAAAGGGCCTTTTAATATTTTATCAATCTTAAATCTTTATTTAAAAGTTTACAGACAATTTCAGCTTCAGATGTTAGGAATGTGGTGTATAATTGCGTAGCGTCGGTATAAAAGTATATGTTGAAGTATTGCACAGTTGTTTTGAAGTGAAAAAACCCTTCGGAACTTCTCCAACTGGGCGAACCGGTGGAGAGCCTCCGTCAATCCCACCAAAATCCAAACAATCCTCCTCCGACATCCTAATTACACCGAAGATAAGTTCCCAAAGCTTGCCTCCCGAAACGTTTCCCTCACCATAAACCAAGAAAGACTCCCATTCCAACAAGTCACATACCTAGGAATCCTCTTTACTAGGACCCTCAATTGGCTCCCCGATGTACAAAGAACACTTAACAGGTTAAGAAACGCGCAAACCTACTGGGCGCCCTCCGGGGTAGAATGAATCAGAGGTTACCATCCCAAAACACTATAACACATACAAACATACATTCACCCTGTTATGGATTTCCGAGCACCCACATACACTAAGACAAAGCCCGATCACCTTTCCTCTATGGCTTCCTCTTAACGCCGAATACTTAAACGTATACACAGGTTCACTCTCAGGTACCCTAGCGACCTCACAACACAACACGCAAGTATACCAACCATCACACCCAGAATCCAAACACTATAGAAAAACTTTGCACATAAAAGAATCTTCGGCGACACTATCCCTACCAAAGAGATCCTTACCACTCCCTACAACTACCTTTTTCTCCAATTCCCACGAAGAAAACCTAAACTAAAACTCAAGCATCTCTCCGTGATCCTTACACAACTCCTTGACGACCTCCCCGAGGCGATAGAAGAATCCCTAGAAGATGCATCCCAAAGCGAACAGTCATCAGATGATGAAAACATAATGGATGAACATGTGCCAGATGAAGATATTACTGATTGTGGAAATTAAGTTGCTGAGAAAGATGCAATGCAAAGCGATATCAGATGATGGAGACGTATTGATGAATATGTCCCAGACGAAGATACTATTGATTCGCATTCAAAAAATGAAGAAACTAGTGTAGATAACGATATTTTGAAAATATCTAAAACAAAGAAAAAAGACTGAGACTAAAAAAGGCAAAAAAAAATCAAGAGAGATATAAAATGGAATAAGCCAAAATCTCCATCATTTATTGGGACCCAACAGTAGAAAATACAAGTATTACAGATCCAATGTATCTGATTCAGTATTTTTCAAAATATATACAGATGATTTGTTCGAAACAATGGCAACATACACAAATATTTACGCGTTGCAACAAGGAAAGACATTCAGATCGTCAAGTTTACGAGAAATAAAAATATTGGTTGCACTATATATAACCATTGGCACGTTGTATTAATTTCCTAAAATAAAGATGTATTGAGAAAGAAGTCTGGGTATTCAAATATTCGTAAATAATATGTCTAGAGAATTAATTTTTCCAGCTCAGATCATCTTTGAATTTAGTAAACGATTTAGAACGACCAGGATATTGCACTGATAAATTGTATAAGGTTCATCCTACTATAGAAGCAGTGAGAAATAGATGTTTACAGCTTCAACTTGAAGAGCAACTTTGAGTAGATAAACAGATGATCCCATGTGCTCTATGGAAAAAGTGGTCAAGCCTACGACGTGTTATCAGTGTCAGACCACTGAAATAAATCCAGACAAAAAAAGCGAATACGGACAAGGGGCCAGTGTAGTTCTTCAACTAGCTGAAATAATTGGTACAGATTAAGGTAATAAACTTTATTTTCACAATTATTTTTCGTCTTACGATTTACTCAAGAAATTAACAAGCAAAAAAGTATATGCTCCTGGTACGATTAGGATAAATAGATTTTTTAAACCACCATACTGCTAGATAAACAAATGAAGAAATTAGATAGAGGCTCAGTAGACGTCTTAAAGGGTTAATAGGACAAGTATAGTTTTGCGGCCTTCATCGAGTTGTTGAAAGATGACATCATTTAGTTTTGACTAGGCCATATCACAAATATACCCTGATCTAAAGCTGGACTGTTCCTCAGGTAGAACATTATACAGGGTGGATACTCTAAGTGGAATAAATTCTATGACTCAAAGGGGCGAAGTCCGGGAGAAAAATCATGATAGGTATTATTTATAATTGTTTCCAGCCCTCAATCTGGGGGTTACAGTTTCTCCATGTAGCCATCCCCTGGGGCGGAGCCACCTCAAACTTTTTTTCAAATGTAAGGGTAGGTCAAGTGATACACCGTGTGAAAGCTTGTATTAAGAGGAATACAACGCAGTATTTATTTACTCGGGCATTTGAAAAATAAAGTGAAAAAGCCTAAATAAACAACTTTCTCTGGCTCAGTCGTATTTAAGTTGGAAAATGATTGAAATGTCGGTAGGTAAAAATGTACTGTAGTGATAACATTCATTTATTATCGCAACAAGCCTGATCTTTTCTTTCAAGGAAAAAATCTTTATCTTCTGTGTTTCTTAAACTCACTAGATGCTTTTTAATTTCGAAAATGCTTGAGTGGTCGGTAGATAAAAAAGTGCCGTATTGATAACGTGCATTTACTATCTGAGCAAGCCAAGTCTTACCTTTGATAAAAAAAGCTCTTAATATACTGTGTTTTAGTCTCGATTTTAATTACCTGCATGATTTGTTACCATAGACATTAATAAATTACATTATTGTCTGTTCCTTTGCTCGTTTATTTAAGTAAACAATTCCGCTAGTGTAGTTTTCACATCTTCACATCGTAGTAAATTCTTTAGCATGGCTTATTTAACGGAAGCCCTTCGCTTTGAGATATTAATGATGATCGGATATGGTGACCGAAGTCGCACTAAAGCTGAGGTAGCTGAATTATTTCAAGCAAACCATCCCGATTTACCGCGGATTTCTCAAGAGACAATTAGCAAAATAGAAAGGCGCTATAGAGAATTGGGTCATGTCAGGAATCTGCTAAGACAAAGAAGAGAGGCAGTTGACGAAAAGACAAAGCTGAACGTTTTGTTGGCTAATCAAGAAAACCCATCATTTTGGCACGGCAATTAGCGCGCGATAATGAGGTCAGTCATAGAACTGTTTTAAAGGTTTTAAAAACTGCAAAGATGCACCCTTACAAGATTCAAATGCTACAAGAATTGACTAATGAAGATCCAGACCGACGAAATGAGTTTTGTGAAGGAATGATGGACTTCATTCACCATGGTCACATACAGTTGGAATGAATGTACTTTCTCTTTGCGTAGTGAAGTGAATCATAACAATTGTGGTTGTTGGTCTGACCACAACCCCCATTGGATGCGGGAAATTTACACGCAACATCCACAAAAATTAAACGTATGGCGCTGGAATTATTGGAGATCGAGAGGTAGGGCCATTTTTCTGAATGATAATCTTGGTGGTCAGTTATATCTTTCTATGCTCACGGTTGACCTGCTCCCAAATTTTAGGAGTCTATTTCCAAATAACAATCCAAATGACTTGGATGAGAGAATTTGGTTTCAGCAAGATGGCGCTTCATCGCACTATGTATTGCCAGCACGGAACTATTTAAATCAAATTTTTCCAAATAGGTGGATTGGTCGAAGAGGTGCACTTGAATGGCCACCACGATCCCCGGATCTTAATACCCTTGACTTCTTTATGGGGATATTTGAGAAGTAAGGTGCTATATTACCGACCGACCTGCAGGATCTGAGGGATGGAATTACTGCAGAAATCAGAAATATTCCACAAGACATGTTTCAACACGTGAAAAGTGTTTTTTATCACTTGGGTCTTTGTCAAGAAAGGAATGGACACCATTTTGAACATCTTGAAAGTTATGAGTGTAACCCATAAGAAAAGATTTTTTTGCAGAGAAGTCGTTAAATCGTAGTTTGGTTTAAGAAAGTTCTCAAATGAAACTTTATTTGCTAAGAGAGTGCGTTTATTGGTTATTATTTTTGATTTTGATTTTTTTGTTCAAGAAAATAATGTTTAAAATTTTGAGAAAATAAATACTGCGTTGTATTTATCTTAATACAAACTTTCACACGGTGTGTCACTTGACCTACCCCTAATTTAAAAAAAGTTAGGCGTGGCTTCACCCCCGGGGATCTACCCCCAGGTTGACGGCTGGAAGCAATTATCAAGGATGACTATCATGATTTTTCTCCTGGATTTCACTCCTTTGGATTACAGAATTTATTCCACTTAGAGTATCCACCCTGTATAGTACTTGTTCATATGAATTCGTAGTTACTTTTCAATTACGCGCTCCAAAATTTTTGACAATACTGGTAGTATCCTAATTGGCCTTAAGTCGCCTAGTTTAGAAGGGAAACAGGTGCTACAGTAGTTGACGACATTAGAGATAATGGAAATAGTGAAAGGACAAAAAAGTTTTGTATTTATTCCGTTACATCCTGCATTAGTTGTTTTTATATTGATTTATAATTTGTGCAATTTCATCTTCGCTGACTTTTTGAAAATCAAATTTCGTATTTATTAGGATGTAGTTGCATAAGTACTTACTTATTATATAAATTTATTTCATTTACATGTGGCAGTGTGAATAGAATTTCAGTGTTTCTTTTGCTGTATACTTAGTGAAGAAAGCAAATGCTAACGCTCTTTTGAATTTGTATTTTGAAAACGACCATCATAATAAACTTTTGTTTCTAATCGATACGCGTATGTCTCGTAATCGATTACATTCTCCATTATCCAGGGTAATGGTTTTCTAGTTAACTTTGACGTGACCAATGGAGTATAAAGATTCACCAAAATATTTAATAGATATTTATGTACTAAGGGCATAATCAGAAGATTATGGCTCGAGAGAATGTTAAAAGCCCGACGCGAAGCGGAGGGCTTTTATATTCCTGAGAGCCATAATCTACAATTATGCCCGTGGTACATACAATGTTTTATTTTATTTTGCACCATGAAACTGGAACAAAATATTAAAAAGATTCAGTATTTTCGGCAAGTTTTTAAATGCAAATGCGGTGAAATAAAGTCGACAGGAGGCTAATTTGTTGTTACTAAGATACTGTGATATTGCTATTATATATCATGTCATGTGTTTGTTGTCTATCATACTGCTTAGCATTAATGACATTTCCGTGCTATAAAGACCACATTACACCCGCATTTGCAGGCGTATAATAGATATTTATGGATTAAGGGCATAATCAGAAGATTATGGCTCGAGGGAATGTTAAAAGCCCGATGCGAAGCGGAGGGCTTTTATATTCCTGAGAGCCATAATCTACAATTATGCCCGTGGTACATACAATGTTTTATATTATTTTGCACCATGAAACTGGAACAAAATATTAAAAAGATTCAGTATTTTCGGCAAGTTTTTAAATGCAAATGCAGTGAAATAAAGTGGACAGTAGGCTAATTTGTTGTTACTAAGATACTGTGATATTGCTATTATATACCATGTCATGTGTTTGCTGTCAATCATGCTGCTTAGCATCAATGACATTTCCGTGCTATAAAGACCACATTACGCCCGCATTTGGAGGCGTATAAAGAACATTATGGTGGCAAAATAAAATAAAGAACATTATGGTGGCAAAATAATAGATATTTATGTATTAAGGGCATAATCAGAAGATTATGGCTCGAGGGAATGTTAAAAGCCCGACGCGAAGCGGAGGGCTTTTATATTCCTGAGAGCCATAATCTCAATTATGCCCGTGGTACATGCAATGTTTTATATTATTTTGCACCATGAGACTGGAACAAAATATTAAAAATGTTCAGTATTTTCGGCAAGTTTTAAATGCAAATGCAATGAAATGAAGTCGACAGTAGGCTAATTTGTGTTACTAAGATACTGTGATATTGCTATTATATATCATGTCATGTGTTTGTTGTCAATCATCTGCTTAGCATCAATGACATTTCCGTGCTATAAAGACCACATTACGCCCGCATTTGGGGCGTATAAAGAACATTATGGTGGCAAAATAAAATAAAGAACATTATGGTGGCAAAATAATAGATATTTATGGATTAAGATAATCAGAAGATTATGGCTCGAGGGAATGTTAAAGCCCGACGCGAAGCGGAGGGCTTTATATTCCTGAGAGCCATAATCTAATTATGCCCGTGGTACATCAATGTTTTATATTATTTTGCACCATGAAACTGGAACAAAATATTAAAAAGATTCAGTATTTTCGGCAAGTTTTTAAATGCAAATGCAATGAAATGAAGTCGACAGTAGGCTAATTTGTGGTTACTAAGATACTGTGATATTGCTATTATATATCATGTCATGTGTTTGCTGTCAATCATGCTGCTTAGCATCAATGACATTTCCGTGCTATAAAGACCACATTACGCCCGCGTTTGGAGGTGTATAAAGAACATTATGGTGGCAAAATAAAATAAAATAAATTATCGTTAAGGAACAAAACGCATCAATATAATCAATGTAATAGAAAAAAACAATTAACAAAATTAAGCGGGTACAAACGCGGCCGGGTAAGTTAGTGTATGTTTATATAACTAGAAACAGAAAACGTGCACATGAGAAAGAAAAATTATTTTTTAAGAGAATCGTTTATTAATGGAAGTTATTGATGATTATACTTTATAGTCAGTGTTTTTAGTAGATTCATTTATCCAAATATCAAAATATGCAAGAATTTCTTGCGAAAGTTCTGATTTATGGTCGCCTACTTTCCCTTTTCTAATAAAACCACTTTGGTTGTATAAACTTTCATGATTGACAGCTGGGTTATTTTTAATACTTTCAAAATCTAGCCAATTTAGTAACTCCTTCTCTTGTTTTGTAGTGAGTGATTTATCAAAAAAACTCGCTATTCTACGAATGACATCTAGCAGATTATCTTTCATTTCTTCATATTTAATAAACAAAATATTATCCTCATGTCTTCGGTTCCAGAAGTACAACAAAGTCTCCCAGTAGCTTCCAAGCGGACCTACGTGAAACCGTTTATTTCATGTTTCATTGTACTCTTATAATCCACTTACTCAAATCGGAAAGAAATATCTTACAATAGTCATCTAAAGAAGCGGTTGTTATTTTTAGTATGTATTTGATGAAGTAATAAGCCGATACACATACGTCCTTAGGATTTCTTGCAACGTAAATAATCTAAACAAATTTGTGTCTGCAATAATCTAAAAAGTGGTTAAACTACCTTTGGTTTCTTTTCGCCATTGAGCAACTGAATTGGCAACATCATTGGCCCTAAATGTGATTTGATAAAACGTGGACTTTTCATGTTTTTTACAAATTCTACAGAATTTAAGTGACATTCAGGAACATTATTAACATGTGGTTGCATTAAAACATGTATTCCAATTTCCAAATTTGGAAAGCGTTCGTCAATAAAAACTTTTGCACCTTCGTAATTAAGATCATTTGCTACTAACCATACCAACTCTTGTGCCCATGTGGTACCTTCAATTATAATTAAATAAAGTTCATTTGAAAGTAATGCTTAGCATACCCGATTTAGGAAATCCAATTAAGAAAACGTCATCATCTTTAACTTCAAAATCTTTCAGTGGTAAATAATTTTCAATGGGTGGATATTTTGCTGCAAAAGTACTTTTAATTCTAAGAATTTCTTCTTCTGTAAAAATGTTCATAGTTTTCGTTTCTGAAAGATGTAGATCTACGGTATAGCAATATAGAAATAATAGTTTTCATACACTTATTCTCACTTATCTTAATTACGATTACAATTATACATTTTTCCTTAGTTCCAAGTGACTTTATCAATGTTTACCTTCCAACCTACATACACATCGATAGGTATATAAGGTTATGCAATTAACTTTTTTTTCACTGTCACTAAATCGACTCAATAGCTCATTTTACAAGTGGCCAAGTTTCGCCAAGATCGGCCATGATGCGTGCGCGCGTGCGTGGGTCTGTGCGCGTGTGTGTGTGTGGGTGCGTGCGTGCGTGCGTGCGTGCGTGCGTGCGTGCGTTGCGTGGTGGTGCGTGCGTGCGTGCGTGCGTGCGTGCGTGTGTGTGTGTGTGGGATGTGGCTGCGCGTGCGTGCGTCGTCGTGCGTGTGCGTGCGTGCCTGTGTTCCTGCGTGCGAGCGTGCTTGTGTGTGTTGTGTGTGGGTGTTGTGTTGTGTTGCATTTATGAAACAGCTGTATATTTCAAAATTATGAAAATACCAATACACAATGTCCAAGACAAGAGAGCTGTAATGGAGATTTCGGAAACGGAAAGAGATAGAGGTTCGGTAAAATATGAGGAAAGCTGTGCATTTTAATGTTTAATAAAATGACATTTTTAAACCGACGAAATTCCAAACCGTTTGGAGGTTATGCGACAAGAACCATTCATTAGTAGGGTCTATTAACAAACGATTTTAAATGAAGCTGATAGAGGATGCTGCATTAATTTGTGTGAAACATCTAATAATGAATGCATTGCGTCACTGTGACGGGGACGGACGGAAAAAACCAATTGAGGTGTTTTGTGCTTTCATTACGAGATGTCATTCTGGTTGACATAAAGTTTAACTTTGGAAAAACAGGAAAATAAGCGATTTTATAAAAATATTGTAACCAACTCGAATGTTAATGCGCGGTTAACGATCTCGTCTTTTTTAGCACGTTCGCTCATGTATTAAAACGTCACATCGTTAATCGCTTTCATTAATAGACTTGACGTTTAAATAACTATTACCAACGCCCTCATTACTGTATAATGTTTCAAAATTTAAAGATAATGTTCTATGACTACGCTTAATAAGTTTATATGCAAAAATGACAAAAAACATCAAAATCATTGTTACGAAACTATTCACATACTCTAAACCATCCGATGTCCAAACATTATGCTTCCCATATCTAGATCTAGCAATCTTCAGCACATTATACCGCGGTTTGGTTAAATATTCAGATATAGAGTAGGCAGTTGAAAATTTGACTACTTATCCGATAGAGTAAATATTTAATTCAAATTGGGCGTGTTGTATCGTTTGTTAATAGGTCTATCAATATCCACTATTGTAATATTGATCCAAAGCTTATCTTTTTCCAGATTACATATAAGCTGGTCGGTATTTTGTTATTTTGTTTTGGTATTTTCGGAATTCCATAAAACCGCAAATTGTTACGCCCTGAGTACTGCTTCTAATGATCACATTTTTTTTGTTAATTGTTCAAGATGCTCGTTTCCTTTCCTTACTTGATGTTCATATGCACTTAGTTTAGCAAGTAACGCATCAAGGTTTTGATTCATGTTTAATCCTAATGTATCAGATACAGCTTTCGTGTATCGGGTTATCAAACTGTTCCCGTCTGATTTAACACTTGACATACTTGTTTTGTTTACTATTGTGACGTCTTACTCACCTTAAGTTCTCGTAGGTCGTTGTATGTAGGTATTTATAATTAATAAACACCGCTAATATTTGCAGGTTTACTACGCAGAGCTAACACACAATGATAGTATTTCAGATGTAATATAATCTTGCAATAATTATTTTGCACTTAAACCTTGACCTTAATTGACGACCTCCAGAGCACTTAAATTTACATGCCGCCAGTACTTACTATAATAATACAGAATGCGTCTGAATTAAAATAAGTACAACTGAATACAATGTTTAATTTAATTTAAAATTGGAACATAAGACGTTGACACGCTACACTTTGTTAGGTGGTAATAATATGTCTATTGTACAAACATGTGTTTCGATTAATTAAGGCAGCTTCAAAAAAGCTCACAACTAAAATAAATACTGCGCGCACATCAGTAAATTCGCCTCTTAACATACGGGAAAATTATTATACATCTAGAAGCTAAGAAGACAGTCTGGAAGAAATAGTTAAACAAATTGTTTGAAGAAAAGATCGAATCGAATCACAAACAATACAGGGGGATAATGCCCCATATATATTGGAAGAAGAAGTTGAAGCAGCCGTGAAGCAGATGAAATAAGGAAAGGCGGTAGGCCCAGATGACATACAAGCTGAGTTAATGAAGCTACTTGATAGACAAAGCATTAAAATGCTCACGAAAATATTTAATAAGATACACATTACGGGCGGGATACCGAGCCAATGGCGACAATCAGAGTTCATAGCAATACACAAACAAGTAGGATAAAAGAAATGTGAGAGATATAGAACCATTAGCCTTATTAGTCATTCCTCAATATAATTCACAAGAGAATCTATAAACTCTGCGAGGAACAAACCTCATCAAATCAATTTGGTTTTGTGAATGCAGTGAGCACCACGGAAGCTCTATTCGCAGTCCAAGTGCTATTCCAAAGATACAGGGACGTTAACTGCGATGTATATATGTGCCAAATTGATCGTCAAAAAGCGTTTGCCCGTGTTCAACACCATAAAATGGTCTAAATATTGAAACAAATAGGTATTGAGGACAGAGACCTAAAAATCATCGTCAACTTATACTGGAACCAGGTACCAACACTCAGGATGGATCCGGAGCAAACAGAAGAGATAAAGATAACAAGATGCAGGGCTGCGTACTCTCCCTAATATTGTTCAATATATACTCGGAACAAATTTTCAGAGAAGCCTTAGGAGAAATAGACGAGAGTATCATGATAAACGGGGCAAGGTTATGTAATATAAGGCACGCCGATGACACGATGGTGATGGCCGATTCGTCAGAAGGACTCCAGACACTTATGAATAAAATCGTAACATTTAGTGAAAAATACCGGCTGGAAATAAAACCTAAGTTCATGGTCATTAGCAAAAACAATATTACCAACGTTAATCTATATGTACACGACAAGCAGATAGAAAGAGTAAGACATACCACATACTTAGGTACCGTTATAAATGGGGAATGGGATAATATGCAAGAAATCAAATGTAGAATCGGTAAACCAAGAGCAGCGTTCAATAGCATGAGTAATATATCTAAACAGTCACGATCTACGCTTAGACACCAAAATTCGTATGACAAAATGTTACATTTTTCCCATTCTGCTTTATGGAATGGAGTCCAGGACACTAAACGTAACAAGCAGTAGAAAAATTGAAGCGTTGGAATGAGCTTATCCCGGAGAATATTGCGGATATCATGGAAGGAACGAGTAACAAATATTAAAGTTCTCCAGAGAATGAACAAAAACAAAGAGGTCATGGACACAATCAAAATACGGAAATTCCAATGTCTAGGGCATATAATGAGGAATGAAAATAGATACGCCCTAGTACAAGCAATCATGCAAGGCAAGACATATGGTAAACTTGGACCAGGGCGGAGGATATCTTGGTTACAGAACCTAAGATCGTGGTATGGGAAAACATCTAAGGAACTATTCAGAATTGCAGTAATTAAAGTGAGGATAGCCGGGATGATCGCGTACATCCGAAACGGATAAGTACCTGAAGAAGAAGAACATATGCTGAGGCTGTTGGGATTTACAAGTCAATTTGTGGTTATCTGACCGGAATTAAATAAACGTTAAACAGGTTTTGACTGCGTGAATAGATTATTTGAGTTCATTACCCTATTTGCAAGGTTCTTGTTTTTGTTTTGTCGAAATGGACGCGTATCTTGTATTTGCTGCCTATCCTTCATATTAAGTCTGAGGTACCTGGTATATATGGTATTAACGCCATATTTAAGTTCTTCTTTTTCGGTTACCTTTCCCTGTTTAGGTTAGGTGTTTGATAGGGGTTGATAGCGATATTTTCTTTATCCTTTTTCATGTCCTCAGTTTTGAGCATATTATTTCAGCTCTATCGTACATGCATCGTGCCACGCCTAACTTTACACTTTTGGGGTAATTGGAGTTGTAGTGTAGGTAGCTCCCCGTGTGGGTGGGTTTCCTGTGTAATTTATTGTAAAATGTATGAAGGGTGCGCTGTTTATGCTTGCCGTATTGCCAAAATAAGAAAGTATCATCTATGAATCTAAGCCATATCTTAGCGTTTTGCTTGAATTCGGATATCGCTTGGATATCGAAGTCAGCCATGTATATACTGCAAATTATGGGTGATAGGCGGGGAACCCGTCGCGATCCCCAACTCGTATGGGTAAAACATTGTCAGAATTCCCATTACTGTGTGTACCGAGAGTTGCTTGCGTTTATCTAACCTTTCATTCTTTTCTAATCTGTCCCTTATGACAGTCACGTAGATATTTGGTGGTCCGTACAGATGCGGAGGTTTACTGTAGTGAGGAGTGAGAGAGTAGCGGTAACAGGATAACTCCCCGTCATGTTTTGGTGTAGGTATTTTCGTATTGGTTTTTATTCGCCCCCGTGTAAAAAACCTTTTTATGTATGTTTAAAATTTACGTTCATATTGGCAGCTTAAGTGCATTTCGTGTAACGTTAGTTGCATACCTTGTTGGCGTAAAATCTACATTTAGTTCTTTTACTAAATTATTTCAAGTGTTATGCATCTGCACATTCTTTCCGCGCTTCGAGTCATTTTCGGTCATGGCGCAGGGTTACCTTTAGCGTCCTTCATTCATTCCTTGAACTACGGTTTAAGTAGAAGCCATCTTCGCTTTGTTTAAACTTTTTATTAAGAATGCCATATTTATATGTTGAGTTTTTAAATTTATCATACTGAAATTTGAGACATTTTCATTTAAGGCAACTCAATTTTACTTATACTCTTATCACTTATTTTTACTTTGGGTTTAATTTTATTTTAACGTCGACTTTGCAAGATGATGCAATAGCTTTTCTGCTCCGAGGTGGGATTTCAATTGCCAAATTTTACTTTAAACTATATAGAATTTCCATGAAAATTGCGCAATAAATTTAAAGTGATGAATCGACAGCATTTCCTTATCTGCTGAAGTTCCAGTGACGCCCAAAATGTAAAAGAAATTACATCGGGTATTTCATCTTGTTAATTAATTTACATTATAGTTAATTAAGTTAATTAAGAATCACTAACATTAGTTTTTAAGAAATCATCTTTATAATCAAATTAAGTATCGTACTCATTGTTGTCATTATTTCTTTACTTGTTATTTTCATGAGTTTTTGTGTTTTGTGTACATAATACAGTAGGTATTTAGGATTTATTGGATGATGAGGGTGATTATGATTATGACATTTAAATGTAACATTTAAATATCTACTTCATTTTACTATTCTATCTGTAAAGTTTCACCTTCGGTTCCGAAAATACAGCGTAACATTTAGTTATATTGCTCATAATAAATATTCTAACAAAAAATTGACGCTACTTCTGCTGTTATTTGATTTTTAATTTTTGTCAAAAAAAGATAGATTAGTTTGCATTATTTGTGCCACACTGTGTAGTTCTAGTTTACCAAGCAATTTTCTATCCATTTGGCTTTAATGTTTTATCACGGACCCAATTACCTTCTGATGTGAATGATCCATTACAGACCTTACAAAATCTGATATTACCAGCACATAACTTTATTATGAGTGTGGTGGTATATTGGCCAATCGGGATATTTTAGACATTCATATTTGCTCTTACATTAAATATACAAAACCCACGTAATTAATTAAACGTATACATGTGTGCAAATTTCTGTATTGTTAAAAAGTAGCATACACTACAAACGTTCTACCTGGCTAAATTTATTTATCTATTAGACACTTTACATAACGCAATACACATAATGTTTCATGTGACATTTACTTCAATAAAAAGTATCTAATTCTAACATCAAGTTAATGTTTTTCCTTTTCTCCTTACGTAAGATGTTTAAAATTAATTTTTAATGATTATTTAGCTTCATACTTAAAAAACATATAAGAGAAACTTACCTAAAATTGAGTTGTCAATAAAAGTTTTTATAGAGTTGAGGGTTCGTCTAATGCGGACAAAAGTTATTTTTAGGTTTTTTTTTTTTTACTTTTATGACTTCACAAATAATTTCATTAAAGAAAGTGGTTTAGTAATTAATTATCTATAATAAAAGTCCTCTAAATTTTTTTCAGTAAAATTATCCATTTTCGAGACATTCACAGAATGCACTTAAGCACCTTCTAATGAAGTACCTTTATTTGTAAATAAATGTTAACCAAACTTTGGTACAACCGAGATACTTTAAAAGTAGCTTTAAATATAGTTTTATTAAAACCACGCATACACGTAGGCACCGACCGACCGAATACGCCCCACACCACACACACACACCACACACACACACACACACACACAACACACACACACACACACACACACACACACACACACACACACACACACACACACAACCACTCATCAAATCACAGTGATCTAGATGGTTTAAAATACTGACAAGAAATCCGTTAAAACTCATAACTTCACAACATTTAACGACACGCACTTAAAATAAGAAATGATCAAAGCTGACCGGGTGTTTCCAGCGCAACCTATCCGGGTGGACCAGTATTTCGTACCTGCATTCAAATAAATACTTTTAATTTAGTTTTAATTTCATTAAGGACGGTTATTTAATAATTAAATATCTTTCATAAAAGTCTTTCGTTTTCAATATAGTTATCCGTTTTCGAGATATTTACAAAATGTACTTAGGCGACTTCTGTGAACTATCTTTATGGTAAACAGATTTTAACCAAACATTGATATAACCGAAATACATTAAAACTAGCTATAAATATAGTTTAATTAAAATCGGATACGTATTTTTTAAGTTAATGCACGCACGCACGCACGCATGTACGCGCGGATCGACCGCTCTCCCACACACATCAAGTTGAAAATGGGTGGTTGTTGCCATCGCGACTTATCCGGGTGGATCGGTATTTTGTACCTTCATGCAAATAATTGCTTTTTAATCGAATTTTAACATTGTTTCTATACTGAAGTACCTGTCAAGCAAAGGTTATACACTGTGGTACTAATCGCCGCCATGAAAATCCACATTAATAGCACTCGCTTTAAAAACAGTTTAAAAGAGCAAATTTAGTTAACACGTTCAGCTGGTCACCAATCACATATGTCTGGTGGGTTCTACTAAGTTCAAGGAGAGACTATTCATGCCATCCTTAGTCGTACCGGCGAAAGCTATAACTTAAAAACTGTTGGTTTGATGTCCATGTTACAGACACCTATTTAATGCTTGCAAGGCGCTCAACATTTTTAGGTGGTAGTTATGTACCAGTCATTTGTGACTGCTAACGCACCGTGTGTTTGTGCGTGAAGCAGCCAAACAGGCCATTTATTCCAAAATGGCGCTTTGTGGCAAAAAGCTGTGTGAGTTAGCTCGTATGCAATATGTAATATGAAACGGGTCAAATTCAGGTAAGTTCTAAAATTGTATTCCATTAATAACAAGTTTCTTTTTTTGATTGTTTATTATTAGTAGCCATTTTAGCTTAAAAAAGTCCGTCAGTGCAAATAAAAATGGTGGCAGCAATAATTTTGTTTAATTGCTTCATCTTTTTGTTTTAAACAACGTATTAAAAATAGAGAATGATAGCGTCCAGGCATAAAAAATTATTCAGTATCAAAGGTCACAAAAATCTGTTTTTTTTTCAAAAATATCGTTTTCTATGGCTCAGGGGTCAAGTGAGGTGGTTACAAGAAACTGCAATAGAAGAATCAATTTTTAACATTACTGTCATAGTAGGTGAGGACATCGATCAAGACACAATTTGATAACTTTTCAAGCTTTTACAAATATCCCCAATGGAAGCAACATATTTTATTGCTACATGAAATAACCGGATGTGATATACCACTTCTGCTCTATTCAGCAGAGGAAAACTAAATACATTAAAAATGATTTGTACCAAGTTGCCGAAACTTTTCAAGAAAATTGTTCTCAACAACTTATATTTGAGAGTGGAGTGAAAATTATACTCACCATGTACGGACCTCCTAATTCGGAAACATCTCTTGATAATTATCGGTATTTAAGTTTTTCAAAGTTGACAAGATTCAACACTTCTGTAAAATTACAATCGCTTCCATCTACAACTGCAGTAGCTCAACAACGCTTGTATCGTGCATATTACCAGGTCCAAATATGGCTGGGAAGAGACATAGATCAACAGCAGTGGGGTTGGATCCTTAATAACATTTGTTTAGAGCCCATCACAACATTGTATGCGGCAACTGTCATAGATAATCATGTCTCAATGCAATGCCTGAAGCTTATGATGTTGATTGTTGCGATAATGTTTCTAATGAGAGTGATATTGATCTTTTTGTAACAAATATCAGCAAAGATGAGAAAGATAACGAAGATACAGACCTCCTAGAACGTGACAATGAAATACATGACATTTATAAAGACGAGGACGAAACGTAATTTTTTTACACTCAACATTAACTAGGCCTACTGGGGACACCATGTAAAAAAAACCCGCCTTGTATTCTAGCTCAATGGTGGTGCGGAAACGGATACAGAGCTCGACGTTCACATTCGTCACTCTGTACTTCTCAACCGATTCGTCGTACGTGAAAAATGAATAGGACAATTTTTGCAGATAATTTCATAAACTTTCTTTCTTGTAGCTTGTAACTTCAATTGACCTCCGAGCCATAGAAAACGAAATTTTTGCAAAAAAATTATTTTTGTGACCTTTGACCTTAAAAAATTTTTTAAGCCTGGCCGCTATCGTTATCTATTTTTAATATGTTTTTTAAAACAAAAAAAAATTGTTGCAACCATTTTTTTTTTGCTAAAATGACTGGATTATATCGCTTGTTCACTCAGAATAAAATTCTTATATTTGACACGTTTTAATTTAATACTGCTTCTTCGGTACTCTACACCTAGCATTTTTGTTTGAAATTAACCTGTTTCATTTCCCATGCGATTTATGGTAAGGTTATACTCTGCGACATTTTTAAGTCCACAAATATAAATCAAACCTTTAAATTCCTACGAAAAATACAGGATTTCCTTGCTTTATTGTGATTATAGCAATTTAGGTTGCTTATTTTATGAACTGATTGAATGTTTGATTCTATTTGTGAGGTTACGGACATTTTAGAACATTTAGAAATACCAAAGATGTGTTGAAAACTATTGTTTTATCAGAAAACCTAATTGACGATAGCGATGTTGGAAGTCATGAAAGCGATGAAAATGAACGTGAGCCAGAGGATCCTTACGCAGATGTAGATTCAAATAGTGATCCCGAATACGAGCCAAGCACATTCACCGACGGTTCCTCCGAAGTATCAGATGAAGAAGACTGTAATATTCAGCCCTCTGAAACTTCAGCCTTGCCAATTACGTCAGAGGAGGACGATGCAGAAGAGCAAGAGGTGGATGAGGATATTGTGTATCTTTTTAATGACGTTTGGACACCAACACCATTAGAAAATGGAAACGTTCTAAATATTCCAGAATATGATAAGAGATAAAAAGTCGATTACAGATGATGTAAGACTCCCATGGATGTCTTCAAGCTATTTATAGACAAGGAAGTAATGGAACTAATTGCATAGGAAACTAATATGTATACCTTACAAAAAATTAATGCGGCCGGTGTAAAGTATAAGTCACGCATGAAGGGTTGGTCCGAAACTGATATTCAAGAAATGAACCGATTCTTTGGTATAGTTATTAGCATGGGACTAGTAAGACTTCCATCTATTCACCTTTACTCATCTAAAAAAGAACTCTATCGAAATCAGTTTATTTGCTGAAAACTGACTAGGCATAGATTTCAATTATTGCTACAGCATATCTACTTTAACAATAACAAAAATCTGGGAGCATCACAAGATCGTTTATATCAGATAAGACCAATTTCAGAACTTCCTAAGTCTCGATTTATGTCCATTTTAACAGTAGGGTGAGATGTACATACATAGTCATAGACGAGAGTATGATTCCATGGGAATGAGACAATATTAAAAAAACATGTTATGTTATTAATAATTCTCAAACTGTTAGTTTTTCAACGAAATTGATGTTACTATATTTTACTTTATGAAGCTGTCTAAATATTAATTGATCTTTATAGCTTTTATTGTATGCTGAAGAAGACAGTTAAGTTTTGTCTAAACGTCAACTCTTTATAAATTATTTTCTATTATCTACGTACCTATTTAGAATTATCAAGCATTTTGTAAACGTCAAACTCAACGTTATAAGTGGCCATCCCACTAGTATTCATGAAATAAAATGTTATTTTTACTGCAACGACAAAACAAACCAGATGAATGCTAGTGCATTACAGGTCTTTCTCGTAAAATACTAAAAATGTATGGGGTATTCTTATATCGTTGAAATATTTAATGAAAACGAAAAACTGACCCTATTAACCTCCCCCCCCCCTCTCCAAGACATCCAGTGATCATGGTCGATCATGACGAAGCTTGGCCAAAAGTTGTAGAATGAGCTAATAAGTCGATTTAACGATAATGAATAAAAGTCACTTGCATAACCTACTATACCTACATATGTAGATGTAGGTTGAAAGTTAAAAATAGATATCTCGTTTATCTTTCAAGACAACTATCGACTGTTTCATATCATTTTAAAGCAAATTTCGCTCCCTTGTTATACCAACAATACGAGGAATGTTTTCTATTTCCGGAAAAACCGGAAGTAGTGTTTTCATCAGGACAATATCATTTCATTAGCGCAAATGAACAAACTTTATTTCCAAAATCCCTAGTTTGTAACCAAAGTAGTTAGAAAGTTATAACAACATCAATATAAAATATTTGAAAATTCATATTTCCTATACTTGTACTTTAAAAGAAGCAAGTTAGTTTCATTCATAAGAGTGACTGGTTGCCTACAAAATATAAAAAAACAAAAAAAAAATACTTGGAGAGATTTTTGAATAAATCAATTTCGAATAATTCCTTAAGTTTGACCCCTTAAATACAGGCAAATTTATATCTTAATTTACTACGTAAAGAAATATCTTTAAAGAACCGTTTTTAGCTACGCATATCTATTTCCAATCCTTTCACAGCTTGAACGGTATGGGAAATATAAATTTCTACAAAAAAAAAATATATATGTGACTGTAACTGCGGTCATATTCTATTTTGAAAGTTTTAGAAAATTGCATTTCATGCGAGTTATTCATGTCCTGAATTTCAATCTTTTAGGTTAAAATTTGAAAATTTGTCCCCAAAAGTAACTCTTATTTTCACCCCCTGTATACCTATTGCGTTTTGTCGACATAATTGTATCGTCCGTATAGTTTCGACTGCCGAGTGACCACAGACACACACACACACACACAGAAATTTTGAGAAATTTATTTTTTTGGGTTCAGGGAGTCGTAAAACATCAAAATAACACAACTTACTTTTTGCGCTTCTTTTTCGACCGCTTTCTTGTTTAGCAAGAAATTAAAAATTAAAGACTTGCAGTATTAAATTACCTACTGTTTTGTTAAATCGTAATCTACTATCTTGAGACCAAATAAATTATAGTCTCCTTTCTCTAACAAGGTGTTCTTTCGTCGGCAACAACAAAATTTGAAAAACAATTGTATTTGAATTTTTCAAAGGAAAAAAGTATTGTCAAACGTTGGTGGCCATCAATAAATGTATAAAAATATATGGAACATTATTTCATTAAATGTTATTAGTTACATTTAAGCTCTCATTTTTCAACAGTGTGCTGCTTATCTAAAAAAAAACAAATCCACAAAATATCTGTATGACGACTTTGCAAAGCATTACTGCAAAATGTAACGTAAACTTCCTGGATATAAGCAAAAACTGTAATGTGTAAGAATTATTTAGAATAGTCATTTAACCTTTATAAAAATAGCTTAGTTTTTACGACCGCTCCGCAATAATACGGACCTAAGGTTTGGCATCAGAAAAAAAAACACTCATAAACAAATCTTACACAGTTAAAGGTCAGAGTTGATAATTTTATTCCTCAGAAAAATATCTTAATTTTAAGATTAGAATTTGGTAATCACTTTTATTTAAAAAAAGTTCCGGATTTGGCAACACAAATGCATTATAAAAACTCGAAAAATCAATTTATATTATATACCTATACGCGTTCGTTTTCACAGATACCTAATCGTAGACGGTAATGTGGTACTTAATGACCAGGTGGGCAAATAAGCGAGATAAGCAGCTGTATCTCAGGACCTGTTAATCTGACAATAATGGGAAAGGAATTTCTATTATAGTCTGTAAGATGAGTGATTGCGAATTTCGGCCTAGCGCTTTATTTGGCGTGCACACTCCTAGTTTGTATCTATTTCGTTCTAACACACAATATTTTCTTATAATGAACTAGTTTCTAAATAAGTACATTAAAGAATGTGGGTCATTAATATATCATTATTTTATACAATGTAGCAAAGTCTAAAAATATGTATGCAAATAATTTAATTTTGTTAAAACCATTTATAATTTTAAATTTCAGTATTTTTTGCAATAAATCAAAACTACAAGTTATAACTGTAAATAAGCATATAGTTTAATATGCGTTTTAATTAGAAGAATGTAATATTTACATAAAAAAAGCTTTTTTACAATTAAAGTAGGAGAAACTGTTAGTGTTTCAACCCAATTGATGTTACTTGCTTTTTTACGATTAAAGTAGGACAAATTAACAAAAAGGATCTAATTTATATCTTAATTTGTAACACTGTGGTCTTAATAATAACCAGATTTTATAGAGAATTAAAAAAAAGTGTACGTAAACTTAAAATTAAAACATTAACTATCACTATCAGCTGAAGTATCGCCATTAATACAAATTACCAATGGTTCTGCTTTTACATCTAACACCTTTTCACTTGACCACTATTGTGATATAATTTTTTCTGTATGTGTAATAGTTTTTTTCCGCACTTCTCCATCACATTGTTTCAAAGCCTCCACCCACATTTGTAATACAGCGGCATTAGAGTAACCTTGATCCTTTTTGTTAATTTATCCTACTCCAATTGTAAAAAAGCTTTTTTTATGTAAATATTACATTCTTCTAACTAAAACTGCATATTAAACTACATGCTTACTAACACTTATTACTTGTAGTTTTTATTTATTGCAAAAATACTGAAATTTAAAATTATAAATGGTTTGAACAAAATTAAATTATTTGCATGTATATCTGTAGACTTTGCTACATTGTGTAAAATAATCATATATTAATGGCCATCATCCTTTAATTTACTTAATTAGAAAGTAGTTCATTATAAGGTAATTTTGTTTATAAGAGTAAATTATATTACTATATTTTCAATTACTTTTTAATTTTTTATTACAAATTGAAGGAATATAACATATTTAGTTGTTAGCTACAAACGTGCGAAATAAACTTTTGAATACCACTGTCGAAGGATTACAACAGACAATTTAGTCTTTAAAGAGACGCCTAAAACAAATATTAATATCTCCTTCTAACGCAGCTGACACAAATACAAATGATTTAAACGCATAGTGTCCGTCTTAGTTCATGACCCGCAGCGACAATAATGTAGCATTCCTTTCTCTCTATTTCCAAATATTGTGTGCTAGAACGAAATAGATATAAACTATGAGTGTGTACGCCAAATAAAGCGCTAAGACGAAATTCGCAATCATTCATCTTACGGACTATATGAATGTAGCCATGAGAAAATGGTGGAAATTATTTTGAAGTTCCGTATTTCAGCGCTAGGGAGCGAAATTAAAAATTAAACATAAAATTCCAAATTTCTTCCAAAACTCCTATATAAAGATATACCTTTGCTTACATCGTTAGAAAGTCCTATACACTTCTACATAATTTTGGGTTAAGGTTTCATTGGCGTACTGACCATAACAAGCGTTTGGGAAGCTATTGAAAGTGTAATCATTAAAAGTGCTGTACATTTTAAACCACTTATTAAATTTTAGTAAAATAAAGCTTTTTTGGAAGACAAATATAGGTAATTCAAATTGTGCTTCTCACTGTTACACAATAGCTCCTAATAAAAGTGAAAGAAGGCGCAATTTGTTCATATCAGTCTTTTTTTTCATTTTACTCCGAAAATTTAAATCAGACGGTATATTTTTGATACCGTGTTCTAAAAGTACATTAAATTGGCAAGAGAAGCGTAAAAACCGAAAGTTGATATCCTTGCTTGTTTTACAGTTATAACGAATTGAAGATTTTTTTAACTACAATTGACGAATAAAATACTTATCTTTTTTGGGTTTTTAATGGTGTATTTTAAATTGTACAATCTAAACGTTTCGATAACACTTACAGTTATCTTCGTCAGTAGCAATATCTCTTAAAACTGTTAAAGCTGTTGTAAACAATTTTGTCAAAGTTGAAAAATTAAAACATAAACATCAGCCTGCTATCAACATAACAGTTTGAGAAACATATTAAGCCAACTATAAAATTAAATATTGTTAAACTATCTTAAAGATGACAAATCAGCTAACAATGAAAAATTTTAGCCAAAAAAACACATTTAATAAAATCTAATCAAGTTTTGATGTAAGTGTGAAGTTGTGAAAAACTTCAATTTCAAAATGATAGAAGCATTTACAAATATAAACATGGCATCAAATAAAATAATCCAGTTAAATTTAACAAAGGATATCTCTATCAATAAGTGCAAGTGTTATTAACAATGAAAAGCGTAATGCAGAACGTTTTTCGTAATTTTTTTATTTTAATCCTAATTTCAACTACTTATGTTAAATTATAGTGCTGTGGTAATTTAACATATAATTGGTAAAGCATTTGCTTCAAGGTCTAGAAAAAACAGCAGAAAAAACCTAAACATACCAAAAGTCAAAATTAAAATCAAAATTAAGACGTATGCCTCTTTTTAATTATAAGATACTAAAATCTATTTAAACGGAGATTTTATTCTTGCCTATTAAAATTATTAGGGTGTTTATATATTTTAATAGCTTCACGTTGTAAACGAACATAATAATGAGTTTGTCTTGACAATATTTCCATATTGTCAAATTGAATGTCATGATTTAGATTATTCAGCGCACGGTCAGCCGCAGCAGACTTCCAAAATCTCATATGTTCTTTACGTCTTGTATCAAAGCTACGTTTTGTATAGATATGTAGATGACACATTTGTTATTTGGAGACATGGAGAAGAAGCACTGCATGAGTTTTTGGTTTTTATAAATGGTGTACATCCTAGTATTCAGTTTACCATGGAAAAGAAACTAATGGAAGTTTACCATTTCTTGACATGTTAATATCTAAAAATAATAATTCGCTATGTTTTAAGGTTAAGGTACTGATAGATACCTTCATAGATTATCCAACCACCATCCACGTCAAATACTTGGTGTAATTAAATGTTTAGTAGATCGAGCAAAACTAATTTGTGACCCTGAATTCTTAAAGGATGAATATAAATATTTAATAAAATCCTTACAAGATAATGGATATTCACTTACAGATATTAATAACGTTATTACACATTCTAGACGTAACCTTAAAGAAAAACCCGTTCTTAATGCTGGTACTGCTTTTCTTCCTTTTATAGCTAATGTTACAGATAGAATTGAAAAAATCCTAATTAAATATAGCATTAGGACTATTTTTAAAGCTACAAGAGAAATTAAAGAACATTTAATATCACCTAAAGATGTGTCAAACCCTTTATCATCTTCCGAAGTGTATAGGTTATCTTGTTCATGTGGAAAAGTATACATCGGAACCACAAAACGTAGCTTTGACACAAGACATAAAGAACATATGAGATTTTGTAGATTAGGTCAACCAGAGAAGTCTGCTGCTGCTGACCATGCCCTTAATAATCTAAATCATGACATTCAATTTGACAATATGGAAATATTGTCAAGAGAAACTCATTATTATGTTCGTTTACAACGTGAAGCTATTGAAATATATAAACACCCTAATAATTTTAATAGACAAGAAGAAAATCTCCATTTAAATAGGTTTTGGTATCTTATAAT
This sequence comes from Vesta saturnalis, assembly GCA_036346205.1. Classification (NCBI taxonomy): domain Eukaryota; kingdom Metazoa; phylum Arthropoda; class Insecta; order Coleoptera; family Lampyridae; genus Vesta; species Vesta saturnalis. Next base: position 8,113,519 of record JARFJB010000762.1, on the reverse strand, counting down.
TTAAAAAAAGGCATAATGATACGTCTTAATTTTGATTCTAATTTTGACTTTTGGTATGTCTAGGTTTTTGCTGTGTTTTTCTTAGACCTTGAAGCAAATGCTTTACCAATTATATGTTAAATTACCACAGCACTATAATTTAACATAAGTAGTTGAAATTAAAATTTAAAAACATTACAAAACATTATGCTTTTCATTGTTAATAACACTTGCACTTATTGATAAAGACATTCCTTTGTTAGATTTAACTGGATTATTTTATTTGATGCCATGTTTATATTTTGAATGCTTCTATCATTTTGAAATTGAAATTTTTCACAACGTTACACTTACATCATAACTTGATTAAATTTTGTTAAATGTGTTTTTTGGCTGACATTTTTCATTGCTAGCTTTTGTCATAGAGAGTGTTCTGATTTGTCATCTTTAAGACAGTTTAACAATATTTAATTTTAAATGACCTAGTTATTCTTTACTAAAATTTAATTTTATAGTTGGCTTTATATGTTTCTCAAACTGTTATGTTGATGGCAGGCTGATGTTTATGTTTTAATTTTTCAACTTTGACAAAATTGTTTACAACGCCTTTAACAATTTTAACAGATATTACTACTGACGAAGATAACTGTAAATGTTATGGAAACGTTTAGATTGTTTAATTGAAAATATACCATTAAAAAACCCAAAAAAGGTAAGTATTTTATTATGTGTGGTAATAGTGAAAGTTTACATTTTCATATAATTGACGAAGTGTGGTTTTGCTGAGCCGAATTGGATCAATGTTGGTCTCCTATTAAAGAGATAGTTGTTAATCGAACTATGGACCAAGAGTGATTTTTAATGTCTAGGGGGCATAAAGAATGCAAGAATAAGGTTTTTACGATTTTTCTTTAAAATTTTAATTGCAATGATGAAAGTATTTATTATGTAAAAATCAAAAAGTATTAAATTTGTCATAGAAATAATAATGTGTCTCACCCTGTAAACTTCAAATAAAAACAAAAATCCGATTTGAAACCCAAAAATATTAGGTATTTAATGCCTCGGTAAATGTGCAAACTGCCTTCCGTCACCTTCCAAACAGTCTTCGAATCTTGTTCGGGTGTGTAAAACTGCTGCTTCGATTTCCGCAGCTGATAGTTGACGAATTGTATCTCGGATTCTGTTTTCTATGTCACATCTTGTTGTCGGTAGAGTTTGGAATATAATGTCCTTTAAGCGACCCCATAAGTAGAAGTCGAGATACGTCAAATCGGGTAACCTGGCCGGCCAAGGAAAAAGATTTCGCGTTCGTATCCAGCGTTCTTGAAAATATTGGTTAATATTGTGTATCGCACGTTAAGGGAAAAATGTGCCGGACACCTGTCCAATTGTAGATACATGATTTGCCTAATGTCCAATATCACATCTTCTAATATGAGATCTCATCTTCTGTAAGATGAGATTACCAAGTAGTGCACGATCAAGGACCGACAGTTTTGTCACCTATAACACGTTTAGCCACCAGCGGCCTAGGTGCTGCACTTCTCGCATCCAATATGGATGTGCAGTAGACCAATAATGCATATTATGCATGTTTACCCTACCATCACTATTAAACGTAGCCTCGTCGGTCCATAGAATTTGTGATAAAAAATTCCAGTTTTCACGCACCATTCCTATCATCTATTGACAAACGTTTATTCTGTGACTAAAATCATCTACACGTAGGGCCTGGTGCAAAACTATATGCTAGGGGTGTAGTCTAAAAATATAAAAAGTAATGCTCATATAGTAAACTGTGCGTCTATTAAAAAGGGTGTGTTTGCAATTATTTACCTGTGTACTTTTAATATGCTATTCCCGATTCTAAAGATAACGCCTCAGTTCCAATGTGTCTATTACATTCTATATATGCTAAGACATGAATATTATTTTCTTCCGTTTTTCCAATTAAATCTAGAACGACGAAAACTACGAGTATCGTGTAGTCGCTGTACCAAGCGTGGAAAAATGCTTCTTCCATAATTGTGACGATCTTTCAGCTATTGCTGCATTTTGAAAGAACTAGAAATAGACCGTAATCGTATCAACCTTTTGTGAAAGGCATTTTAAAAACTATTCACAAACCGAATTGACAAGAATTAAAAATTTGACGTTACTATACAATGTTATTTAAAAGTTTGTTTTCTGTTTGCGCGGCTACTACTAACCAGTGATTAGACATTCCAAGACAAAGCGCTAGATGGCGGTATTTATTAATTGAAGTTATGGTTAATTGAACTGCTTTTATTAAAAAGAACATGTAAAATGTAATATTTTCTACCTACTATATCAGTGTAAAATTAATAAAATTAGTTTAAGGAAGGTAAAAAGTTTAAGGTAAGGGATTGATAAGCGGAAAACGAAGCAGCAGTTTTATACATCCGAACCAGATTGGAAGACTGTTTGGTATGGGACAGAAGGCAGTTTGAACATGTATCGAGGCATTAAATACCTAATATTTTTGGGTTTAAAATCGGATTTGTGATTTTATTTGAATTTTACAGGGCGAGCCACGTTAAAATTAAACGTAAAAACCTTAGTTATGTATTCTAAGCGTCCTAGCGTAGGCGATAGATATTAAAAATTACTCTTGGTCCTTAATTCGATTAACAACAACTATCTATTTAATATGAGACCAACATTTATCCAATTCGGGTAAGCAAAACCAAACTTCGTCAATTAAATTGATAAAAAAATTTTCACTTCACCATAACTTTAGTACGAGTAAAAATATCAATTTGCGGTTTCTACGTTTTTTTTTGTAAATTCAATCTACGTTTCGAATGCCAAAATGTCAAAATTATACCGTGCAGTTAAAAATTTTAAGTGAATGAGAAAAACTGATATAAGGAAATGCGCCCCCTAGAACTTGTAATAGGAACTATTGTGTAACAGTGGGAACGGCAATTTAAAATACCCACGTTTGCCTTCCAAACAAGCTTTTTTGTTACTAAGCTTAACTAAGTGGTTTAGAATTTACAGAAATTACAACGATTACATCTTCAGTACGACAATGAATCTTAAACCAAAATTATGCAGAACTGCCTAGACTTTCTAACTATGTAAGCAAGCACAGACACACACAGACACACTGACACGGACGCACGCAAGCACGCACGCATGCACGCACGCACGCAGGCACTCACACACGCAGGCACTCACACACGCACACACACACACACACACACACGCAGACACACAGACACACACTCACATACTCACACACTCACACACTCTCACGCTCACACTTACACACTCACACCCCCACACACTCACACACACTCACCCACTCACTCACTCACCACTCACTCACTCACTCACTCACTCACTCACCACACACCACCACACAATCACTCACTCACACACCACCACACACCACGCACGACACAGACACACGCACGCACGCACGCATGACACAGCCACAGCCGACATGCACGCACGACATGAACAAGCACACAGACAAGCACCCACACACCAACCAACGGACACAGACACAGACACACAGACACACGACACACAGACACACGACACAGACACACAGACACACAGACACACAGACACACACAACAGACACAGACACACAAACACACAGACACACACACAGACACACAGACACACATACACAGACACAGACACACACACAGACACACAGACACACAGACACGAACACACAGACACACAGACGCACAGACACACAGACACACACAGACACACAGACACACAGACACACAGACACACAGACACACAGACACACAGACACACAGACACACAGACACACAGACACACAGACACACAGACACACAGACACACAGACACACAGACACACAGACACACAGACACACAGACACACAGACACACAGACACACAGACACACAGACACACAGACACACAGACACACAGACACACAGACACACAGACACACAGACACACAGACACACTGACACACAGACACCAATGGCAGCTCGTGGGTTGATAACCTGCGGTGTCATTTTGGCTAGAAAACCTAACAGTCTAATAATTTATACTAAAATATATACATAGACTTTAAAAATGTATTGTTAAAGTATAACATACCTCAAACTCGTTTATATTTTAAGTCAATCCTCCTTTCCTTTTGTTCTGAAAAATGGTCCATGACTTGTTCGTTAAAATTTGGAATGCTTTTGACAAGCTTTTGCTCTATGCTCAGCATACATGAAGTGGCAATTCTAGACTGTCCCATCGTATTACGTAAAAAAGTTTTGACGCGCTTTAATGTTGAAAAACATCTCTCACTTTCTACGGTAGTCATTGGTAATGTACACAAAATATTTAATAACTTCACTGCTTCCGAAAACGTTTCAGATAAATTCATGTTAATAAAAAGTTGAGGTTTGGCAATTGCACCAGCACTTTTACGAAAATCTTCCCGAAAATAAATTACTTCAAGTTCTGATCTTAATTTGGCAATATTTATTGTAGGATAATTAGCTGGTACCATTTTTAAGATGTTTTCAGGAAAGTTGGTACTATATGCTTGAAACTTCTGTCAGGAATAATTGTGCGATCATGAAATAATTATTGAAATCGAATCTATGGCGAATTTCAGACATAATAATGTCGCAAACTTCTAAGGCAGTTAAACGTCTAGGATCCTCATTAGTGTTCCGTCGTTTTTTTGATGATGTGCTTGGTTCTTCTGACTCCAATATGCTACTTCTCACTTTTTGGATATTGCTGTTGAAAGACTTTATATAATTCTTAACTGATATAACATCAATATCTCGCATTTGTAATTGTTTAAAAAGAATGTCTACACGAGGCATTATTTTCTGAAAAAAATTCAACCAAAATAAAAAAAGTTCGTCTTCCAAATGTTTTTTTAAACCGGTGGCTTGATTTATATTTCTACCGTCTTCTTCCTCATCAATAATTTGCTCCAAACAACATATTAATTCATTTTTATAAGTATGTACAGTTTCAACACACTTCGTATTGAAAGACCCTCGAGTGGGTGCAGCTTTAGGTAATCTCATCTTAACCACCCTATCTAATACCGCTGTACGTTTTGGGGACCGCCCGAAAAAAGACGGAAATGCGTGTATTTGGAAAAAATATTTTTATCGACTTGTGCTGACTAGCTGCTTTTTGGAGAATGAGATTAAGTTGATGAGCATAACAATGAATAAATTGTGCGTTTGAATACGTTTGTTTAATTTTTGTTTGTACTCCTCCCAGTTTACCACTCATGACTGATGCACCGTCGTAACTTTGGGCAATTAGTTTATGAGGTGATTCGTTAATTTTTAATAAGTGGAGTTCTTCCAATATCGCGTCGGTTAAATGTTGTGCTGTGGCACCTGAAGGGTTAACAAATTTCCAAAACATTTCGTACACGACACCATCGAGTACGTATCGAAATATAAAAATCATTTGTGTTTTATTGGAACTATCTGTTGTCTCATCAACTTGAATTGCCACAAAATCTGTCTCGTCAATTTCTTTTGTTACATGTTAGTGTACAACAGCCAGCATTGAATCTAAAATATCGTTCTGAATTGTTTTCGATATTCCTTTAAACATCGAATTTCTTTCTAGATGTTCTCTAAATATCGAGTCCAGTTCCGAAACAAAATCTATAAGTCCCCGAAAAATTCTAGGATTATCAGACATGTCACTTTCGTCATGACCACGTAATGCAATTTCGAAAATATCGCAAAATTTTACACAATCAATTATCTTACTTAAAATATATCTATTTCTAGAAACTGATTCATTAAAATTCTGAATTGATTTACGGTACGCACTATCAAGTTGTTGTCTAATGTCTACACGCCCTAAAGTAGACTAACTCATTGAACAATTTATATGAGTAGCCGAAGAAGCATGCTTTTTAATTTTATCTTTTAAATATCGGTTACACCGCTTTTAGCCCATACAGCGTCATTGGAAAATAATAAACACGGGTAGCAAAAAAACGCATTTTTTACACTACATCCACAAATTCAATCACGCAAATTATACATCGATTCTTTAAGATATCTTTGGATATCTTTACCTCGATGCTTCAAATTCATGTTTGGTTTTGGTCGTCCAAGTTCCTTTTTTTTCAAGCAGCCGGTCATGGGTTAATGTTCCAGCCGATTTCAGAGCAATTATATCCTCGACAACACTCATTTTCATAAAATTAAAATCGCACAATAATTCAAAACACCCACGCTACCAAAATTAAACGATTAACACACATTAACATTACACAAGAATAACAAGAACAAGCATCAAGCGCATATAATAAATACGCCCCAGCGTTTCTACTTTACGGTTTACACAAGAATAACAGCAGGTTACCTATTAAGTATTAAATATTAAATTAATATCGTAGTAACGTAATGAAACTACTAATATAACTTAATGCATAGGTGGTTAAAATGCGATGATAACGCATTCACGAGAAAGTTTCGGATGCTCACGTTTTGAAAACACGCTACCGCAACCTCGCTTGTATGCATTTAAACAATGCGGCCGTCGACTTAATGCACAGTATAGCAACGAAAGGTTGATTTCACTTCAACACGGCAAAGTCGTATCTAGCGTCTCGTTTTCTCTTTACATAAGAAGTTTGTAGGTCAATTTCAAATACGGCTATTTAGCATTATTCAAGCTTTGTGTGTATTGTTTGTAGTGTGTTTGATACAGAACCCTTACGATTTTAAAATTGCACTAATTTTAGGCTATTAAAACATATTTTTACTAAAATTATGATTTGAATATTTTAGGAGGGTTATTAACCATTTGACCTCAAGGAAAAGCCGCCAGTGACAGACACACAGACACACAGACACACAGACATACAGACACACAGACACACAGACGCACACGCACACAGGCACACAGACACACATACACACAAACCCACAGACACACAGATGCACAGAGACACAGACAGACAGGCACATAGACACACAAACACACAGGCACACTCACACACGTACACATGCACACACGCACGCATGCACGCACGCACAGATACATATACACAGACACACACACACACATACGCACACGCCCATGAACACGCACACGCACATACACACGGACTCGGGCGCCCACACATCCACATACCCAACACACTCACACACTGGTTACAAGTAGAAGTATAATCGAACTTTATATATTTTAATGTGTTTAGTATACAATACTTTGGGGGAATTTTTAATTTATAAGAATTGGTATTTGTTATTCTTTTGAAAGCCACATATTTACATTTGAAAATTTGTCAATATATACTCATTGTTTAATTTAATTTTGTTGTCTGTCAGCTGAAATAGAATTTTAGCATTAACCTGTATAAAGTTGCACAACGGGTTACATCTATTAATAATAATTGAAGAGACCTTTGAATAATTTTGAACTTAACCATTGACCTGCAATTGCGTAATGAGTCAAGTCGATTGCAAAATTTAATTATTTTGATCTATTTTACAGTCACTCAAATACAAAACACTGTTAACAGAATAGTTTTGTTAAGCAGAAATTCCAGATTTGAATGATTATAATTCATTCAAATTGAGAGATGTTTAAATACGATCATTATGTTAAAGATAAAGTATTCAGAATATATATATATATATATATATATATATATATATATATAATAGTTTGCACTAAATTTCGTATAGTTTTAGTTAATTTGCATGTAGTAGCCGTTGACACTGTACTATTGAGAATTAATTTAACATTATGATGACGCGTTTGTAGTCGCGTGATTCTTTTTAAAATTTTATCAATTTTAAATAGCTTATTATAAGTCAAAAAAATTATTTAAGAGTTTTTTTGCATCAACTATTAATATAATTTATGGTAAAGTTTTAAAATACATAAAAAACAAGGGATAATTTTTTTTCAATAACCCAATTGGTATCCAATATCAGCTGGAGACAATGTGCATTCCCTCCCGTTGTCACATAGCAACGAGGGCCAATATACATTGTACAAGAAAAATATAAACCAAAGCAGAATAATTTCAGTAATTTATTATTCAGCATGGTTGATATTAACATTGCAATATGTTAAATCACTAAAACTAACGTTTATAACACGTTTCGTAGAACCACTCAATGTTACTGTGTTAACATCAATGTTTCCGAATGCAGCACCCTAACGATAAAAATCTGCAGTTGGTGAACAAATCATAATACTTTCCAGTCTGGAGTAAAGTAACATTCCCTCCCTTAGAGGATTACTTATTAACTATTACTTCTCAAAAATGTAAAAATTTGACAGATAATGAACAAATGCTGTGGTTGTCTTACATCGAGTGACATTAAGGCATAATATACTAAGTAATATACTGTACATTTCCGTCAGATGACATTATTTTCATACCCAAAAAAAAAACTGTTTCGATATAACGCGAAAACCATGGGAGATAATTATAGGGAATGCCATGGCAGATTTATAGTACACTTAACCTTGCATCTGATGACCAAAAATATAAGATATTTGAAAAAAGTTTTCATAATTTTATGATATTCAAGTTTGAAGTGACTTTTGGATCAGACTGTGCAAATGATCATTATCAACAGAATTACGAAAATATTGGTTATTTAAGGATATATGTACAAAATTATTTGTTGATGTATGGTAATAGAGTAAGTAATATTTCCAAAAGATACAAGATCCGAAATGCTAAATAAGGTTCACGAAGGACAATTAGGCATAACGAAATATATAAACAGCTTGCGCAATGTTGTGGCCTAAAATTATTCCAAATATTCAACATATGATTAAACAATCTAAAGAATTGAACCAAAAAGAAAGTTTTTATAAGCGTTGCATGTAAAAATTTTATAAGTATTAAAAAGAGCAGATCGTATTAGGATTATTGATAAAAGAAGAAGAACCTGTGGTATAATAGAAGGGCGTGCGAATATTCTGAGATTGTATTGGATAAAAATAGAATGGGGAAAATTTTGACAAAACAGAAGTGATTTAGTTAAAACTTAAAAGGGGTATGTCATTATGTTATTTGATTATGGTTTATTAGGAGTTAAGTGGGCTAGACAGATATTATTATTCTTATTATTAAATTTTTAAATGTAACATATAGTTGATTATTTAACAAGTAACTTTATTGTGTATTTTCTAATATTTTACAAAATACAACAGTTTTTTAGCTGATGAAAGAGCGAAAGATGTATGCGTAAAAGGTATTAGTAGTAAAGTTAACATCAGATAATGTAAATAACATTAATAAATGAAGCTTCGACATCCTCACGGTGAATGATGCAATTTATAAAACTTGAAAATTAAAATCTTTCTTGATTAATTCACGAGGATCTGAAAACCTAAAAACGACGTTGGATATCAAATTCTATATGGCAGTTCGAAACGCGTATGTACCTCTGACAAAATACGAAGAATAGGTTGCAAATATAAGACACGCATTGACATCAAATCCACAAGAACGTTCAGGGGAATACTAACCAAAACGAAACCATACAATGAAGATCAGAATTTCAATGTCCACGTATCGATTCTAGCAATTGATTTTTTTTACAAATATACGAAGGAAAAATTTGTGAATAAGTTAGTTGGGATTAACCAATTTGGAGAAATGCCACGTAGATTAGCAATATTACTTTATCTGTCAGATGAAAAATTATACATAGGGTACTGCTCTTGACAGACACTGGTTTCCTTTCTGCTGATTCTGGTGCAAGAATTACAGAGATGTACCGTCTTGGGAGTTGAAAGTCGATCACGCTAACCGTAATATATCAGATTCAATTCTAAATGAAATGCAATTCTCGACAAATAGTATATGTGATCTACGTTCACAATCTGTGGAACCAGAGATAAGTAGATCTGTAAGAACAGCTATTATCCCTTCTTTTCTTCAACTAAAGAAAATAATAAGAATTTATACTGGTACAAACGTTGCTAACCTTACTGTTAGTATTTACAATGTTCCATACATCAAACGTGGTTATCTTTTCTCTATTGCGCCCTGCTAACTACTGATTCTAACCCCACTATACATGTACCCCCACCCGTAAACGATAGACTACACACACTACGCACAAAACGAAAAGGACCTTTTGCGACATTACTCCTATTAGAGACATCCTTAGCACACCTTATAAATAATCTCACAGACCACCATACACACGCAAAAAGCTCAAACGCAAGTATTCACATCCCCCAACCACAACTTATGGACGATATAATAATTTATAGATACCACTTCCTGCGCGCCTCGCATCCACCCGTGTCTCTCGCTTAATCCACACCATACCACCCTTTATTAGACAACCAATTAATAAAAGATACACATACACATTTAAACTAACTAATCTACGTTGCTCGCAATAAAAACCCGGATTTGTTTTTATTTTAAGACATCGTACTTATGAATACAATTTAAAAAACTCCTCGGGACGTTGCAAACTAACAATAGGAGACGGAATAGCAGACGGAACTTCTTGTCGCTTCGGGCTCTCTACTTGGCGGCGGGGAATTGTCAAGAGGAATTAGCAGGCTTCCAACTCTCCCCCTGCAACACCTGGTAACCGCTTACCACTTACAATAATATCAGCAGCAGCGCAGGGAGCTCAGGTATCACTTCTACTAACACTGCTGAAAAGAAAGAATCACTTAGTACTTGTTACTTAGTAATTTCCCATTTAATTCACTTCGATTACGCTCCGATTCAGAATTAAGTTCAATTTGCAAATCGCCGTACTGGAAATATCTATTTAAAGCGATTCTCTTGTTTGCAGTGATTTTCTAACATTTGAATCGTTAAAAACTACCGTTTCATCCTGACAACCCAGCGAAAGGTAAATGTAAAGTATTTGGGAAAAGAAAACTCTTCCGTTTCACATTCGTGAGGATTTAAACACCCAGATCTATTTAAGAAAAATAAAACTGAATGTTTTATTATTGTTAAAGATCCGTTGTTTAAACACTTGCAACGTGTTCCTGGCAATCAGATATCCAGACGTCGAACGTCAGTCGAACGTGTCACCCAAAAACCAGATAGTTTTGTACTGTGCTTTAGTTCAAATATAAACCCTTTAGATATTTTTAGAATAATTCTCCTGCGTCAAACATTTGAAAGTCGAGCATCAAACAATTCTGGTACAATTCATCAGACTGAAATGAATGCAGTGGATTATATATTCAGTAAAGATCCACATCCGTTACACTTTTGAAGTGTACCCAATACTTGATTCCGCCAGTATAGTATATTAAAGTATAAGTGGATAAAAAGGTCTTTAACACACACGCCATTTTTCGAGCACGACGGCGCAGCCGGAGTGCTCGAAATAGAGTAAGTCCACGAATACTTTACGCTATTGGTATTTATTGGTGTTCCTTGAGATCATAAATACTAGTATTATTACTACAAAAAATGGAAATAAGAACTAATAAAGTAAAATATGTAAATAAAAATTAATATATCCAACAATCCTAATTGTAGTTTCTATTTTCATTTATAAAATTAAAAGTGTTAAATAATGTTTAAATAAAAGTTTTGAATTTGTTAGTAATATTTTATTTGACATTACAAGGTACTCCTGTCAGATCAATAATCCAAAAATTGTCATTTAGACTTCACGTTTCTTGAGTTGTTGATGTTGCCATGGTACCTTTAAAAAACGTGCGTTTTTGACAGTTCGATTTAAACACGCTAAGGCGTGCTTTAAATAGGTAAAATGGGGCACCAATAAAAAAAAAAATATAAAACAGCATCTTTAATATACTGATCAATTATTTATTAAGCAAACCCCATTTAAATTACTTTGTAAAAAAAATCTTGAAAACTACGATGTTCATTTAAGGAACAATTCAACTAAACCAAAGGGATGGTTGTGTATCCTTCACCAATCTACCAATGTTAGCATTAGCAAGTAATATTTTGTAATTATCAACTATCCTGTTTCTAGTTAAGATAGTACCATAATGAGTAATAATGTAATTCTTGTGAAGTATTATAATCGAAATGCATTAAGAAAGTCTATCGTAGATATCACAGACGACAAAGTAGAAGTAAAATTCGCTTAAACTGCTAAGGTATTGATTTTGTTTGTCCTACTCGATTGTCTACCTGTTTATAGTTAACGAACTGGAGCTATATTTCTATAAAAGCAAGGGAAACAACACAACTTTACTATACATTTTTCTACGTAATTAAAAGATAGCGTTATTTGAGCTTCTTTATATCATAGATGACAATTCGAAACACGTATGTACCTCTGACAAAATACGAATAATAGGTAGGAAATACAAGATACGCATTGCCATCAAATTCACAAGAACGTTCAGGGGAATACTAACCAAAACCAAACCACACAATGAAGATCAAAATGAGAAAGTTTAAATATATTTTCACATCTCGTATTTCATAGTCAAATCAACCCAACGTACTATTAGGACCGTGAGCCCAATAATTGCCGTAATTTTCAATCGCCCGTACGGAGAAATCAAATTTCGTACCACCGCAGACCGCTCGGTGTATCCTATTCGTGGCTTTCCAGCTCACTGGCACTGTTTTAGAGTTTCCCGTGCCGCTCGCTAAGACATTAAGGAAAGCCTCGTTTTGGTTTTCCACTTATAGATTTGCTTTAAGATGCATATTTGATTCGCGAAGTTAAGTTTGGCTTTTTTGTACGGTTGAATTTTACTTTATATTATTTTTGTAAATTACATTTCCGTTTAGGCCAAACTTTCAGAGCTTCCTCAATCACAGTACGGAAGGAAGGATGGGTTCTAAGCATTCACCCAGATAGTCGTATATGATCGTGCCTCTATACAAGGTAGTCGGTAATGGGAATCGAACTCATTACCACCCGAATGCTAACCATGTCATGCTACTACCGACCCACCAGTTCAGCTCAGTTAGTACTGTAAGAATACTTGGGATAGTATACGTATTAAATCCATTTAATTAAACCCTGTCTGCGCTAAAGTCGTGACTAAGTAAAATGTTAACGTAGCCCATTGTAACGAATCTTTTACGTTCTTCGTTCATTTAGTTGTAAAATGTAAGAAAAAAGGATTTTTGATAATTAATGAATTATAAGTATGTGGTAGGCAACTTAATTTGCATTTTGGTGTAACTTAAGTTGCATATCTTTTTAGGGGTTTATGCTTCCATATCTTTGACTTAATTTTTTGCGCACATTTTTTCGCGCACCGCTATATCACTTGACATCCTAAGCGTCCCTTTGAGCATTTTCTTGACGTATTCTGTGTATACAGGAAGCCATTTCTGGGTTTCCACCTAAATTTTGTGAAAAGTGCCATTGATTTAATGGTAAGATACATTTAACCCGTATTATATTAAAATCTAAAACATTTGCTTTTTGCAGGCACTTTCACTTACTTTTACTTTTACACTTACTTTTGGCATTTTTACCATTTTTGGTATTTTCGATGCTTATGATTGCAATTTTGCATTTAATTCAGATCTAAATTTAGATCCCATTTCTTACTGGATTATTCAAAATTCATGAAGATAAATTTATAAGAAGTAAAATTCGACTTTGGTATGGCTTACAACGTACAGCATTGTTATTACGATATATTGCGCAATATTGGTGCAAAGATTACATCACCTTTGGTTTACATTTCTGTATTCGTTTAGATACCAGATGTTACCAAAAAGTTGTGTACAAAATTTTGGAACAGGTATTTATATTCTAATAATTTAGTAATTTAAGGCTATTACAACTAGTTTTTAAGATATATTTTATATAATTCTAAATTTAAATATTTAATAGATACAGTTTGTATATTTTTTTATTTTGATATTTTGGTGAACTTCTTGTTGTATCCTCGGTTTAGTTATTCCGAGCATAATCAAAAAAATAACTTGGCGTCCGAGATAATTTTTATTATTGTTACATTGCAGCTACTATATTGATGCTAAGTGGAAATAACCAAGCAGAAATTTGTGGTAATTAAGCAAATCAGAATAAAGCATGAAGCCGTCCTGAATTAATTTACCGACTGAGACAACGGCATTATCTTTTATTGAGTGTTCTGGATCTCTGGTTAGTTTAACGATTTGTTTTGAGAACATTTACATCCATTTATTTATTAAATTATTTACACCTGGTGCTTTTAAACCACAACATTATACCTGGCACCATTATTACATTATTTATACTATAAGGAATTTACAGTAGTAACCAATTTAATGTTGCTCACTTTTACCTTCGAACCTACGTATACATACATATGTAGATATCGACAGTTATCGACTTTTTTCTGCATTATCGCTAAATCGACTTACTATCTCATTTAACAACGTTTGGAAGCGTTTCGCCAAGATCGGCCGTGTGTGTGTGTGTGTGTGTGTATGTATGTGTGTGTGTGTGCGCGCGTGCGCGTGTGCGTGTGCGTGTGCGTGTGCGTGTGCGTGTGCGTGTCGTGTCGTGTGCTGTGCGTGTGCGTGTCGTGTGCTGTGCGTGTGCGTGTGCGTGCGTGTCGTGTGCGTGTGCGTGTGCGTGTGCGTGTGCGTGTGCGTGTGCGTGTGTGTGCGTGCGTGTCGTGTCGTGTGCGTGTGCGTGTGCGTGTCGTGCGTGTGCGTGTCGTGTGCGTGCGTGCGTGTGCGTGTCGTGTGCGTGTGCGTGTGCGTGTGCTGTGCGTGTCGTGTGCGTGCGTGTCGTGTCGTGTGCGTGTGTGTGCGTGTGCGTGTGTGTGCGTGTCGTGCGTGCGCGTGCGTGTGCGTGTGCGTGTGCGCGTGCGTGTGCGTGTGCGTGTGCGTGTGCGTGTGCGTGTGTGTGTGGATGTACGTTACATTACACAATAACGCCGAACGAAAACACGTATGTACTTCAAGTTTTGTATTTAAGCTCGATTTCATTTCTTCTGGAGCTGATTAGATTTTGGGGGAAATACAGCAGCAGGAAGGAAGGGCTGTTTTTTATTTTTATCAAATATTACTGAAACCGTTGTATACTTCAAAGAAATAAAAATACGGATATATAGACCTTTATTATATTGATTAATTATATTCTACGCAATTTTTTGATAAGACGCGTAATTTAGCGACAAAAAAGGTAGAATTATTTCATTACCTGAATAACGACTAATTTTATAAGAAAAAGTGTAGATATATTTTTTAAAGAAAATTTAATTTTGCATACATTTTCTTTATAAAGTAATTTTACTGAAAATTAAATAAAGCGTCTTAATATAAAGCAAACTAAGTGTTTTTTAAGTTAACATCTGTATGTCTACTAAGGTCTAACTGACATGAAGCCTAGTTTCGTTATAAACAAAGGCTGTATAATTATCAAAAAAAAATATTATTAAAATTATTTCATTTCTTTTAATTCCGACTTGGTAGGTGGAAAGGTCGTCTGTTGTTCTACACCAGATATTTTCTTCCACCGGTGTAACGCTGTTTTATATATATATATATATATATATATATATATATATATATATATATATATATATATATAATGATAATAAGAAATGAACGGTCGTTATTTGTTGATATGAGAATTTCACAATTCTCAGGGGGATTACGACTCTGGACATTTAAATAAAGACTACTCTTTACTTGCTTGCCAAGCTTTCGGCATATATTATCTAATGCCTTCTTCAGGGCTACTACAATTAGCTTAATATTAACTTGATTAACACAATACATCCTTTACTTTCACATTATGTGAGGTTATGTTTAAGAATTTTTTCGCTAATATTGTACATCACATCAATTTATTAATATCTGTTTGCATTAACTTAATTACTTGATTGATAAACGAATTTTGATTATTACAATGTTATGAGTCATGAGATGATTTTCAAAGTTTGTTACATGTTGTAATTTTTGTTAAAAGTATTCAGATAGGAATGTGTTGCCAACTATGATATCTTATATACAGATAGTTAATATATATATATATATATATATATATATATATATATATATATATATATATAACAATTTGAGGTGAGAATTTATTTTTACAAAAACTTAAATAATGCTAAACCTTAGAGGGCGTCGTACCCTACGTTTTTGTTTATTATAGACCCGGTATAATGTGTAAATTTCAACCCTTAAATAAAATGCTTAGACCATAAAAAACCTATGTGAAACAAGGATTCCAAATCCGCAATAATCATCAAGAACCGTCAACGCAATGTCAAGTTATAGCATTTTAAAAATTTTGCTTCCCAAATTTTATGTTGAGTAGTGTGTGCAAGGCCTAAGGGCCTTGATCTAAAAACTGATAAAAACGTCTAGAGATATTGATATTACCTTAGTAGCGAAATTTTTTGCGGAAATTTCACTCATACAAACTTTTTGATTTTTTGCATGACTTCATTGATCACCCCGTATATAATAAACCTATGGTTCTACCATAAATATACGTCATGCAGCTTAATCCGAAAAAACTAGCTCTTAAAATATGCAAGCCGCGTTCAAAAATTTGCATTCCTATTGAAAATATTTAACTTTAAATTTTGCCTAAAAATCACTATGTGTAAGTTCGAGTGGCCAGCAGTTTAGCTGGACTTTGGAATGAATTGATGACTTTAATGTTAATGGATTTTATAAATTTTCGTAATTTGTCAATTAAGTGTACTTTTGTTACTAACAGATTATTCAGGAATTTATTTTAATTTGATTTGATTTTTTGAAACCTTCACCACTTGAGATATTTAATAACGCTATTTGGGAAAAATGGTGTGAATATTTATTTATTTAATCGTAAGCTTTCAATTCCTATCGTTAGCCAGAATTTTGTGCCGAGTGTTTAAGGAATGTTGAGCAATTGCTGATTTAGTAGGATGAAGTTAACGTAAGTGCTTTTTGTGTTATGTTAACCTGGTGTTAATGCTTCTTCCACTTTTACCTATGTAGACTTCACCGCAAGAGCATGTCACTTCGTAAATGCCACATTCATATAATGGTATTTGATCTTTAGCAGAATTTAGAATATTCCGAATTTTAATACTTTTGAAAGCTACTTATATATTATGCTTTTGTGATACCGCAAATTTATTTGAAGTTGTAGATTTATTATCTGTCGGCTTCGTTTGATACTAAACTTTTGTGCGGGATGATGGTGTGATGAAGCATTAGTATAATGATCTGTATGAATTGGTTTACGATATACGAAATGTGAATTGGTCGAAGTGGAGCATTTGGTTTGTGCATTTTTGGCAATCCATAAAATCTTTGACTTTAAAGGAATCATCTCTAATGCTGAAATGAGTATTAGCCATCTTTCAGCTCTTGAAGCAGCCGAATTCAGATATGAAACTATAAGAGCACTACGTAAAGCACAACCTCCAAAAAGGAACTTAACTTATGGTGATTATCAAGCCTTAAATAATTACGTAACAACAAAAACATAATTTTACCAGAAGATAAAGGACGAGCTACTGTTTTAATGGATAAAACTGACGACGTAAACAAAACCAATAGTTTACTAAACGATTCTGCTAACAATAAATTCATACAATCCTAATAACAATTTCAAATTATTAACTACGAAACTGTTAAAGGAATCAAACTTATCAGCTGAAATAATTAAGAAAAAATACCACCGCAAGATCCTACAACACCAAGATTTATGGATTTCCAAAAATACTCAAACCAAATGCTCCACTTCGACCAAGTATAAACAACTCCAGAAATTCAACAACCTACGTATTCTCTAAATTCCTAAACACCCTACTCCCACTTTTCATCGGTTCGTGAAATTTAGAACATTTTGCTGAATAGATTGGCAAATTAACACTAACCCCAGATGGTTTGTTAGTTTTGACGTAGATTCTTATTCACAAAAGTCACAACTTATAACTATTAGAAAGATATTTCAACCACAGCGAGATCAATGTATTTAAACATTGTCTAACTACATCATTCTTCTTAATTAATGGCGAGTAGTATTAACAGTTAGATGGAGTAGCCATGGAATTTCCTATTTCTCCATCGATTTCAAATTATTTTATGGAAATTTCAAAGAACAAGTTCTAATTATTGCACCTAAGAAACCAAAACTTTGGATTACATATATTGATGATACTTTTGCTATCAGACCCTTTGGGGAAGAAGAATTAATGGTGTTCCTAAATCATTTATACAATCAACATACACACATTAAATTTAAAATAGAAAAATAAAAAGATGTTTGTCTTTCATTCTTTCATATTCTAATTGAAAGAAAACCGAATGGAGACCTAACATATTCCGTATATAGTAAGCCAACTCACGCAGATCATTATATTAATGAAGCCACAATGCCATTATCCAGCACAAAAGTTTATCACCATACGAACATTGTACAACCGTGCCATAAAGATTTGCCATTCAGATAAACTACAACATGAATCTTGAAAAGGTCTTCATACATAATGGTTTCAACAAGCAACAGATTAAAAAGTCATTACAACCGAGACAAAGTTTGCCATTTTACCTTACCTTGCAAACACGACGAATAAAATTAGAAAAATATCACAAAAGCATAATATGACAGTAGCTTACAAAAGAAGTATTCTGAATTCTGCTAACGACCAAATACCATTACATATTTGTGGTGTTTACGAGGTACCATGATGCTCTTGCGGTAAAGCCTACATAGGTGAAACTGGAAGAAGCATTAACACCAGGTTAACAGAACACAAAAGGTACTTACGTTTACGTTATTCTACTAAATTAGAAATTGCTGAACATGCCCTTAACCCTCTGTGTAATATAAAAATTGAAAATACAAGAATTCGGGCTAACGATAGGAATTGGTTTACAAGGAAAATTCGGGGGGTTATTGAAATTCTCAAACAGTCCAACAACTTGAACAAAGATAATGGATATGAACTGTCCCATACTTGGATGTCTATTTTCTAGATCTGAAACGTTTACAACAGTGATTTAATTTTAATCCTCTAGTTACCATGTTAATACTTGTCATTTTGTTACCTAGTCAACGTTGTCACTTTCATACTACGCCTGACGAAATACATAGTTCCTGTCTGGAAGCTTGGGATTAAATGAACAAATATTCACACCATTTTTCCCAAATAGTGTTATTTAATATTTTAATTTGGTCTAAAAAAGTTCCATAATTAATTTATTGAGTAAATATTTTTGTTAATTGATATTTCGATGGTATGCTAGAAATAATTATCCACGTTTACTTACCTATTTCGTAATGTTTTAAATTCTGTACTAAACCATACTTTGATTACGAAATTTCACATGCAAATTAAAATTCAAGTCACGTACTACATGAACAATGAGGAAATCAAGGTCATTGAACATGTTTTATGGGTAGACACATCTCAGACGGTACTATTATACCTATAGTATAATAATGAAAGGACGAATCTTCGGTTCTTTGACCAGTAACGCTTAGTTATGAATAGGTTTTTTTTCCGTAATGAAATCAAATAAAAACAAGAACAGCATGGAAACAATAAATAACTTATATTTTCTACTTAAAAAGGTACTTTTTTTACACTGGCTGGACATTATGCAAAAATCACATTTATTACTTAACCTAATTAATAAATCACAATATCGTGAAGTATACAATCTTGTAACTACGGATGGTTTAAAGGAGTGAATAGATTACAACTGTAAAAATCTAATTTTTAAACATTTAGACAACAATTACGGGGATTTAGTACACACAAAAAAAAAAAATAACAATTTGACTATAAAAGTGCAATTATCACATAAAAGCTATACTATAAATACATTTTTTGGGACATTAAGTAGGTGATAGTTAATAACTTACGAAACAGCCAAAAGCAAGATTATTTTAAAAAAGACTGGCTAACTACAAAAATCACCCTACTAGTTTTAACTTAAAAATTATTCATCACATCTAAGTATCACATTCATTTTTGAAGAAATGGTAAATTACCATTAAAATCTATTTTCAATACTGTATTCATATCCACAACGCTTCTCTAGCTCTAACAGTCCCCTAATCTTCAATATCACTTCACAAATTATGCTTTAATCGTAATTTTTAAATACTGTATATTGCTGCATCTTGTGTTTAAATCTATCTATTCAATTTGTCTTTATGCACAATAACTTACAAGAACGTCGTAGGAACACGGGTTTTCACAGCATTCATTATACACACCTCTTCGTTGTCTACTTCGTTTCAAATTATGCATAAATTTTATTAACTTTGCTCTTGAAGCAAATGGAAAATCCACTTCTTCAATTCTACTTTCACTAATCTCCCTTTTTGATAAATCTGAAATAGAAACATCAAAAGATAAGAACCAAGGTACAATAAATAGCTGGTAGTCGATTATTTGAATAATATTGTATGAAAACTTACCATGAATTGGAGGTGGTGTATTATACCTTCCTCCACAAACTAATGAGAGCACGTCAGATAAGTTTGGGCCACAATATTTTGTTGCTTTTCTATTCTTTAATAGTCTTACTAAATCATCTGTTGCTTGAGCAGTGTTTAGGCAAATGATAACCAATAAAAGTATAACAGTAAACTGTGCCATCTGAAACAAAATTTTTTATTAATTTTCTATAGTCCTTAATACTGTAACACTATTACTGTTTAGTATTCCAAAAAATGTTTAAGGGTATAAGTAAGACTAGTATACTACTTATCTTTAGTTGTGTTGGAATTGTAACACAATAATAACAACATAACTAAATAAATTAACTAGAAATTTACAGATAAACCTTTCCGTCCGACGTATTTAAGTTAAAAATTACATTCAAATTTATAACGCGGCAAAAAAAAATTGCTATCACAATGTATATTCATGTGAACCGTAAAAAAATACTGAGCTTACGCCGAGGTTATTAACCGCTTAGCATAGAAACATAAAGGTTTTTTAACCGTCTTATCAATATACTAACGCCTAGTACAAATTTTTCAGACCTTTTTGTGTTTGTGCAATTTGTTATAGTTCAAATAGTTATTATTCTGCAATGTGATGTCCTCTGATTCGTGTATAAACAAAGTTATTTCTGAGAGATAAGCTTTTCGTCCTTATACATCTTTTACATATTTTGTGTACTTTAAACACATGATCAAGCTTACTTTGCTTCTCCTTGAAGATTTTCTTATCTAGACATTGCAAAATTTGGATCAGATTAAAATAAGGCTGAAGCGAAGTGATGGGGAGTCTATATGCATTTTCCTTTTTATATTTCAAGCAAAACATTACAATAACGTTACTTAAATAAGAATGTCCTTGTCCTAAATAGAGAGTTAACTATCACAATAATAATATTTTGGTAACTTACCGAATGAGGTTTTCAATAGAAATCTCCTCAACAAAAGAACAAAAACTTAAAAAACACATTCGATAATATAACGAAAAATCGCGGAAAAGCACTCTGTTCACGATTAAGTCTCACGAGAATTTGAACTTTTATTCCAATAACAAAATTATTAGATATCAAGCACCCCACCAAGTCGTGCTTAAGCTACCATAATATAACATACTTGTAGAGATAAATTTATTTATAGTTCAACTTGTTGATGTCAAAATGACCCACCTTTGACTCAGTTTTGTACCTATTGTAAACACGACACGTGGCGTTTCCAAAATATTTTTGAATACAAATTTGTTTATATTATACATATTTTTTGAGATAAACTCTTGACGATTTGCAAAAATTTCGCTAGCAACGGTAATTCTTTTGGATTGATCAATCATTTTAAGGATAATTACAAATATTATGTAACGGCATAGGTTTTTTAACTGATGTAGCGGTTTCGAACTAATTGTTGAAAAAGAGAAAATTAAGAATAAGTGCATGTGTAAACTAAATTATTAAAAACAAAATTAAAAAGTATATCCTTGATTAAAAATATCACTATTAAGGTCTATGTACTAAGATGAAAACATTTTGAGTCCAAATTTCGTTTTAATTATCACTGACATAATAAGTTTAAGCGTTTCACACCCACGTGTCGTCTAAATAAATGATATGGTCAAGGTTACAAATTTGTTTATAAAAAATAGGTTTTTAAATATGCTAATATTGACTACAGTTCACTATAACCATTCACAGATTCCACACACCTTTAAAAAACCCACAAAAATCCAATAAAGTTATTGCAAACCGAATTATCTACATTTTTTTAAATTTAAACACTTCGTTAAAGTTCTCTACTGAATTTGATGTCTACACTTATATTGAGCTATTTCAGGAGTTTTGGGCTTTTTATAGTATCTTATCAGTATAGATGATCCAAAGAGCTGGTTTTAATCAATTCTGAAAATTATTTTCAAATACAAAATTTGTAACGGATTTTTTGAAGTGACTGGATGTTTGACAACGTCTTGTAGAAGTTGCACTTATGCTAATTTAAATGTTATTGCTCTATGAACCCTAAGCAAACCATCATATCCAAAACAAGTTTTATCTAACAGTTCGAAATTTATTAATATCTTTTAATCCAATTATCATTTTTCTGCCATCCTGGTACCACATACAATTAGTTAAACAATAATCTCAATGATAAACGCAAAAAATTAAAAGGTCATACATATCGACTGCTCCATAAACGATCAACACGCAAAGAGAAATGATTTTGTTGTAGCAACATAAATAATTATGTTCATTAGTTACTTATTATATGAATTGATAGTTATAAAACACGTTCTATTCATACACTCATATTTCACTAATTGGACTCAATAAGGAGCCCAACCTTACAAACGGTCTGGTAGTTCTGAAAGATTCATATTTTGTATAGCACCATTAAGTAGTAATAAATCTTAGTTTTCGTCATGGTCACCAGGTTGGTACATCCACCATATTAAAAAAACTAAATTGTAAAAACAAATCTTCCTACAAAATCGGTTATATAAGTTTTACGTATGGTCAAAACATGAAGAGCGTTGAACTCATTGTTTTGGATGATGATGCCTTGGTTCACTCACAATTTTGGGTTTCAGGAAGACAAGAAAGAGATTGTCAAAGAGATACCAAAAGATAATTGTGACGTGTAAATAAAGACTATAAATTGAAATTATCTTTCTTAAAACTTTTAGACAAAACAAAGTCTTTTTTGAGTTTTTGCAATGGAAATTGATAAGAAATAAAAAAATTTGCAAAGCACGCTATTTTTCTCTGTTTTATAGTTCCTCAACAGTTGCTCATACAAGAAATTTATATTATCACTTTTTAAGAAAGTCTTTTACAATAATTGACCATATGGTATTGCAAAATATACACTGGAAGTGAAAATGGCTAATAGAACAATGAAGTTAGGATGAAGAAAACCTATTACTACAGTCGGTTAAATGAATGTCTCAAAAAAGGATTAGAGTTTATATTAATACTGCAAGTGAGGTACAATTCGAAACAACTCGATATAGTCAACCTACAAAATGGAAGTTAACCCTTTCACGTCGACTCTTTTGTAATCGAAAATTTGAAGTTTCTTCAACTTTAATTTAACAAAGTTGTTGAAAATAGTTATTCGCAATAAATTTTTAAATTGTTTATTTTTAAATTATTGCTAAGGGACAAATGTGTCCCACTAAGGTTTTTCCGTGGGATATATGTGTCCCACTAGGGTTTTGTAAAGAATATGAACTTTGAGACGGCCTTCCGTACAAGCGGCGTCGTTTTATCGAAGCATTTTCCTTTCCACTACTTATTAGTTGTTCTGCCAGCGGGACAATAAACTGAAGGAGAGGGATTTTCTCATGATGAATTTCTTGAAATAAAATCCATGCATTGACGACGTTTGTGAGTAGAAGTTTGTAAAAAACTTTTTTCCACCACTTGGTGGATTTTCTATCGATATCATACAAGCCTGCAAGTTGGTCTGCCAAATCCACCCTCCCATGTGCCGATTATAAAACAATATAGCTTCAGGGCACGGGACGTTACTTTTAGTTCCGTCCTCATTTTTCCTTTGAACCTCGCTAACAACAAGCTGGTGACAATTGCTAGGTACAACCACTTCTTTGATGTCTTTCCACTTGAGGGCCAGTAAACCGGTATTACCGCAATGCATTTCTAGGTCACCTTTCTTCTGTAGCTTCTATCTAAATACTGGCAGGTTTTTTCTGTTCATCATGTACCTACAGCTAGGTACGGTAGATTATTCATACGATTTACCTATGTAAAATATCTGTCAAAGCATAATGAAATATTGGGGTTTCGGACGGTCTGACAAAGCTTTGAAACAACCCTCTCACCAAGACTTCTTTTTAATTGGCCAGTTTCTTTACCACCATATATATTTAGATCGTATACATATCCGGCCACAGCATCACACCTCTGCCATATTTTCATACCTCTTTTGGTGGGTTTTAGAGGAAAATATTGCGTTAGAACTGTGCTCCCTTTGAATTTAGTCATACTCTCGTCGATTGATTGATAAATACTTTCGGATCGTGCCGCCATAAAAGTATTTTTGAGACAAGAGACAACCTCCTTAATGTAATAAGTCTTACCAGCATTCACTGGCTTGACCGGATTGTTAAAATAAAGCATTGAAAGAAGCAATAAAAATCGGTCTCTAGAAATTGTTGTCTTCAAAGCTTCGTTTCCCATTGATTTTTTTGTTGACCAGTATTGCTGCATGTTGGAAACTCTGTTATAACTGATGACGAGTAAACAACCCAAGACAATTCTAATTTCAAACGGATCAGTAGGGTTTAATTTGATGCGTTTCTGTTCTTTCTAAACCTGTGGACGTTCATTTGTATTTCGAGAAATAAAAATCAGTAAACTATTTGGAAACATTTTCAAAAATAAGTTTGATTCTTTGCAAGATCGATTTAGTACAATCAAAGGAACGCATGAAGCATTACCTTCATTAGGTAAATATTTAGGGCACAAAATTTTCGTTGGGAAATTCCCATGTTACAACATGGGGCTGGTCATCTTATGGTTGATTTTCTAGCAATTCATTACCAGACAGAACATCTAAAACTGATGATGGCTCCTCTTCATTTTCTATTTCCTCCTCTTCATCACTTGAACAGTTACTTTCCAAGTTACTATTACGAATAAATTCCTCATCAGATGCAGAACCTGAAGATGGGTTATATTCTGAACCACTATCTTGAAATGACTCTTCATCACAGTGGTTAGCCTTTTTTTTTCTACAATATAAAAAAAAATAACACTACATAACATGTGTCCCATATAAATACACCAGTGGGACACATATGTCCCATTGCCGTATTTTAGTATTTTATAGGTGGCACAGCTTTTCGTGCAAAACCAGTTGTCATTAAAAAAATTCGTTTCGAGTTTCAAAAAACCGTATATTTGCTAAAAAATTAGCTAGACGCGTGTTCCACTCGACTAACCTGAACGAACTGATGGTAAACACTCAACAATTCGTGCGGCAAATCGCCGGCCGGGTCACAAACTACGGTGGGACACGCTCAATTGAATGTCAGACTCAAAATATTGCCTCTAGAATGTTTTGTATATTAGGTAGGACATATATGTCCTATCTTCTAACGGGACATATATGTCCCAGTTGAACGAAATCAAATAATTTTGATAACATTTTGTTTAGGATAATTATGCAACCTCTTTTATAATACGTTCATTACGAAAATAAGCAACGTTGTAAACAATAATTTGCGTCAACAGACGTTTAAAACTTCATGACAGACAGAGGTTCATAGATAACTAGCTACTAACTTAAATTACAAGAAATGGAATAATTTTAATTTCAATTTTTTTAGGATAACTATGCAACCTCTTTAATACGTTCATAAGGAAAACAGGCAACATTGTAAAAACAAAAACAACAATCTGCCAGAATGACGTTTAAAACTTCATGTCAGATTGAGATTCATAGAAATAAATATAAGTTAATGTAAAAAAAAATTCCAAAGCCGCTCGCTTCTATAAAAACATCGATAATACAGCTTCAGAATATTCAATCATATTTATTTAATTTACGTTTATTTCGCTTTACATTAAAAAAACTTTCTAAAGAAAATGTACGTAAGATTAAATTTTCTGTAAAAAATACATCTACACTTTTTCTTATAAAATTAATCGTTATTCAGATAATGAAAAGTCAAATTCTACATTAGATACTTTTTGCAGGTGCAGCTGTTTTCTATCTAAATCTAATCAGCTCTAAGCCAAATGAAAACAAGCTTGAATTCTAAGTACGTAGGTATTTCGTTTTGGTGTTATCGTGGATACTAACATACATCCCTACACACAGACACACACGCACGTACTAATGCCCACACGCGCCCATGTGCGCACACACACACCGTACACACGCACACGCACACGCACACCCACACGCACACGCACAGCCACACGCACACGCACACGCACAGGCACACGCACACGCACACGCACACGCACACGCACACGCACACGCACACGCACACGCACACGCACACGCACACGCACACGCACACGCACACGTACACGCACACGCACGCGCACACGCACACGTACACGCACACGCAGGCGCCCGCGCACGCGCACACGCACACACAGACATGATGGCCGATCTTGGAGAAACTTGGCCAATAGTTATAAAATAAGCTACTATGTCGATATAGCGATAGTGAAAAAAAGATCGATTGCAAAATCTTATATTTACATTCATGACAGCTAGAGATTAATACACACAAATATATGTTAACGTAAAAAAAGTTGCCCGCTTCTATTACAATATCCACAATACACCTTCAGCATTTTCAGTCATATTTATTTAATTTTTACATTTATTTCGCTTTACATTAGAAAACTTTATAAAAAAAATTTATGTAAAATTACATTTTTTAGAAAATACGTCTACACTTTTTCTTATAAAATTAATCTTTATTTAGATAATAAAAAAATTTGAGTCAACACTCAGCTCTAAGCCAAATGAAAACAAGCTTAAATACAAAATTTTAAGCACGTGGTATTTTCGTTCTGCAGTTATCGTAGATACTACGTACATCCATACAGACATACATACAGATATCCATATTGGCGAAACTTGGACTAAAGTTGTAAAATGGTCGATTTAGGGATACTGAAAAAAAAAGTGGATTGCATAACCTTCTATACCTACATATGTATATGGAAATTGGAAGGTAATATCTAGTGATAAAGTTACAGGGTAGGTATTAAAGTAAAATATTTGATGTGGCATATACCACACGACCTTCCAACGTACACAATGGAAATTAAAAGGAATGAAATAATTTTAATAACATTCTTTAAGGATAATTATGCAAGCTCTTTTATTTTATTTTGCCACCATAATGTTCTTTATTTTATTTTGCCACCATAATGTTCTTTATACGCCTCCAAATGCGGGCGTAATGTGGTCTTTATAGCACGGAAATGTCATTGATGCTAAGCAGCATGATTGACAGCAAACACATGACATGATGTATAATAGCAATATCACAGTATCTTAGTAACAACCTACTGTCGACTTTATTTCACTGCATTTGCATTTAAAAACTTGCCGAAAATACTGAATCTTCTTAATATTTTGTTCCAGTTTCATGGTGCAAAATAAAATAAAACATTGTATGTACCACGGGCATAATTGTAGATTATGGCTCTCAGGAAAATAAAAGCCCTCCGCTTCGCGTCGGGATTTTAACATTCCCTCGAGCCATAATCTTCTGATTATGCCCTTAATACACAAATATCTATTATTTTATTTTGCCACCATAATGTTCTTTATACGCCTCCAAATGCGGGCATAATGTGGTCTTTATAGCACGGAAATGTCATTGATGCTAAGCAGCATGATTGACAGCAAACACATGACATGATATATAATAGCAATATCACAGTATCTTAGTAACAACAAATTAGCCTACTGTCGACTTTATTTCACTGCATTTGCATTTAAAAACTTGCCGAAAATACTGAATCTTTTTAATATTTTGTTCCAGTTTCATGGTGGAAAATAAAATAAAACATTGTATGTACCACGGGCATAATTGTAGATTATGGCTCTCAGGAATATAAAAGCCCTCCGCTTTGCGTCGGGCTTTTAACATTCCCTCGAGCCATAATCTTCTGATTATGCCCTTAATACATAAATATCTATTATAATACGTTAATTATGAAAATATGCAACATTGTAAAAACAGAAACAAAATTCTATGTCAAATAGACGTTTAAAACTTCATGTCTGACAGAAGTTAATATACATCTAAATGCTAACTTAAAAAATTAAAAGAAATGAAGTAATTTGGATTATAATTTTTTTAGGGTTACTATACCACCTGTTTTTTATACGTATGCAACATTGTAAGAACAAAAAAGTAATCTGTCAGAATGACGTTTAAAACTTCATGTCAGATAGATATTAATATATACATGTTAACATAAAAAAAATTCCTTAGCCACCCGATTTTAAGAGGTATCAATAATGCAGAATAATCATTTTCATTTATATTTAATTAATTTTTTGAATTACCTTGCATTATATTATAAAACTTTGTAAATAAAAGTTATGTAAAATTAAATTTTCTTTAAAAAATACGTCTACACTTTTTCTGATAAGATTAATCGTTATTCAGATAATGAAAAATTTGAACTAACACTTAAATTCTACCTTAAGAATTGTTTGTGCCGCTAAATTGTGCGTTGTATCCCAAAATTAGAACCTAATCAATCGATATGTTTAAGGTCTATATCTAGGTATTTTTATATCTTTGAAATATGCAGCTGTTTTAGAAATATTTGATAAAAACCAAAAACTGCCTTTAATAAACCCACTCTCTTCACCACTGGATTTCTCACAAAATCTAATCTGATCTAAGCTAAATAAAAACAAGCTTAAATACAAAATTTTAAGTACATAGGTATTTTCGTTCTGGAGTTATCGTGGATACTAACATACAACCACACAGACATAGACACAGACATCCAGACATGATGGCCTACCTTGGCGAAACTTCTACAAAAGTTGTAAAATGGGCTAATAAGTGGATTTAGTGAAAATAAGGTCTACTGCATAACCTTCTATTCCTACACATGTATATGCATGTTGGAATGTAATACCCAGTGATAAAGATACAGAAGGTGTTAAAGTAAATCATTTGGTGTGGTATACTACACGACCTTCCAACCTACAAAATGGAAATTAAAAGAAATGAAATAAGTATGCAGGTGTTTTCGTTCTGGAGTTATCGTGGATACTAACATGCATCGACACAGATATAAAGACATACACACAGAAACGCACACAGACATCCAGACATGATGGCCGATCTTGGCGAAACTTGGCCAAAAGTTTTAAAATGGGCTAATAAGTCGATTTAGCGATAGTGAAAAAAAATCGATTGCATAACCTTCTATACCTACGTATGTATATGTAGGTTGGAAGGTAAAAATTAAAAAGGGTTTTTATTAATCGCTAAAGTTTGAATCGTATTAGTACTTGTATCACGCAGAAAGCGTCACCTGTAGGTCATTATTTGAGTAGATTATTAACCAATGTTATGATCATTTTAATTGTAGTACATGGTTTTACAAACTTCCTTCCCTAAAAATTGCAGAATAGTTCAGCAATGTGGAAGGGAAGTTGTAAATAAAGTGCTATAATTCTATACTGATTTAGTTTTAAGAAAATTACCCAAACATTAGTGAAAACGTTAGGGAAGTATTGTTCTTTTTACGTATCACGTAAGGGGCGCCAGCTATCGGAAGTTATTTCAGTAATTTATTAAATAATTTTAGGGTAATTTCGATTTAATTAATATAATTTAATATAAAATTGTAGTAGATAATTTTACAACCTTCCCTTCCGTAACAAATAAACTATAACTCATACTAAATTTCCCAAATGGTCGTCATTTTCTGCAATGTATACTTACATAATTCTTCGAGGACTTCTTAAACAGTTAACATTAGTAACTTTCTACAAGTATACCTTGTTTGAGCGGTCACGTTTATTGTTTACTATTTTTATTAAAATTTGTATGCGAAATATAGTCACAAGGTTCCGATACGTGACGTCAACTACGCGGTACGTGAAAAATAATACTTACTTACAATTTTTTCCAAAACCCAGCTTTGCAAATTTTCAAAGTATTATTTGCAAAACGTTAGCGATTATTGAAGAGAAACTCATTTTTTACACCCTATATCTCTGTTACTATTGAATTTTGGACTAAGATATGTTGGATTGTATCGAGTAATTTTAAGTTGAGAAATCTCTGGTTTAACGTTGCACACGCAATTTTCGAACATTCCGTATAACTTTGTCTTTCCGAAACATTGGTGTTTGGGTTGAACTTTAAGTGTTTATTTAGATTTTTTTGATCACGGACGATGAACTAAGAAGAACCATTTACTTATTTTTACGTGCAAACGGATTTCCACATTACCTATATTATTAAAAGGAAAGCGTGAATTTAAGCAAACGAAGAAGTAATAGTGAATAATAGAGAAATTATTAAGTTGAGCAATAAACGTTTTCCTGCCATCTATGGATCGTAATTAGTTTTCTATTTCTATTTGTACGAGTGCAAAAACAAGTAGAGCAATTACGAAATTAATTTCTTATTGTGCACTTTGGAACGGGTAATAGCGATTATTTCTTTGTTTGTAGTGATTTGATAATTTATTAACTATGCGAAAACATGTTACCGAACCTCAAACTTAAAATTGATTAACAGAGAAAGGATTTAATGTGATTTCAATAATGTACTTAGAACATAGTTAGAAAGTGTGTCTAATTCCTAATAAATGCTAAAGGAATTGAATTCTGATTAAGAAACGGATGCACTTGTGCGCTTTCCATTTAATTGAAAAGTCCGCAAAATTTTAATCGAACGTCTAAAATTAAAAAAAAATTGTAAACGGCGAGCAATTTGCGAAAAGACGAATGTTGCAACCGCAAGGGTGCAATTAAAAAAAATAAGTGCACGGTATGACTGTCACACTATGTAAAAATGAAACATCAGCTACTATCAGGAGTTACTTTTAATTATTATGTACAGCGCTGCTTACCATTCACGTGCAGTAAAAAAATCCATCTTCTTCAATGAGCAAAGAAGTGGTTAATACTATAGAATAGGTTTATCTTCTATGACGGATTTGAAGATAGATTTAGATTGTAAACCTTTCTAATCAACACAAGTATAAAAAGCAATACGTGGTAGATCACATAATTCGAGTATTTTTAGTCTTATCATGATCAACGGATAGGTAAAGATAGCCAGCCTGATGGTACAGTATTCCAAATGTAGGTAGAGTCGTTGCATAAATGTGATGGAAAAACTTGGAAACAAACAATATTGCATACAGAAAAAATAATATCCCAGTGGCGTTGGGAATGTGCTAGAAATAACGGTAAAACCATTAAAGTCTTGCATTAGCAATTTCTTTGTCTTGTTGAGAAAAAAGTTATATTAATTTTATTTAATGTTTGTTGTTCCATTTTGTAGATGAACATACTTATTTTTTAATGATGATATAAAAATTGTTTACAGCACCTTAAAAATTTTTAACAATTATTATTACTGCGAAGATAACGGTAAGTGTTATCGAAACGTTTAGATTGTATAATTTAAAATACACCATTTAAAAAAACACAAAAAAAGATAAGTATTTTATTATGTGTGATAATGGTGAAAGTTTACATTTTCATATATAAATAAGTTGCTTATTAGTTTATAAAGTTATGTAAAGTAAACTGAAGAAATATACCTACAAACCTATTGAAAAAATTTTATTAATGTTTCCGTCACTAAAATAGAACTCAATTGCTCTAGCATTTATTAGAAATTAGATATACCTACTACTTATATTACAATAAAATTTTTGAAATCAGATTAAATCCTTTCCCTATTAATCATGTTTACATTTGCAATTAGGTAAAATATTTTCGAAAAATACCGAATTATTACAACAAAAATCACGATCATTATTTCCAAAATATAAGCTCAGAATAAGAAATTAAGCGCAAGAACGTTCTCTACTGATCCACAGAAATCTGATTATGTGCTCTTGTACAATAGAAATACAATTACTATAGACAAAGACGTCCATGTCCAACATAAATATGTTAATTATAATTATTAATCTGCTATTTTAACATACACGACTGGAATGTATTGTTTTATATTATATTATATTTTATATTATTACGTATGCGTTTGCATGAATTAACGCTTTCACTTTAATTATGTATGTAATGCGCAATTCTGTATGGACGTATTAACGTAAATGTAAATAAAACATTTAGACTGTCATTGTCTTGCGCTTTTAGTGGATCTCTTCATTACCGCGCCAAGCCCTACTGTAATCTCTTTTTAGTACTTCAATTTAAAACACCTGTAACGTAGACTATTCTTCTTAGTTCACTGACTGCTGTCAAAATAAAAAAAAAGCGCACAAAAACTAACCAAAATTCCGATAGAAGTAAACAAATTTTCAAAAATCTTGAATACCATTTTAAACGCATTTGTAACCAGCATCCTTACCATGGGTTCCTTAATATTGGGTCTCTTTTATGAGCTCGGCACGGGCTTCCAGTCATCCTTTTCCTTATCCTTAATCCATGCTCACCCTATCCATCCTCTCGTCCTCACTGTCTTCCTATCGGATTAAAAGTCTAAAATAAAAAAAAGATAGTTGAGGTTTCTAGGGCAATAAATGCCGGACGTAAAACCCTACCACGTTCGGATGTCCAGAAGAGCAAGGTCGTAGTAACTACGGTCATCGAAAGTACTCACTTTCTGATCCATTATTGCAATATCTGCGGTATCAGGTCTAATTTTAATGCTGGTCTTGAACTATTGCAATCTAACATTTACAATGTTCGCTCTAACTTTCGATATAAAGGGGTGTGTGTCTAACTCAACGACAACATCGCGTGCAAGAAAATAAGCAATTAGATGTAGTCCGGTTTAAACATTCTGGTCCTAAACTTATGAAATTCTGCTGTTGCATTTATAGGTCTCCTAATGACAGTAACTTTCAAGACTTCTTTTCATCTCGCGATACCTCAATGTTCATAACTCTAACTGGCTCCAATATTCACCTACTAGTAATATTGATTGTCATAATGCCGAAACATTTGCTATTTTATGTGATTTCACGTAAATTATTTCTGAACCCACAGGAATCCCTGATAACCCTAACCACATTCCACATCTTCTAGATCTCTTTCACATCAAACCCACTTGCTTATAAAACTTCAGTACTTTCACTAGG
The DNA here is from genome assembly GCA_036346205.1 of Vesta saturnalis. Lineage (NCBI taxonomy): Eukaryota > Metazoa > Arthropoda > Insecta > Coleoptera > Lampyridae > Vesta > Vesta saturnalis. The sequence continues at coordinate 8,080,356 of JARFJB010000762.1, read as the reverse complement.
TCTATCTGACCATTCTATAATATAAATAACTTCTCCTACTATCACTAATTCACCTGTTGTTTGCAACACTGAACCTTGTGGTGTGATTTACTCGATTTCTTTGCATTTCTTTCAGTATCTCAGGTTATTCTTATGGGCATGGAGTTATACATTCCCAAAAAACAAAATCGTATCGGTCAATCTCGTTCCTAACCCTGGTTCAATAGGCTTGTGTTGATGCGATATATTTGAAAAATACATTTTAAATTAAATGGAAATACAGTAAATCGGATGAGTCATACAGAATACGTCGGTGCTATAAATACCTGCAAAAGTGTTATCATTAAAGCTAATAAGTTGTTTGAACAACAAAAATTCAGTCAACTAGCTACATCTCAGTGGTTTTTAGCTAAAGCCATCTGTAACAACTTTGCTGTATCTTCATTTCCACTTGTAACATCGCTGGACGGATCTGTAGTTGCCGATTCTGTAGACAAAGCCAATCTTTTTGTGGATTTAGTTGCATCAAACTCGTGTCTAAATGATTTTGGAGAATATGTACCCTTACTAACCTCTTTCTCATACATTATGAAACCGATTAATTTTCGGTGCAAGCACCTTGAATCGATCATCAGTAGGCTTGATTTCGATAAGGCGACTGACCGATAGGCTATCCCATCCATTATCTTTAAAAAAATGTACCCCAGAACTAGTTCCAGTCCTATCTAAGCTTTGCTCGATCTCTATGTGTTTTACGGAATATCGTTCGTCACGGAAGTTAGCAAACTATGCCCAAAAAAGGGGATGAGACCGAACCCTCAAACAATCGACTAATTGACATTTTTCCATTTTGTCTAAATACAAGGAAAAACCATCAATCAACAAATACTTTCCTTCCTGGAATTTAACAAACTCCTTAGTGACCACCAAAATGGTTTTAGGTGAAGTCCTTCAACAGATGATAATCTTTCATATGTTTGGAACAATACATTAGAACAATCTGGTGAAACAGTTGTAGTGGCCCAGACGGTATCCCAGCAATTGTCTTAAAGAAATGCTCCCCCGAACTAGTAGCTGTCCTATTTAAGTCATATTCGATCTCTATGTCCTCGTAGGGACTTTCCTCGTCATGAAGTTAGAAAATGTCCAACCTATTCCCAAAAAAAGCTAAGGCCGCTCCCTCCAACTACCATCACTTCCCTTTTCTCTAAAATCATAGAAAAATCCATCAGTCATCAACTGCTCTCTTTCCTTGATTGTTTAGAACAATACATTAGAACAATCCGGTGAAACAGTTACAGTCGCTTTAGATACCTTAGAAGCATTTGACCAAGTTTGGCATAAGTGTTTGCTTGCCAAACTCATCTCGTTTGGGACAAATGATGCACTCATCAAATGGGTTTCTAGCTTCCTTGACAAAAGACAAATACGTGTCGTAGATGATGACTGTTTTCCAAACGAAGGCATTAACGCAGGCGTGCCAAAGGGATTCGTTATAGTGTCTACACTTTTTCTACTACACATAAATGATATTATTTCTTTAACGACTACGCCGGTCCATTGCTTTGCTGATGACAGCACCCTTCATTGTGGTTTATCTCAGTATACTCAAATTGGTATTCGATCTTATATTTAAAATCAACACATTAAAGCTCAAATGGCAATTGTACATAATTTAATTCAATTTTTATCAGAACTGAGCTTAATTAATTTTCTGTAAGTACATACGTAGCCATTATCACTATTGCATAAATTAACCTTTTCTTTATCACGAATTTTTCAGTTCATGTAACTTGCGTTCCTGAAATCACCTTCTAACCAAACTTTTCCAGCACTTTACTATCGCTTTACTGACCATAGCACTCTTTATTGTGGTTTATCTCAGTCTACTCACAATGGTAATGCACCTTATATCTCAAATCAAGGCCGTAAAGCTGAAGTGGCAATTTTAATCAACAAGACGTTCAATGAATCCTAGAATGCGGTAGTAAAAATCTCGTTCACCTCAGCATTGCCTTGTGTCCGCCATAACAGATCGATCATTTCCTGTTGTAAGCATGAATGGCTCAGATCTTAAGCTTTCAGACTCTATTACTATGTTGGTAATGACTGTATCTTCAAATCATTATTGTTCGTTTGCTACTAAAGCAGATGCTCGCATAATAGACTTTTTGTAGAGATCTAAGCAGTACTTTACCTCCCGATAACTCTTTCTGGTGTATAAGGTCAAAATTAGGCTTCATCTAAAATAATGTTCACCTCTGGGTTGCTGTTCCCCAATACGCTCTCAATATCGTTGATCGTATTCAAAAAAGAGCGATTACGATTTGAAATGGCCTGTCTTAACTTCTGACATACGGTCCCTTGAGCATAGAAGGAACGTAGCACTTATTTCTTTGTGTTATTCGTATTACTATGGGTAATGCGCTGCAGAATTATATTCGTTTGGTACCATCTCAGGCCACCTTTGCTAGGAATACTCGATTCGCTAATTCACATCATAAATATACATGAGAAATCTCGACAAAACGGGCGCAATCCACATTCTTCTACACGGCTTCTAAGCTCTGGAATGATCTCCCTAGTTCCTGTTTTCATTCCACTTATGGTATCAAAAATTAAAGGTAGCCATTTGTAGGCATCTCTTGGCAATTCAATATCCCCTATTCATTCTTCTAACTGTTCCTGAAGTGCTATGGCACGGTAAGCCAAAATTAGCCTATTCAGGGCAACAACTAATAAAAAAAACTGTAATCGATGCGGACCTTTGACGTTTTATATGCGAAGGTATTTCAAATTTTATCTCTATCGGAACGTGTCATTCAACTAGGCTATCCAACCCAAATACCAGTGGTTAGAACGATAAAGACATATAACCTCGTGGGCACTGTTAAAATAAACGCTAATCCGTTTTTGAAACTGGTTTATTTTATTTATAACAAAAAAACTCAGATATATCTTATCTTTTGTAGGAACACTGGACTATCAATAGTGATGTGGCTTGCATTAAAAAGTCTTCCACCCAGACTACGTAGTGATGGCAAAGAGCCCGCTTATTATGCCTTTAATTAGCCCGTCCAGATAATCTTCTTAATTACAATAAAGAAGCATACAGGGGAAGAAAGAAAAAATGTGCTGATTCATGCTACTTGACTGGAATGGTTTATTTTAAACTGTCCCGCGTACATCATTCCCTCTCCAAATTTCCAACCAAACCGAAGTGGCAAAGGAATTTCTGAGAAGGTTTCTCAAATTACTGCTTGACAATTTGTCATGGTTATGGATATTCTTAACGATAATTTTTTGATCTTGTATCACTTGTATTATAAAGAATTGATGTTCTCTCGCATCAGAAATATGGGAAATTGTATTTGGGTAGTACCAATCAGTCAATCAGTCTACTCTTTTGGTTTCCAAAGTATCTTTAGACATTATAATTAGTACACGTTGGGTATTATTATGATCAGATCTTTTGACACCTTGACTTATTTTGCAAATATCTTATGATGTAAATGCGACGCTATAAGAGTGCTCAATTTATGCAAAGAAAAGAATGAGTCTTACCAGTTGTGTCACAACCCAAAATGTCCTAAAAGATTTATTTCCGTACATTGTCAGGTTGCGTTGACGCACCCTGTATGTGGGATGTTATAATGACGTGTATTACGTGTTTTGAGTGCAAGTGTATTGAGTTTGAACGGAAAAAAAAGAAAATTTTGTGTGTACGCATAATGTATGTGGGTGGATGTTACGCCACTGGAAATTTAGGAGAAATATTATTCAGTATGTAGATACGTGTATTTGAATATTATAAAGACATTGGTGTTGGAATAAATAGATTCTGATGAATGTAAATGTGAAAAGAAATTTTTCGATGGGACGATAATGTTTGCTACTGTATTGCTACTCTTTTGCTACCGTAAGAAATGGAATGTTGAGGTTAAATGACTAATCTTTGCCAGAATATGTGAGAGTATAAGTGTAGAATGTTTTAGAAAATATGTAGAGAAAGATTGGGTATGTTTAAGTGTTAATTTCAGAAAGTTTTCGTAATGTTGTGCAATTTGTTTTGAGAATACGTGTATGTATATGGGATTTGAGACCTTAGACCGTACTTATTTTTGCAAATGTTGCGGAAGGAGATCGAGCGCAGGCTGGAGATAAAGGTTAAAAGTTGCGTAATGGTCCAGAGTGGCTATTGAATGAATGTGGTGACGAGAAATAGTTTATTCATTAAGTAATTGTAAAAATTGTAAGTAAAAACAAATATGGCGATGTATTGTAGTTATGAGCGTGGTTGTATAGGGGGTAGTATCAGTTGGAACTATGAAATTTTGAATGAATACTATTGGAGAATATAGCGCGGAAGGAAGACATGTTTAAAGATGGATGGCTGAAGTTATAAATAGGAAAGTCAGGGATTGACGGGAGCTTTTTCGTTTTTGGCTGTTGCTTGTGGTGAATGTTGGGGAGACGCGCGCGATGTGTAGTGTGGCTTAGAATGGGTTAAGTTGGAGTTATATTTGTGAATAATATTGAAGGCAGTCATTGTGAAACAACTGCGTTACCCGAAAGGGGATGAATCGTATAAGACATTCATAAATAAAACAATTAATTAAATTGAGATTGAAGATAAAATTAGTTTGTTTATTTTCAAGAAAGTAAAAAGTGCGTAAGCAGATTTATAAAAAGTTAACAGTTATTACGTTAGTGTTAAGTGCAGCGCGTGTTCTTGTACCGATATTGAGTTAAAATTATTTATGGGACCACCTTTAAGTAAACGAAATTTTTGGTAGTAAATTAAGCCAATGTTAAGGTAATTTTATGTGACATTAAAAGTTTATTTGTGTAAGGAAGGACTAAACTGTCCTAAAGGCTGCTAGAAATTTTAAGAGGCAACCAAAACTTGTACAGATTATTACGTGTTATTGAACTATTTGTGAGTACAGAAAGGAATAAGTGTTGGTGGAATTGTGAAATATTTGTTATGTGCAGACAGGCAATTTAAGGAATACAAATGGACTACAAATAATTGATTTACGGGAAGAAAGAAGAAAGAAGAGCGTAGGATTAATGGACAATTTTAAGTAAGGATTACATTTAAGTACTTTGAAAAATTCAGTTAAGCACGATTATCTCTTTGTTTAGTTCATTTGCGTAATGTTGAGTAAATATTAATTAGTTTAGCAGCGAAAAGATAATCGTTCTCGAGTTATGTGGTTTTATTGGTTGTTTTAGTATTAAGAATTTTTGTCGAAATTGGTATTGACGTGTGGTTTTGATTTTCAACCACGCTGTTTGTGTATGTAAACATTTGTTTATTATTTTATGCAGGACAATATATATATATATATATATATATATATATATATATATATATATATATATATATATATTTATCGTTAAATTTTTATTCTGTTGTTTAGTTAGCCAGTTATGAGACATATTTGTGACGATTACTTAATTGGTGACCTAGTAGTTTTTGACAAGTTAAGTGTAAACTTTGCATATTTTTGGATTTTTAAGATTAAGGAACAACCTGAAAGGTTATATTTGCCAGGTTGATTGCAAAAATTTTCATGTTAGTTTCATTAACGCGGTACACTAATAACGGATCAGCTGTTAATTAAAATTTCATTAAGTATAACTATAAGAGATTGAGTTTTGAGAACTTACATATTTACGAATGTCAAATACGATTCAGAAGTATTATAAAAATTGAATTAAATTTAAAAGATATCGTTCATGTTAGGAATTTTAAAAATTAATTACCGATCATTGAATGAAGAATAGTTTATTCATTAATAAGTAGAAATATAACTGTTGGTTACGTGAATGCAGTTGAATTTGAGTGATAAATTTTATTTTGGAAGTTTTGGTATACAAGGTGTATTCAAAAAGTTTCTAATAACCTGGGTAGTACTAAATATATTTGAGTTTGAGTTGAATTGTTTGGGACGAGTGTTTGTTTTAGAACCCTCGTGTGAGAGTTTACTGAGTAAGCACAATCCTACTTTCCACAATCAAGTAGGGTTAATTAACATCCAGCTTAAGACAATTATTTTAGCAAAGTTTCGATTGTGGTGGCGCCTAGAGACATATTTTCCCGGACTGAGCTGTTTGAATGTAGGTGTAAGGTGTTTGAGCGCATTAATCATTCATTTTACTTATTACTTCGACCACGCCCATCTCCCTGTTAGCTGGCTTGGCAACCCGCTTACATTAGTAAGCATACACGACGCCTAGTGCGGTTTGGACGTGTAACAACATTAAATAAATTACCAGTTCTACTATAGAAGATTTATTATAAATGCATACGAGGATTAATACGCATACTCTATGTTATCTTTAATATTTTAATCTTTTAATGATTTTGTAGGTAAATACATTATTATTGTCCAAGTTTTTCAGGTAAATCAAGATCACACTGGTGGGTAGGTAATACGGTCTACTTAGCACTCGGAAGGCAAAGGGTTCGATTCCTGTTACTGTCTATCATGTATGAGGTTTATTTGTTTAGGATGTTTTCCTCATACACACATAGTGACATGAACACTGTGTATACGTACATAATGCACGGCTATTTGGGTAATCACTAGGGTAGTGATCCCAAATCCCATCATACATACATTCTTAAGCTGTGTAAATGTTGCGAGTTCATCACTGTGGGTGCAGAATTTTGGAGAGCACAAGCATCTCTCCCTTAACCTTAAGCAGGAAATAAAACGCTAATTTGCCGTTTCATACGCTAACGTTTATTGTAAAGGTAAACCACATCAAAGTTTGAAGTGTGATGGTCACGTTTTACAGTGTTACGTAAACGCAATTTTAATGATAATGTTAATGTACTGAATTATTTAGAACAATGAGATAATTTACATAGATTTGGTAATTATAAGAATAAAAATAAAATGAAACGTTTCTAAGTTTTCACACATAATTTTATGCTAAATTAATTCTTCACTATATAAACTCAATCTTCAAGGACGCATTCTAATTTCGTTATAAATATTAAACTTATCAAATTAATTGTTACAATTTTAGATATTCCATACCTACACACGTATTAAAGATTATAAGAAAAATCTACGTCAACTTATATTTAAAGTAATTAAAAATTATTATTAATTTTTTTAATACATAAATAAAAAATTTACCTTGAGTAGGATTTGAACCTACGACCTGTACTTTGCTAGTGTACCACGCTAACCAACTGCGCTATCGAGATTCAAGCCCCAATCGATGTAAATTTTGTCTTTATGTATGTAGAACATATATTTAAAGTAATTACTTCCATTGCCGTTTAGTTAAATTCTGTCCGAAACATAAAGAACAAAACTTCGTTTGTATTCTTATATCCACTTTACCTATGCAACTGTCTGCTTTTATCTAGACTTAATAACAATTATATTTCAATTCGGCAAAAAAAAATATATGTAGCTATTATAATACAATTACCTACATTGCAAAAATCTCAGTGATACCAATTTCTACACGTCTACTTGTTGTCAGCATCTCAAGCTGACATACTACTCTAAATGCACAGTTGAAGTGAGTTTCATTCAGTTTGCGTCTAAACAAGGTCTACAATAATGGTGAAAGTAAAATAAAATCCGAGTTTGGTTCTCTTCGATATTCTAGGCGCTACAAATCGAACGTTGTGAATACTGTTTCTGGTGTAAGAAATGATACAATTAAATAAATAACTATACAACCCTTCCAGACCCGAGTCGGATTGAAAAATAAAGAAAAAAGTGGCATTAATTTTGTCAAGAGAGACTAACAATTTTAAAATTCCTCATATTTTTCGAATAAATTCCTACAATAGTGAGAGGTCTCAAATTTTAATTTTTACACTTTTTACACCTTCAAACTACAGTGTACTTTCAATTGGCCGTACTTTGTATGGAAATCTGTGAAAACATTTTTATGTTTAGACGGCAGAGGTACACGTTACATGTGTTACAACGTGCACGACTTCGACTTTTGAATTCCTTTTGGCGACAACACAGATGGTTTTTCAAGTCGTCCAATAGGCCAATGGTCGAATCCACCAAGACGGAGGGGCAAGTCTTCGTTTCTTCCTGAGAGGCGACTGTATAGAATTCTACTATTTTGTTCTTCTTTTTGGTGTCCTTCATATCAAATATTCTATAATGGCTAATTTGAATTCCATAATATCTTTATTTTTGGATTTTTTAGTTCTGCATGCATGTCTACTCTACCCAACGATTATTGATTGCCAAATCAAATAAGTTAATGATCACTATCAGTATCCACTTTTTTGTTTTGAACCATGTTATATAGCACTCCATTAACTGATCATAGATATCGACGCTACCCATATTAGATATCATATTAGATTTTACAACACAGACCTATTGTTTTTCCATTTTACAGCACAAATATTGCCATTTTTACTTTCTACTTGTTCGGAGTCTCTCTTCAACACTTTGTCAGAAAAGAATGTACCCTCCCTTGAAGCGATTCTTCTGCAATGTACCTGTTTTATGGAGTAATGCTCGTTCCAATTTTTGTAAAAGAAGCACGGTTGTGAAATATCTATCAAATTAAATACAGCTGTCTTCTTATAGACTAGATATAACGGTTAGTATTACTGCTGGAACTAAACCTAGAGATTTGTTTACAAATGCTGTACTATTTCTTTGGTAAATTCTAAAACCTAATACTGCTCGATCTGCCTTACAAGTTTTCTGATGTCCACTGGCCTCGGCTTCCCTTTGACAAACTGCTTCATTTCACTTCAGTTCGCTTAGTTGTCTTCTTAATAATTTTATAAAAGAGAAAATTCCTTTAAAAGAATTATATATTATAAGATTCACTACTATTGAAAGCAATCGTTAAATTTTTGAGTTGATATCATAACTGTATGGAAAAGATCTGAAATCATTCTTGGTTAATTCGTTGCTTAAGTGGGACGCTTGTATGTCGTTCCTTTACTTTTCGGGCATTATGAAACACATCCTAGGTAAAAAATAATCAAAACGGTGTGATTTTTTATTCCACTAATTAATAAGCCTTACAGTTGGTGCTTTAAATAAAATACGGGATGAACACGCAAATCTTAAAGGAAAACTTGACATTTAGGAATCGAAAAATTTAAGCTTGGTAAGAGTTAAAAACAATCAATATGGTTTTGTAATAAACCGTAGAAAAATTATTTTGCACACGTCGCGATACCATGGATTGAAAATTACAATGTGACCTTCAATTTTCAAAATTTACGCGTTCTCAATAGCGCATTTTGTACTTCATACACCATATTAAACCACAGTTTAGATCGTACAAGTGTGAAGTACGGCTAAGGTTAACCGCATTGATAAAATACTGGAAACGCTTTTTTACTAAAAGATAGTACCTTATATTTACTTATGTTTAAGTCCATATTATTTAATTTACGAGTGATGAATAGAAATTATTCGTTTTTGCAACTCATATGTGAAAAGAAGATGATGGCATGATGTTGCACCAAAATCATCATTAATGAACTAGGTTGCACCCTTCAGGTACGCCCGATATGTCTATGAACAGATCAGAAGCAAAATTATGATATGTACCATAAGATAAAAATTATTCAAGTAAGACGTATAAAGACAAAGCAGCGAATCACTAAATCCAAAATTCTCAAGTCAATGCTGTCATACGGTCTGTGTCTATATAGATTTTTTTTTATGATTGTGGACCTGAACAGGCTAAATTTGGCCTATCGTGCTAAAGCACTCAGGAACACTTAGGAGGATGGATAGAGGGATAATGAATTGGCAATAGATGCCTATGAACAGCTACCTTAAATTTTCTCATGTCATAAGTGAGAGGAAAGCAGGAACTAGGGAGATCATTCCAGAGTTTAGAAGCCGTGTTGAAAAATGTGGATTGCGCCCGTTTGGTACGACAAGTGGAGATTTGTACTGCATACTGATGATGTGAATGAGCGAACCGAGATCAAAGAATATAATTCAGCAGCACAATAGCCGTTGTAATAACGATAATGCAAAGAAAGAAATGAAACCATCCTTCTATGCTCAAGGGACTGTATGTTAGAAGTTAAGGACGGGTCATTTATAAGCCTAATCGCTCTCTTTTGAATACGATCAACGATATCGAGAGCGTATTCGGGAGCACTAATCTAGAGGTGAGAATTATATTCCAGATGAGGCCGAATTTGAGCCTTATACAGCAGAAGGAGTTGTCGAGAGGTAAAGTACTGCTTAGATCTGTACAAAAAGCCTATTTTACGAGCAGCTGTTTTAGTAGCTGATAGAACATGGTCAACACATGAGAGATTTGAAAATACAGTCATATCCAACAGAGTAATAGAGTCTGAAAACTTAAGAACTGAGCCATTCATACTTACAACAGGAAATGATCGATCTTTTTTGGCGGACACAAGGCAACACTGAGTTTTGTTAGCATCAAATTTAACTAGATTATTGCTTCCCCATTCTAGAATACGTTGAATGTCTTTGTTGATTGAATTTGCCATTTCAGCTTTAATTTCTTGATTTGACATAAAATGTGGATTATCACTATGAGTAGACTGAGATGAACTACAGTGAAGAGTACTATCGTCAGCAAAGCAACGGATGGGGTTAGTTGTTGAAGAAATAAGGTCATTTATGTACAGCAGAAAAAGTGTAGGCGCTATAACGGATCCCTGTGGTACGCCCGCGTTAATGCTAACTTCTTTTGAAAAAAATCCATCAACTACGACACGTATTCGTCTTTTATCAAGGAAACTAGAAACCCAGTTGATCAGCATATCACTTAACCCAAACGAGGTGAGTTTGGGAAGTAAACACTTATGCCAAACTTGGTCAAATGCCTTTGAGATATCTAAAGCGACTCCAACTGTTTCACAATACTGCTCTACTGTATTGTTCCAAACTTGGGTCACATATGAAAGAAGAACGACTTTGCCTAAACCCATATTGATGGTCACTAAGAAGTTTGTTAGTTTCAAGAAACGTGAGCAGTTGCTGATTGATGGCTTTTCCATGATTTTAGACAAAATGGAAGTTATGTCAATTGGTCGGTAGTTTGAGGGATCGGTCTTATCGCCTTTTTTGGGAATAGGTTGAACATTTGCTAACTTCCATGATGAAGGGAATTCCACAGAAAACATAGAGATCGTATAGAGCTTAGATAGGACTGGTACTAGTTCGGGGGAACATTTCTTTAAGACAATAGCTGAGATACCGTCTGGGCCAGTCGCCTTATTGAGATCAAGCCTACTGATGATCGATTCAAAGAGCTTGTACCGAAAATGAATTGGTTTCATAGCGTATGAAGAAGAGTTGACTAGGGGCACATCTTTTCCAGAATCATTGAGACACGAGTTTGATGCAAACAAATCCACAAAAACATTGGCTTTGTCTACAGAATCAGCAACTACCGATCGGTCAATAGATGTCAGGGGGGAAATGAAGATGTTCCAAAGTTTTTACTAATGGCTTTAGCTAAAGACCAAAATTTACGACTGCCTAAAGTTGTTCGAACAAGTTTTTAGTTTTAGTGATGACACTTTTGCAGATATTTCTAGCACCAACGTATTCTGCATGACTGTCGACCGATTTATTAGATTTCCATTTAATGTAATATTTATTTTTTAAAGATATTTCATCAGTACAAGCAAGATTGCATCAACTTGACCTAAATTGTGCAATACTTGACAAGTGAAATCTGTAAACTTATATTCTTTAACATTACTTCGTGGAATTCCATAATTAATCGCAAAAACGTTTTAAATGCATTAAAAATATTATTGCAATTAAAAACTGTAAAGCAGAACGTTTTTACAAAAAAAAGTGTGTGTGAAATTTATTTTTAATGTAGGGATATATACTAAGTATTATACTAAAAAACTTTGAATACTTTTGAAAACGCTGAAGAAATGCTAATTAGCATATAATTAGAAAACATTTCAGGATCTTCAGACTTATGTACAGGCATTGACTAAAAAAGATTCCTCAATCAACGGTACAGGCCATATTTTCACTTTTTTCCAGGTATCGCAAAAGAATTGCTCCCGGATTGCTCAGATAATGTATCATAGTAAAATAAAAATGATTTTAAATGTTTTTACTAAAAAAACTGGAATTTCAGCATAATCTGCAGTTAAGGTAGATTAAGGAATCTATGAAATTTTTTTTTGAATCTTGCATAAACGTAACTGTAATTTAAATTGTTCATACATAACTGTTATGTAGATAATAATTCGTGAAGGAATCATAAGCACAAATAAAATTGTTCCAGATTTATCATTACACTAGAATTATTTATTTTGAAAATACATATAAAAGAAGAATTTTGGTCAGCAGAGTAAATTATAAAAATGTATAAATAAGCGTTCGAGATTTATCGCGATAAGGAAGAACAAGTTGAGAATGCTCTTCTAGCATTGCCAGACCGAACAAGATTGCATTGTCAGGTATATTTAATATTCTTGTTTGTGTTAAAAACTACATTATAAAAACATAAAAAAAGACAACGGCGCGCGGTATTCCCAAGCGGTCACCCATCCAAGCACTGACCGCGCCCGACGTTGCATAACTTCGGTGATCGGAAAATTATATATCATACATTCATATCGACATAAATAACGTATAATACCTTTGACCACCGATTTGACCATGTTTCCGATGAGACACAAAGTTCGTACAAATGGTGATCCTATGACATAAAATAAAAACAAAATATTATCATTTTAAATAAAACGTCAGTTTGGTATTTTCTCTATTGTATTAACAATTGTGTGAAAATTAAAGTGATTTAGTGTGTCGTTACTTCAATGGTTTTTGTACTAGCAGCTAGCGACAACAACTGCTTATCAGCGACGAGAGATATCCGAATCGTCGACAACCTAATAGAAGGGCGTTTGAGGAGTTATTGAACCGATTTCAAATAACTGGAAGTGTAACTTATCAGCAAAATAAAAGAACAAAATGTGTTTTAACCGAAGAAAATCAATTAAATGTGCTTTGAACAGTAACTGAAAATGTACACATTGGCCAAAGAGATATTTCTAATCAATTAGATATTAGACGATCATCGATTCAGAATACACTGACAGCAAAACAAATGCATCCTTATAACGTTCAGTTATTGCATGAACTAAATGAATTTTTGTGCATGGGCGCAGCAGAAAGTGAGGGGAGAACCAAATTTTGCACATTTTATATTCTTTTGTGATGAAGCAACACTTCACAAAAATGGAAACGTGAATAGGTATAAATTATGCTACAAGCAATCCCCATTTCACAATAACCCATTCATAAACAGATGGTCTTTAAATGTTTGGACCATATTTTTTGAGGGAAGAGTTACTGGACAAGTATATTTGGATTTATTATTTTGAAAAACGTATTGAATTGTGTATTCAAGTTGACGGGGGCCACTCTGAACAAATGATTACGTAATAATTTACTTACAATGAATCGCTAAAATATCGGATCATCATTAAAAAAAGTCATCAAGCTGGCTTTGGATGATGTTGAATGACGACAGATACATCGAAAGTTTATGTATTTTTATTTCATTTGAACTTGTGCTGTAACAGAACTAAAATGTAACGACAACTTGACATTTTCTAATGAACACCCGATGCTTTTGTGGCATATCATCCACTAGACATAATTTTCTTTCATATTTATATCGATAATGATTAATAAACAAAGTACCAAACTCACGTTTTGTTTTTATTTTAGGTCATAGGTGACTAGAAAAACGACAATGGTGAAAAACATTCAGCTTTTTACTATAGTTTAAATAAAAATTGAAATACCACCAAAGTTAGTAAAGATAGGCATAGGAAGATCTTTACAAAAGTTAAAGAGGATTAAATTACCTACAAACACAAGTAATAAAATACAGGGTGTTAAAAAACCTCTCGAAAATAAGGTTTATAGTTGGCAATGTTGGCATGACCATATAAAACACCTTGTACAAAAACATTAATCCGTGTCATCTTATCGGACTTCTGTCATCATTCCTCTTTCTGTTTCTGTTTCCGTTTTGTTTCCAGCTTATAAGTTAAAAAATATTACAAATTTCATTGACCTACGTTTTTTCACAAATTTAAGAAATTTTTCAGTTTAATTGGCAACGTTGCAAAATGTGCTATACAAATTTCGGTGCTAAATACAGAATTTTAGTGTGAATTAAAATATGTAAAAATATACAGGGTGTCCCGTTTAAAAAATATAAAATTTTTACCGCGCCGCCTTTTTGGAGTACCCTGCATACTCGAAAATAATTCTAGAAGGTGAATCTCTTAACCCTTAATATATATATATATATATATATATATATATATATATATATATATATATATATATATATATATAAAGTTTAACCCTACTTCATCATTGGCCTTGAAACGGGACATCATATTAATACAAACAACATAAGATTACTGGTTCCTGTTATCAATACCCATGAGAGAGTAATCCGAGAAGTCATAGAAATAGAAAAACGGCGATATGCTCTCAATAAACTTGATGATAGCCTGAAGAATGATATTTCAAAACTGTCATTGACCGAATCAATGAGCAACAACAAATTCGTACAATCAATAATACTACCTCTCATAGATCCGTTGTTTGTAGTAAAACATGCATTTGGACACAACCTTCATAAATATAGATGGCGTAAATCACTATATGACACGTCGTTATTCTTGAACAAGAAACCAAAGGTAAGGTTCTGAAACGTAATGCTACATTGGTGACCGAGAATTAGTCGAGATCACCAAAATAGTTCGGGCACGTGTTACAAAAAAATTTTTTTCTACAACCATCAAAATATGTGTATCCCTTAAAATTGTTTTAAATAATTTTTTTCTAGGATTTTTGCTTGATTGAGGACCACAAAGGTTAAAATACAATAATCTCATAGATCTAGGATAAAATGAACCTTTAGTCTTTCATCCAATTGTATATTCCATCAAATGTAAATGCTGACATATGTTTCGGTCATAATACGAAAAGATGACCATTATCAAAGCTTACAAATTCTACAAAAAACAATTTTACACATGTAAATTTTCCCTATATCACATCTAACAATTTACCTAAATAATTATCTGTGGACTATGAAGCCACCTCTCATAGATAACAGAAATATTTCAATACTTAATATTAATCTTGTAAAGTTTAAAACTATTCTAAAAAATTCTTTTTTTAAAACAAGAAAACGTGGTAAAATATTGGAGGTTAAACTTAATAATTAGGCGTGGGCACCGTCAAGATGGTACTGCATTCGACAAAATTCGGGTGCAATCGGTTACGACCTCGTTCAATACTGTTACTCCGATGTCCTTTATATGTTAATTAATGTATTTCTAGGTTTTCGTAATTAATTACGCTTCTATATCTGTCTGAGCTGTATAGAATATCTGTGTCAGTATTGGGGTTAAAATTATATTTTGACTCTAAAATGTGTGTATCAGAGTTAGATTTATTGTTAAGTACATTCTTAGTATTTACCGCTCTAAAGTGTTCGCTCATCCTCACCCTCACGTTACGGTTAGTCATGCTTATGTATACAGGGTCCGCCTTTTGGAGCTGATCCTATGAGTATCTGCTAAACCAAACTTACTATAATTTTGAAAATTTGGTGACAGGGTAGTGATGTTAGGACTAACTCATCAAAAATATTTTCACGTTCGTACCACTTCCGGTTATACCGGAAGTCGGTACTTAGTCGCTTATTTTAAATGAAACACCCCGTATATTAATACATTTTTGGGTTCTATGTCGAATTTTGATGTAAGTTTGTTAAATAAACTAGATACGAAATTTCAGTCGTTTAAAAAAAAACATTTTTCTAAAAAAATTTACAGATGCGGTCTTAGTAATAACTCGTTAATTGTTCTGTTCCTGTCAAACAATTTGAATAAAACTTTGAGGTGTTGTAGGCAAAGGTTTATTGCAACAGTCTGCAAAAAATGACATTTGTATTTTTCATAAAAATAAAATTATGAATGTCTAAACTTGACTATCAAAAAATGCAAGTTACTCAAAAATATCAAATAGAAACCCCTATTTTTTATTACTCAGATCAATTTAACGTCAAAAATTAAGGTAATTTTGTTTAAAACGTAACGTAACGTAACAGTTTCATACTTATTACCAAAAAAGTCCCAATTTTAAAATTGGTGATAAAAATGAGCTACATACTTAAATCTAGTATTCCTTGTTCGTGGTCACCATGGAAACCAAATAATTGAGAATTGAAATAAAGAAAAATATTTGAATAAGTTACTGCAAAAAATTATAAAAATTGATAATTTTGTGATTCAACAGTCACTTTTGCCAAATAGAAATTTTCTAAGCATTTTTTTCAAATTCGATATACAACATAAGTGTAAAAATTTTTATGAGTAAATCGAAAAAAACTACTTTTTACTGCGGAGGTAGTAACTACATACTTATCAGTGCATTCTTACACGATAACACGATAAAGTCGCTTATTTAGTATTTCTTGCTCGTGATCAAATGTAAATTAATTTACAATAAACATTGTTGAACCTGTCTTATAACGGCTTCATTTGTAGCCCTTTGAATTTCTTGTGGAGAAAGAGAATTAAAGGCATTTTGCACTCTTGCAATGCAATCTTCTTTAGTCGTTAGTTGTGTAGCATAAACAATATTTTTAATTCGACCCAAGGATAAAAATCCATTGGCGTAAGATCAGTTGACCTAGGTGGCCATGGAAAGGGACCATTATTGGCAAACCAACGATCTTCAAAAATTTCATAAAGTTTCATTGGTGTTGTGAGGGGGCGCACCGTCTTGTTGGTACCATAAATTTTCCCTTTCTAGATTTAATCGGGGTTGAATTCGAGTGTTTAATATTTATAGATAATTTTTTCCTAGAAATTAAATTTGTAATCATAAATCGCAACAATCAACTATTTTAAACCTCTCAAATTTTCGTTGTAAAAATACACGTCAAAGATTTCGTTATACCGAATAGAACAAAATACGTTAAAATTACAAATTTCCTGAAAATGGCATTCGCAAATTGGATTGCTATTTTCGTAATTCCAGCAATGCGAGTTTCGGCGATTAAATATGCCATTTTTCGTAAATTTAGTTTCGTCCGTCCATATGATATTAATCAAAAAATTAGGAATTTCTTGTATTTTGAGCAAAATTGTTTCACAAAATTCGATACGTTTCAAGAAATCCGCTTCTTTCAGATGTTGAACTAATTGTAAACAGTATGGTCTAAACTTATGTTTCTTAAGAATTCTTCTGATAGTTGTTGGTGTTAAACCACAATATCTGTTTTCGCGTCGTTTATGGAATTACAAGGATAGGCACGGAAATATCCTAAAGTTATAACTCCATTCTGTTCGGAAGTTTAGACATTCATAATTTTATTTTTATGAAAAACACAAATGTCATTTTTTGCAGACTGTTGCAATAAACCTTTGCCTACAACACCTCAAAGTTTTATTCAAATTGTTTGACAGGAACAGAACAATTAACGAGTTATTACTAAGACCGCATCTGCCAATTTTTTTAGAAAAATGTTTTTTTTAACACGACTGAAATTTCGTATCTAGTTTATTTAACAAACTTACCTGAAAATTCGACATAGAATCCAAAAATGTATTAATATACGGGATGTTCCATTTAAAATAAGCGACTAAGTACCGATTTCCGGTATAACCGGAAGTGGTATGAACGTGAGAATATTTTAGATGAGTTAGCCCTAACATCATTACCCTGTCACCAAATTTTCAAAATTATAGTAAGTTTGGTTTAGCAGATACTCATATGATCAGCTCCCAAAGGCGGACCCTGTATACATATTACATCCAGCCATATTTGAGTGTTTAGATCGTAGAATAAGAGAAATAGCACAGGTGATAGGTTACAGATTGCATTTAAAATTAAAGAATAAAATTGTTCGCTTAAATAATAATTGCCTCTCCAATAATGACCATCAAGAACGAACCCAGAATAACTAGGTACAAATGTTTCATAAAAGAGTAGTTAATTTCTCAAACGTTTCATTTGACAACAGTGAACTACTAATGTTAGGTCAGAATGGTAAATCGAACTTTTATTACAGTATTAATGTTAATAAACTTCAAAACTTAGTGGTACAAACATAAACAATCGTAGATAAGATAAAACATCCAAATGACACGTTGGTTCCAAAAATCAATAATGTTATTAAGAGGGTTTAACAGTGGTCAACTCATATTACGAAAAGGTACAATAAAAAATACTACTACTCACATACTGAGGAACATAAAACATAAATTTAAAGTAAACATTTTATCCTTATTAAAAGCAGATAAAGGCAACTGCAATACTATTGTTAATCAAGATGAGTACATAAACAAGGTTGAACAATACATTAGAAAACAGAGTTATGAAGTAGTTAAAGTTAACTCTACTGATAACTATGCTAAATTAGTAAGAGAAAACAAAAAATTGCTCAAACACCCTTAACAAGTATGTAAAGTCTAACAATTTAATAGTTAAGAACCCGAAATGTTCCACTAATGTATTGCCTGCCTAAAATCCATAAGACAGACTGTGAAATATTTCGTAACATACTACTTAGACTTGTAATTTCACAAATAAACTCCCGCACATACTTGTTTGCTAGGTTTTTCAATAGAACTTATGAGGATATAACTAGATTTGAATCAGAATTTAGTATCAAAAACTCACTAGATCTGATAAATAAAATTCACAATGCCTATTGATGCAGTTAAAAAACTGGTTAAGAATGATTTGTGTAACAGCGAACTTAATAATAATGAGGCCGAGGATTTCAACAGATTATTAAACATCTGTATTAACCAAAACTTCTTTCAATTCAACAACAAAATTTACAAACAAAACTCAGGTTTAAACATGGGAGATTGTTTATCCTCCTTGTTGAGTGAAATCTTCCTTAATCACTTTGAAACCACCTATTTGAAAGTTAATTACTTATTCCAACAATATGTAAAGTTTTGGTACAGATATGTGGATGATATCATAGTCCTTTTTACCGGGAGTCAGGAAGAATTACAATCATTCCATTCACAAATAAATCAGTGGCACCGTACCATAAAGTTCACAGTAGAACATGCTGTAAATAATGCCTTACCATTTTTAGACATTAAGTTAAACATAATAGGCAATAAATTTAGTTTTGAGATCTATCGGAAACCAACTCACACAGATAATATATTACCCTTTGATAGCAATACCCCTTACCAACACAAATTAGCAGCCCTAAACTCAATGATTAATGGATTATTAACCATACCTATGTCATTAAACAAGTTTGAGAAAGAACTGGATACTATTAAAAAAGTTGCCGAGAGTAATAGTTATGAAGAAAAAATAGTCAACAAAATACTAACAAAAAAACAGAATAAATTATCAATATTGAGTTATACCGGTTTAATACCCACAGAAGCAGAACCTGTCATATATTTAGGCTCTATACCAGGGATTCCCAAAGTGGTCGATGTCGACCCCTTGGGGTTGAAATCGGTTTCCCAGGGGTCGACAGAACGAAAACTGATTTTGGGGGTCGACGAGGTCTAAAAATCGACCCTTATTAATTAACAAGTTCTTATTTGAAACTGTATGAGTTGTGTTACGTGTATCAACCTGTTATAAGAATCACTAATATTTTAGTAGGAAGTATCATTGTTGTATTTTTTTAAATTTGACGCATATACACGATTTAACACGAACGAGATCATAATCAAGTTCAAGTCCAAACATGATCCTGATATTTTACTATATAACAAGCTTGCACTTAGGTTGAAAATTCATTTGTGCTTTGAATTTACAAAGTGCTTAGTTACCTACGCGCGTTAATAGCTTAACCATACATTTTTGCAGTTTATGCAAAAGTATCAGGGTAAGTACCAAAAAGCGTTTTAATATTTTTCTAAATATTTTTTGAAATTACTTTAGAAAAGTTGTTACCTAAAATTATAAATGTTCAATTTTCTTTGTTTTCGTTTTTTTCGCTGATTGGTACCTAATGCAAATTTTCTATACTATCCAAGTTTATCAATGAGTAAGTTTGTGAGCATACCTAAAAAACATCCAGTACCTAGGTGTGATAAAAATATGCTCGTGTGCAAATTTAAGTTTTATTGTTGTTCTTTTTTAAGTAGTTTCTTAAACATTTTTTTTTGATTTGCAGGTTTACAGCGAGTTTTATGATGGCAGACACAAAAGAAATGCAGACAATACAGTTTGAACTACTTGAAGTTTGGATTTATTTCATCTCTATCAAATCAACACTTGCTGATGTGTCTCATATGTGAAAAAGTATTTAGTAATGATGCCATGAAGCCTTCCAAAATGGAAGCTCACTTATCAAGAGCACATGCTGACAAAAAAAGTAAGCCCTTGTCATTCTTTCAAGCATTTAAAGAAAACTAGAGAAAACGCCATCCATAAGATCGATGTTTGCGTCATCATCTATGCAAGACGTTGATGGTTTACGAGAGTCCTATAACCCTACACAATTGGAGAGCAGCTTATTTTACCAGCCATTGCGGAGGTTCTCAACATGATATTATGAAGAGAATTCCTTTGAGTAATAACATAGTTCAGAGACGAATAGATGCATTTGTCAAAATTACCAGAAATGCTCCAAGACGATTTTATTTTACTCACTTGGCCGCATTACACAAAAATTTTACTAAAAGGTTTGAGGATCTCTTAAATTTATACATTCCTCAATGGATAATAAATCCGTACAATATCACAGCCATGGAAGAAGCCAATGGAAGAGTTGATCACCATCAGCACAGAGGAGGAGCTTAAGCAGAAGTTCAACCAAGGCTATCAGAAGTTCTGGTTGCAGCGCAACATTCAAAAACAGTATCTTGCATTGTGGATCATTGCTGAAAAATACTTTATCGCTTTTCCATCATCATACCTAGTCGAAAAAGGCCTCAGTGTGGTTTCAAACATTTTGACAAAACAAAGAAACCGTTTGAAAATCAACGAACGCGGAGATTTAAGACTGCAATTCACCAATATTGAACAAGATTTAGCTAGATTGGTAGGAGGTTCATCCATCACACTGAATTTTTTATTTTTTTGATCTTTACTTTGTGATTTTAATGTTTTTTTCAAAAAATAATTACCTACTTAAGTATTTTTACATAATTTGTATTAATAATTATTAATTACACTTGATATTTACTGAATTATATGTCTATTTATTTTGTTAAATTTTGATGAGAAAATGATGTCAAGTTTACTCACTTAACCAACTGAAAAGTGTTTAAATTGGTAAGTATTTTGTATCAATAGGAAAAAAACTAGAGATAGGATTTTTAAAGTAATTTGGCTATGGGGGTCTGTTTATTTTGGAAAAGGGGTCTCTGGCCCAAGACAGTTTGGGAATCCCTGCTCTATACCATACCTCAACAATGTTTCTGAATCAATTCACACAGTATTTAAAACCTGCAAATACAACGTTGCTCATAAAGTAATTAACAACCTTACCAATGCTATCGGCAACAATAAAGACACCATAAATAAAATACATAAATCAGGGGTTTATATAGTTAATTTGCTGCTGAGTGTCCGATATGGAATTATCCCCTACAAGCCCTTGACCAATTTGTGTTTTCTTTCCGTCATAGTAAACCCAAAGACTCTAAGCTTGTGTTAAAAAGAAATGTAAATAATGCGACGTTCAGTTAAATACCGACCGTTCATAGTGTTCTCCAAAAATTAACCGTAATACTTTAGTAAATAGTTTCGACAGTGAATCATATTCCCTTAAAGTCGGGACTAAGTTGCCGCTTTCTTTGAGCAGTAGTTCGCAAACATTTATTCATACGTATAACGTTAGCTCACCCATTCAAATATTTTGTCATCGATTTTAGTTGTTAATAAAAAGTAATAATTATATATTTAGATTAAAAATGTACTTAGAATGTGAAAAAATTTAGTTTATTTTAAGAAATACGAGATGTATAAATTCGCAGGTATATAGTAATATTTTTATGGTACAAGTTAGAACAAAACGAAATAGAAAATAAAACTTTCTCAAAATATATAATCTAAATAAGTTTATACACTTACTCGTATAGCAAACTGTATTGGTTTACCTATTACGATTTATAGTAACAGGTAATAATTATTTAACATGCAGAGAAAAAATATATCTATGATATGTAATAATAATTATTAAAAGCTAACGTTATACGTATGATATGTATGATAAATCTTTGCAAACTACTGCTCAAAGTAAGCGGCAACTTAGTTCCGACTTCAACGGAATATAATTCACTGTCGAAGCTATTTATTAAAGTATTACGGTTGATTTTTACAGAACACTACGAACTGTCGGTATTTAACTAAACGTCGCATTATTTACATTTCTCTTTAACACAAATTAGTCAAGGGCTTGTAGGGGATAATTCCATATCGGACACTCAGCAGCAAATAAACTTTAGATTGAAATGCCAGGATTGTAATGCTATATACATACGCATGACTAACCGTAACGTGAGGGCGGTTGCCCCCGAATTAATTATTAAGTTTAACCTCCAATACTTTACCACGTTTCCTTGTTAAAAAAAAATAATTTTTTAGAAGAGTTTTAACCTTTATAAAATTAATATTAAGTATTGCAATATTGCTGTTATCTGTGTGAGGTGGTTTCAAAGTCCACAGATAATTATTTAGGTAAATTATTAGATGTGATATAGAGAGAATTTACATGTTTTGTAAAATTGTTGTGTTTTTTGTAGAATTTGTAAGCTTTGATAATGGCCATCTCTTCGTGTTATGACCGAAACTTATGTCGGCATTTACATTTTATTGAATATACAATTAGATGAGAGACTAAAGGTTTATTTTATCTTAGATCAAACCAGATCCAATATTAGAGTGGAATCATTGAACGATAATCTGATAGTTTCCATGCAGTGCTCGAAATACGTATTTAGCAGAGGATTTCGCAGACGTTATGGTAACGTTGAAAAATCAAAAAAAGGTGTCATTTCGCATATTGTTATTAATGCGCGAACCTCGTCATTGTTTGACGTTTGTAGAAAAAGAAATATTTTTATTTGTTCCTATTAATCCACGATCCATCTCAATTAGTATGTTAAAATGTGATTTTAGGTACCTAAACATTCTTGATATTGTTATTTAAAGTGTCTTTTAAACACCAGGTAGGAACATGTCACTGTATTAAATTGTAATTTTCATTTTAGAAAAGTGAAAAATATAATGATATAACATCAGAGGTACCAGTGTCTGCGATTACTTGACAAACTTCTAAGTCTAGTGAACTAATGCCTCTTTCTACAATTTGCTACCAACTGCGTTTTAAAACAGAAAATTGAAACTTATGAAATATCGCAGGGCCGGCCAGAGATGAGTGCGTGCGATGACGGTGCACTGAGCCTCGTGTTTTTGAAAGGACAAGCTGTTGACTAATTTTGCAAAAACTATAATTGTTTGATTTTTTTTTATTCTATCCGAGCATTAAGTACAGATACATGCACTGAATATTATCACGCAATTCGCGCATATTTCGGTCGAAAAATTTAAGCAAAGTTGGATGCCTTGCTTGAGTTAACCACTACACTTGCAAAAAAGCTAACGCGGACTACTGACAAAAGTAAAATGTTATGTGTCATTATTATTGTTATACTGTTTACTCTATTTACTTGGTTATGTATCACAATATTCTATACTTGGTCTAGTGTTTGTACTGTTCCCGTCACGAAACCTGGCGACTGCTGACGCATTCCTGACTTTACTGATGCTTATTCCAGTGCAGTAGGCATAATTTTACATGACAGTGTCCTTATTGTCATAATATTTATAATTGATTACAATTTGAAAGTCATTAAAGGTAATTAAGTTTTACGTTCATGTTACTCTGCATAGGGATAATTAGTTACTTTACTTGGTCTGTATTAACGTCGCTTTTATAATCGTTCAAAATCGTTCAAAACGTATTTAAAATGTCTTTAAAGTCCGGCAAAGGTTTGAGTTCGCAAACGCGTGAAGTTGTTTATAATGTTTACAATTATTTTGCTTCACACAAAAATGACAACGAATTACTAACAGACATTAAATTAAAAGTGAGTGAAGCCACAAAAGTGTCTGTACGTTCTATCGAAAGAATTCTAAAAGAAACTAAAGATAATATTGGTGATTGTGACGCTGCACCAAAGTTTCGTTCCCCAAAGAAGAAGCGACCAAGAACCAATTCAGTAACGAACGTAGAAGAATATGTAGCAGAATATTTTCGACGTATACGTAGAATATAAATTAGACAAATTATTACAAGAAGCAGCACACGAAGTTTTGCGCTTGCCGTCGTACTATCCCGATTTAAATGCTATCGAATTAATATGGGCAAAGGTTAAAAACGCGGTAGCCAGTAAATATATTACTTTTAAATTAGACGAAGTGCACAGTCTACTGCCAGAAGAGTTTGACAACATAACCGAGGACGATTGGCAGAAAGTCCGTTCCACAGTTGTAAGTAAGGAAGATAATTATATAGTAACGGATAATGTAATAGATATTGAAGTCGAAGAATTAATTATAGATGTTAATGATGATACTGATGGTGAAGACTTAGAATTTAGTGATAGTGACTAAGTAATAAACAAAATAATATTGTGAATATGGCCTATTTACGTAACAATATTTAAAAATTTCGCGAAATATATTTATTAACAAACAAAATACACCCACGTACCACACAAAATTAAAAAACACCGAACGCGTTTCGATAGCTACGCTATCATGATCAGCAGTCGACTAGGTCGGACTAGTCCGCCCTAGGACCGCTAATGATGATAGCGCAGATATCGAAACGCGTTCGGTGTTTTTTACTTTTTTTTTAATTTTGTGTGGTACGTTGGTGTATTTTGTTTGTTACAGATCCTGCCACAGTTCCAGTGTTCCAGATTTTTCAAGTGAGATGGCTTCCCGGTTAAAGTTGAGGAACAATTATTTTAAAATTAAAACTAAGATATTTTTAATATTGACATAAAATTTCTAAAAGATTGCCGTAGGTTAGATGTTTTTCCGAATGTTATTAATGTTGCTAATAATTCAAATTGAGGTAAATAATCGCTTGAATTTGCCAAGCGGAAATGGTTAGATTTAGAAATTAAATGTCATTATTCAAAACTAACGAAGTTAAAATTAGAGGCTTATGACTTACATTTAAACCTGGTAACAGGTTTAAATGCTAATGAATTTGATGAGTGGATTACTTTTTTGCATCATTTGGATGAAGTCATTGATCATAAAGTTATTGCTAAAAGATTTATACATCAGAAGAAATTGTCAAAATTATGTAGATCCATCAAACAAGACAAGCAGAATGGTAATGTCACAAACGAAAATATCGTTATTAACAAATCTTCTGAGACTTTTAACGAAGAAGAAATAGATTCGTTAAGTAAAGGTTTGAAATATAATCTTAATTTTAACAAACCTCCGTTGGATAAAATCATAGTAGGCATAGAAAGTTCGATTAAATCATTGGATGAAAATTGCGAAAAGTACGTTAGGAAAGCCAGTAAAATTCAAACTTCGGAAAATGTCCAGCAGGAGTCAAAATTTAATTTAAATCATTCAGAACTTCGAATTGTTAAAGATTTCAAAAGTAAACATTGTTTTTACGTCAAAGCAGATAAAGGCAATCAAGTAGTCATTTTAAACAAAGAGGATTATTTTTCTTCAGTCAAAGAACTCTTAAGTTTAGGACCTTATTCAGTAATTACCAAAGATCCTCTTCCTAAAATGATTACTTCAACTAGGAATGTTTTATTAGCATGTAAAAGAGTTGTGGATGACTCTCTTAGGTTTCGACTAACGGTATCCAATCCAGTGCTACCTAGAATGTATTGCTTGCCTAAGATTCATAAACCAGGCAATGCTATGCGACCCATTGTTTCTGCTATTAATTCACCTACTTATCTGCTGTCCAAATGGATATCTAGTAAATTTCATAACCTCTCCTACCAATAGTTCAACTTCAGTGTGGCAAATTCGTATGAATTTATTGATAAAATTAACTTACAGAAAATGAAATTTTAGTCTCATTCGACGTTTGTTCACTGTTTCCGAGCGTTCCAAAAGATCAAACCTTAGTTTATTTAGAAGATGGTTTAAAACAAAACCATTTGGACGATAGAAAAGTAGAAGGTTTCCTTAAATTAACAGATTTATGTATGAAACAAACCTTTTTCAAAATTAACCATCAATTTTTCCAGCAAGAACATGGTACGACAATGTGCAATAGCTTATCTCCGTTTATAGCCAATCTATTCATGGGTAAATTTGAGACAGACTTAAAACCCGATTTGCCTTACTTTCTTAGAGTGTGGATTAGATACGTGGATGATGTGTTTGACATCCTTAATACTAAAATTTGTGGCGTTGAGAACTTTGTAGATACTTTAAATTCTAAATTTCCGACAATCCAATTTACCTATGATATAGAGGCAAATGACAGTCTCCCGTTCCTTGATACTCTGGTAACAAGAAATTGTAGTAAACTAGATATAGATATTTATCGTAAGGAAACTAGCACTAAAAGATTCATAACCAATGACTCAAATCACTGTAGACAGCATAAACTCGCGGTTTTTAACTCTTTGGTTCATAAATTGCTTAATTTTCATCTTTAAGTTCAAAATTATAATAAAGAATTGCGCACTATTAAAGGAATTGCTGCATATAATGGGTTTTCAGATGAAGTGGTTATGAATATAGGAAGCAAACAAACACATAGGATGAGGGTTAAGAAAGTAACTACATTAGGTAACGCTAGAGAACAAATAAAAACAAAGTATGTAAAGTTACCTAAAATATTTTCCAAAATTAATTTGAAAAAATTCACTACTTCAGATAATAATTTGCAAACTCTTTTAGGCAATCCAAAAGATAAAGTGGATAAGCAGGATAGGTCGGAAATTTATAAGATTAATTGTAAAAATTGTGAACAAATATATGTGGGGCGAACTAACCGACCTATCAAAATTCGCTTTAAAGAACATTTAGCTCATATAAAATACAAACGTTGGGACAAGTCTGCCGTAGCCCTGCATATGTTTGATAAAAATCATGTAGTAGATGAGGTATCATTAATCAAACATGCTAGTAATAAGCACGAACTTGATTGTTATGAAAGTTTAGAGATCTTCAAAAACAAACAAATTCTAATGCATAATGATGATCAAGGAGCTTTAGGCTACTCTGAACTCATTAAACTCTTATAACTTTCACTTTCACCAGATTAGCAACGAAGCGTTACTCGCTGATGGTGTATATGTTAGAAATTTTCTTTAGTCCGACCTAGTCGACCGCTGATGATGATAGCGTAGCTATCGAAACACGTTCGGTGTTTTTTAATTTGGTGTGGTACGTGGGTGTATTTTGTTTGTTACAGATCCTGCCACAGTTCCAGTGTTCCAGATTTTTCAAATATATTTATTGTTAACTTGTGTTGTTTTTTTTATACCAAATACTTTGTAGGTTTAATTAAGAGAAATGATGCCAAGTTAAATAAAGACGAATTATCCATGATTTTTTTTTAACACGATTCAAAAGTACTTAATAACCGTAGTGACAGTACGCTTATTGAATTCGAACACAAATAGCGCCTTGTACGCATTAATTGCTCTCGCCAGGTTTCGTGACGGGAGCTGTATGTTTTTTGTTTATTCCTTTGTCCGACAACACTGTCCAATCCTTATCGCTTCGTCATACGCCGGCAAAACCTTAAAATTTCTAGCTTGGCACCACTGATTTTTTTTATATGTGTCTAATGCATTACTAAACTTAAGTTTTTAGTGAATAATATAACTATGAATATGCGTATTATTCATACAATGGAAATCACTACTTTTATTATTCTTTTATAGGTAATACTAGTAATTATAAGTGTACAACAATATTGCTTACTCTATTTACTTAGTTATGTATCACTCCAATTTGTACAAGTTTTTAGACTTTTGGTGATCTAATTTGTCCGCTGCAAGATTGCCTTTATTGTGAATATTTTCAGAAATAACCTCACCCATGAGGAATAATTAAATGCACCAAAATTTCAACGTGCGATGAAATTATTTACGTTTGACACTCGCATAACCTGACAGTACAAAATTTTATATGTACCACGGCCATAAACTAATGATTATACTGTTGGCCCTCGAACTTCTTAACCCGTGTCCCTCGAAGGCATAAACATATTTTTTTGCCTTTTATACATACATATGTATTATATGCTCTGTTAGTGGTTTAATTTATACTAACTTTAGTTGCAAAATCGATATAAAATCGGAACCATGAGAGGTGTCTTATGGCTCTGAAATGTACGAGTTAATTTTTGGAAAATCAGCTGATTATATAAACAAATTTTCTGCAAATAATTGTTTATATACTTACATATATTTTTGTTGTAAAGTGAAGTCGAATTTGTTGCAAAGAATTTATAAGGAGTCGACTTGCAAGCACTTCTTTAATTAATCATTAGTTGGTTTAAACACACTTTTGAAACCGTTTCTTTTATTTCCATTTAAATCAAATACAATAAATAAAATTATAAATTCAATAACAGTTTTTCTGCGAAATACATTTCATATCTAGGTACATATTTAATCACTAGATTTATTGTCACTGCTTTCATAAGTTGCCTCTTGTTTTTTTTTTGAAGTAATTTCTTAAAAATGTTGCTCTGGCAGCAGCTATATATGATCTTGTTTACATAAACCTCTTCTGGTATCATCCATTTTAAAATTGAAATCAGTAGAATGTACCAGTCGCTTTAAGCTTGTTGCACTAAATGAATAAATGTTATCCTTCTTTAACTCGTACATTAAGCTTTTTACTGTAACTGGCAACACTAAAATAATTAAGCCAGTTTTTGTATTTTAAGTATTTCTTACATTTCAAATGCGTACACATAAATTCCAGCTTCTTGACTTCGTACTTTGGTACGTGTTACAGTTTTTTCTCTAACTCCACAAGTTTCGGCAGTTCTCGATAAACAATGGTTTAGGTATGACATATTCTTTATTACAATATTGGCCTGTATAATCGACGTTAGAGGCAAATTCGATTCATTTCAATCTCGCTCCGTTTCAATATACCGAAGAGCATTCAATAACATGACCTGGCTTTGACCTTTTAACGATTTACTTTTTAAAGACATCATACTAGAACTTATGAGCTCCTTTAAATAATTCCAGTAGTTTTAATAAAAAATGTTTTAATAGGAAAGTATATTTTTTGTCAACAGAACGAAAGCCTTACCGCACCACATGAACTGGTATGAAAACCTGTGCGTTAACACTATCTCACCATATACCCACATATTCATTTTGTTTACATAGGAAATGATTATGGCAGAGTGTATGTTTAATTTGATGAAGAACACCATCGTAAGATAACATCCTGTATGTACCATGGCATAAACTAATGTTTAAGCTATGTGCCCCCGAGCGCTATAACCCGTCGTACTTGACTTAGACATCACTTTTTTGCTTTAATACCTAATTAACTATTGTATGCCCTGTGGTGGTTAAATTTATACTAACTTTAGCCGTAAAATCGATATACCTGGGATTTCAAACACATGTATTTGAAACACCCAACGAGTTTGATTGATTTGTTATTCAATAATGGGGTCATGATTATTGTTTTCTATTATATTTCATTATTTTTACAGGAACACGAAATAATCATATTTATTAATTGTCCCAATCTATTTAATAGGAAAACACATTTTATGGTCAACATAGCTGAAGTATTTTTATTGAACACTTACCGCACCACACATGAGCTAGTATTGAAACCGTAGCATTGCTTATATGTTTAAATATAGCAAAAAGTATATAGTGCTGTGCCTTGACACAATCTCATGACCAACCGTCTTGTTTCAAAACGAATATTCATTATATTTCCGTAAAACTGTAGGAAAGGATGATGGTTTCTACATAATTATTATTGTTTCACCCTATTTTATTAAATAAAACAAGAGCAGTACAGTATTTCCAATGTGTATGATTTAATACATTACTATACAATGTAATATACGCGGGTAAATCGAAAATTATCCGCAATGTATCTGTAATATTTATTGCAATACAAACAGGACACTGAACTTAACACCAATTTTCAATACAGTCCCCTTGTTTCAGTTTTCCAGCGGATAATTGGCTTTTGTACTTTTTATTGCTGGGAGACTATGGATCTTTTCATTCCATGCTCTGTCGTTTACTCCCCGTATCGTAATGGTGGAGCCAGCTTTCGTCACCAATAATGATTTTGTCTAAGAAGCGGTCATCATCGTTATCATAACGATACAATTGTTTTGGCAAATATCCAAGCGTGTTTGTTGCAACACTGTGAGTTATTTTGGGACCCAGCTTGCATAAACTTTATGAAACCTAAGTCTGTTGTCGATGACTTCATAGGCAAAACCATAATTAATTTGCAAACAATGTGCCACTTAACCAACAATCGCTCGTCTGCCTAACAGAACGAGCACGCTCAATGTTCTGATCATTTGTGGCTTTAGATGGTCGTCCGGCTTCTTCCTCATGCGTAACACTTGTGCGGCATTTTTGAATATTTCAATCCAATCGTAGATAATCGTTGCTGCATGTCACTGTTCCAGTATTGAGTCAAAAGTATTTGATGGATGCCCGTGATACACCTTCCGACCATGAAAACCGGATCACTACTCGTTGTTCCTCTTTGGTGAAAACTTCCAATGGAGCGCCCATGATCTATCTGCAATATAAAGAAGACAAATGGAAGAATTAGGTTCGGAATTCCATAGGAGAACCGCAACAGCATAACACTAAAATAAACCAAGACATAGGTCAGTATAAACAACGTAAGAGCAGTTTAATTAAGGCCGCGTAAATTTTTCTCCCAGTTTTCAAGCTTTCTACTGAATGAGCTGCAAAACTGGACGAAAATATTCATTGCATGTTTTGCATGTGACAACGAAAAACTACCTACGTGAAGATACATAGTTAGACTTGAATGCAATCGGCGTATAACAGATAAGGAAGGGGCCGGTGGCTCAGTGGAATAATTGGCGTAGCCGTATTATTAATTTCGCGATTCGGATACTCGCTATATATATATATATATATATATATATATATATATATATATATATATATATATATATATCTGCAAATACGCAAATAAACAGCCTTGCTCCGACGTTTCCTACAAAACTTCAAAATACATGCATGCAATCACTAGAAAGTCGCGTGCTAATGGACCAGCAGATCGGTTACCTAATAATATTTTAAAATAAAATTATAAAAAAAACAAAAAATGCTGTAAGGTTGTGAAAATCAAAATTTCCATAAAAACAAAATTAAGCTACTCAATAACTTGAACGTAATGAAAAACACACTAACTTTACTTCCGGAAGAGAGTAAAGCGCAATATTTCTTACGTAAAATCTAATAGTTAAATCAGAATGAATCTTGCAAGGTTTAAATTCCCAAAATCATCTACCATGAGTACCTTAATTTTAATTAATACCAAAAAGGAATAGTATTAACAACGAAAACATAAATTTGACTAAATAAATAAATAAATTTTCGTAGTATGAATTTTGGTATACAGTATTCAGAATAGAACAAAAATAACGCACAGTATGTAAAGATACGATACACGGGTGAATATATTTTTCTAAAATTATCTTAATCGCCTAAGGGCTTTTACACTAAACTATACACAAAAGAAAGCGTATTCATCCGCCAAAAGAAATATAAATAAAACAACTTTATTAGGACCACCAACAAAACGTAGGAAAGTAATTACCTTAATTCGAACAAAATGACCTCTAAATTCTTCCCTTTCCTTTTCACAGCGGTATGGCGGTGCAATCGACTTTTGGTAATTGATCGATGAATACCAATAACTTTTCAATCTCCTTGATACACCCAATGCGGTAACTTAACGGTCGTCAAATTTCAACGATCCGAGTTTTTTGAAACTATATTTACACAAATTTAGTGGTGAAGATATTTAAGCCAACCCAGGTGATTAATGACTGTCAACTGGTTTAGTATATATACATATTATTTATTTCCAAAACGTTCTTTATATACACACAATTTATTATGGCGATAATTACATTTATAGCAACCATTTGTTTGTTTGAACACCTGTGAACGCGGTTGTGCTTTCTTGATTTACTAATGAATTTACCGAACGTTCGATATAACAATCTGCCAAATCGCGATTTAACCCAAATATGAGGAAATATCAGTAAAATTAAACACTAATCATCTTCAATGGACACGAAAATGTCACTTCCGGCCAACCAAATACCACACAAGGTCCCGGGGAAGATTGAATTCTCCTTAAGATCCACACAAAAGGTGAGCGGGAAAGCCTGCGGCGATAGCTACAAATACCCCGGTAGAAAGTAAGTAAATTTAATGTGCCCCTAGTTCACATCCCACTTTCAGCGTCCAACCTCTTTCTTCTACAGCTCGACTTCAACTAACTAAAAAACAAAACTCCTCGTTCCCTTCAAGATCACGTTATCCTTTTTATTCGTCACATAAAAACCTTCCACACTAAATCTGCATAGTGGACATTTACCAGGAAAAGAAACAGACTTGATATCTAGAAACGAGACGCACACGTCCTGTTCTTCAATTAGAGACCGGGTTACTCAAATACATTTTCTATACTCTCATCAACAATAATTCCGTACACAAGAGAACTCGTAAATTTGAAAAAAAAAAGTATACAGCCGCGACTGAACCTTTCGTTATCAACCGCAATGGAAACAACATACCCATGCATATTATGTTACTTAAAAAAAACTCTTTTCAACCATCATAAAGTTAATTACTTTTGAAATTACGATAACAATTTTAGAATAACAATTCCCGGCAACAACGTTTTAATTTAAAATTCTACATAGAATGTTCTAAATATACTAATATTCGAAAAAAGAATCTACGGGTAATTTCAGCCGCGCGTGACACATTGTGTTCGTATTTAATTTATTTGTATCAGTCGGCATTTTGGTCACACTTGGCATAGTGCACCTTTTACAATTTTTGACGGCCCGCGTAATGTTCGGCACGTAGCATCCAAGTTTTCCTTTGCAAAGCAAATTTATAGAATCATTTTGGTTAGAGTAATGCGAGTCTTTTGCTGTAGCCAACAATATCTCTAGATCTTTCTCCCATCCAATCTAATCTAAATAATCTAACTATCTATAATCTGGCACCAATAAGTTTTATCCGTGAATTTGAGTGCGAAAATAACCAAGTTAGCCCAAAATGGAGAAACATAAATAGATTCATACTGTTACCTGAAATATACCTTAGTTATTACTTTACAGTTAAAAGTTTCCGAATTTGTTCAAAAGTACCAACCCCATCCACCTGATAAATATTGTCACAGTTTATTATTATGACAGCGTAAAATTAATGAAATAATCCTCAAAATGTATAACAAAAATGATAATGCCAATACGTGGGTTTTTCTAATTAAATAATTCAATATTTTTTTTTTATCAAAAACTTCATATAATCTAATTATAAATCCAGGAATTTGTAAATTGATTACAACACATAGTTGCTTTTATAGTGATATAAACAACATAATTGAGTACTCAGGGTCGATGGATTCTTATTGTAAACTGATAACAATATTTATATATAAAAATGTAGGAAATACAAGTCAGACATAACTACGACTGCATTTTTATATACAAATCTAATAATAATAGGATTCGGTTTTTCTATAGAAATGATTCGAAGAATATGATAAAGGATGAGATTCTTTAGTTATTAAATTTAAATTTCTAGATACGAGATAAATCTAGTACATGTTTTCGTAGAACATTAAATCATTTATACTGTATACTAGCATATTTTTTTTCTGAAAGTGTTCTGATATTGTTGTGTTCTACTTTAGAAGTTGTCAAAAGTTCACAGGCAATCAAGAATCTGCGTTCTAGCAATCGCATCCAAACAAACTTTTTTTATGATTTGGGTATCGATTTGATATTTCTACCTTTTAAATTTTAACCATTTAACTTTTTCTTTATCGTAGTCATATAAGTAAATGTGCATAAGGGTACGAGGGTACGGGTTAAATGAATAATTGTTTTCCTTTCAATGCAGAATGTGTTTTTTTCGTGTTACAACTAAGTACAATTGTTAGGAATTGTATTATCAAATAGTTTTGGTTTGTGCTATAGCTAACATTTTATTTAAATTATTTTACATTCATATCCTTCATAATATACAGGTATGGAAAAACATTGCGGGCCTGACTTCTATATAATAAGCTAAAAAGAAACCCAATAAGCATTATATGAGTGTGAGAGAGATAACTTTACCGATGTTGCCACTTGTACATATTTGCATGTAGGCACAATCTAGCCCCAACAGTTCTAACGAACCCAAAGCAATTAAATGATATTGAAAAGTCGCGTGTTCTTTGAAACTATTAAGCAAATACTTTACACTAAAACATTAAATGATAATACGTCAAACATTGAAGCTTATTGTAATTGCGAATTTATGACATGGTTCGATTTCTACCCTTAAGAAGAACCAAGAAGAAACTTACGAGATCTACGAACATGAACATTAACATTTACATTGATAGTATAACTTAAGTTTAAGGTTTAACTTTAGCATTATAATTCTTATTGAAAAACCAACTATTTTTAAAAATGAACAGAATATACTTTTTTCAAAACTCTACTTTATAAGATTTTCGAAAAGACCACCTTGCGCAAGGCAATAACCCAATCTGTGATAAAATTCAGTTCAGGTGTTTTCTAACATTTCTTGGGTGACGCTGTTTAAAGAGTCTGTAATTTTGACACAAAGTTCGTCCAAATCGTTAGCACGTTTATGTCTGTGCCCATAAATTTTCTGGGATACGTATCCCCAAACAAAAAAGTCGTTCGCCGCAATATCAGCTGAGTTGAGTATTTAATAGTACCTTTTCTACTAATAATACGGTTAGGGAACGTAGTTTCCAAAGACTGTTGAACTTTTATTGCAGGACAGCCATCTTCGTGATACAAAATGTCATCAAAATGTATATTGAGGCGTTGAACAGCTGGAACTATCTGGTTTCTCAACAGTTCTAAATATTTGTCCGCGTGCAAGTTTCCGTTGATAAAAAATGGACCGATTATGGAATTGCCTAAAATTCCTGCCCACATATTATCCTTTTTACATATGCTTTGGTGATCTTCTGGAAAAATTTCTTGTGTAGTTTGCAACTTATAGCAACGGTATTTATTCCTTTTCAAGATATTGCGAACTATTCTTGGTTCAATATTCATTTCTTCAGAATTTTTGTACTATTGCATGCGAAATTAGTTTCTGCTAAACTACACAATGCAATTTCTTGGAGTTCGCACTCTTCGTTTAAGTTACGACCAGGATGCTTACCATCATTACCATCCATGCTAGTGCATTTTCTACAATTATTTAAACATCCACATCTTTCAAATTTGCAAACAGTACGCATAATCGTACTTTATGATGGAATTTGCCTGTTTTCAAACGAAAAAGGAAACCTGTCCATTATTTCTTGTGCAGAGTGCTTCCTGAATAATACCACTTAATAGTCTGTATTTTTTCTTCAGTGGAATATATGAGTCGGACTAGCAAAAACACTTAGAACGTGAACTGATTGCACTATCTTCGTTTTACTTATTATATGTCAGACCAGCGATAATATTTTTCCATACTTGTATACGCAATCTCCATTGTTAAAATTGGTTTCATGGCATATGAAGAAAATTAACTAGGGGCATATTCTTTCCAGAATTATTAACATACGAGTTTCATGCAAATAAATCCACCAAAGCATCTACAAATTCGTAAAAAGATGTCATTGGGGGAAATAAAGATGTACCAAAGTTTTAATGATGGCTTCAGACAAAGACAAAAATTTACGAATATCCTAGTTCATTAGATTTTCATTGTTCAAAGAATTCTTTGCTTTTAGTAACAACGCGAGTATTTCTGGTTTTATTAGATTAGGTATATAATTTATTTGAAACACATTCCTTCCACCTTAATGATATGTTTTTGAGATCTCTTGTACTTTCCACAATTTCGCCTCTCTTCTTTCTTCTGAATGTCCAATCTTCAGCCAGCGCAGTTTTTCCGATTATATGGATTTTTTTTTTGCGTCGATTGATTCATTGATTTTTGACAATGGCTATAGTTCTAAAATATCTATAGATTAATTTAACGTTGCTTGACCCAAGTATCTCGATATATTTAACGAGTGGTGGTGTACCATGTACCGGAACGTCAATCGGAGAAGCCTCTATGTATTTGTTTGTTTCAACAAAGAAAAGAAATAATTGGCAGGTTCATTAAGTTAGACATTTCCTCAACGAGTTCTGGAGCGCTTTTCTCCGATTGCACTGTAAACTTTTGTTACCTCGGTATAAAGTGTTTTTTCATAAATCACAAATGCTCAATGTGTCTACCCTGGCTGATACGGCAGACATCTTACCGTTAATCAAATTCACTCCACACACGTGTCAGCATGTCACGATCAATCAGTGCCATAGCTGCGGTGATACGGCCGCGAAGTTCCTGAAGGTTAGCGGGGAGTGGAGGTACAAAAACAGTGTTCCTTAGAAATCAACACAAGAAAAAATCACAAGGTGTTAGATTTGGTGACCTAGGTTGCCAAAGAATTAACGCGACATCTTATTGTCGAAACCGTTCTGTCTAACGTTGTGGTAAATTTGTGTTGAGATATCCTCGTACGTGATTATGGAAATGTGCTGGATAGCCGTCTTGTTTTTATAGAGGGTGGCTACTCCAAGTGGAATAAATTCTATAACTCAAACGGGTGAAGTCCCGGAGAAAAATCATGATAGGCACTCTTTATAATTGTTTCCAGCCCTCAATCTGGGAATTACAGTTTCTCCATATATCCACCCCGGGGGGTGAAGCTACCCCTAACTTTTTTTAAATGTAAGGGTAGGTCAAGTGATACACTGTGTGAAAGCTTTTATCAAGAGGAATACAACGCAGTATTTATTTTCTGGGGAATTTGCAAAATAAAGTGAAAAAACCTAAATAGCTCAATTGTATTTCATTTCGAAAATGTTTGAAATTTCAGTAGGTACAAATGTACCGTAGTGATAACATGCATTTATTATCGCAACAAGCCTGAAATTATCGTTGAAAGAAAAAATCTTTATCTTCTGTGTTTCTTACACTCACTAAATGCTTTTTTTATTTCAACAACACTTGAATGGTCGGTAGATAAAAATGTGCCGTATTGATAAGGTGCATTTATTATCTCAGCAAGCCAGGTCTTATCGTTGTTGAAAAACCCTCTTAAACTTCTGTGTTTTAGTCTCGATTTTAGTTACCTGCTTGATTTGTTAGCGTCCACATTAGTAAATTACAATATTGTCTGTTCCTTGTATTTTCTTTGCTTGTTTATTTAAGTATATAATTGCTCTGGTGTAGTTTTCACATCTTTACATCGTAGTAAATTATTTAGCATGGCTTATTTAACGGAACTCGTTAGTATTGAGATATTAATGATGATCGGATATGGTGACCGAAGTCGCACTCATGCTGAGGTAGCTGAATTATTTCAAGCAAATCATCCCGCTTTAACGGCTTTCTCAAGGCACAATTAGCAAAATAGAAAGGCACTATAGCTAATTGGGCCACGTCATGAATCTGTCAAGACAAAAAAGAGAGGCACTTGACGAAAATAAAAAGCTGAACGTTTTGTTGGCTATTCAAGAAAACCCCATCATTTCGGAACGGCAATTAGCGCGCGATAATGAGGTCAGTCATAGAACTGTTTTAAAGGTTTTAAAAATTGCAAAGATGCACGCTTACAAGATACAAATGCTACAAGAATTGACTGAGGAAGATCCAGACCGACGAATCGAGTTTTGTGAACGAATGATGGACTTCATTGTCCATGGTCACATAAAGTTGGAATGGATTCTCTTTTCGGATGAATGTTGTTGGTATGACCACAACCCCCATTGGCTGCGGGAAACTTACACGCAACATGCACAAAAATTAAACATATGGACTGGGATTATTGGAGATCGAGTGGTAGAGCCATTTTTTCTGAATGGTAATCTTGGTGTGCAGTTATATCTTTCTATGCTCACGGATGACCTGCTGCCAAATCTAAGGGGTCTATTTCCAAATAACAATCAAAATAACTTGGATGAGAGAATTTGGTTTCAGCAAGACGGCGCTCCACCGCACTATGCATTACCAGTACCGAACTATTTAAATAAAATTTTTCCAAATAGCTGGATTGGTCGAAGAGGTGCACTTGAATGGCCACCACGATCCCCAGATCTTAATCCGCTTTGACTTTTTTTATGGGGATATTTGAAAAGTGAGGTTTATACTACATTACCGACTGACCTTCAGGATCTGAGGGACGTAATTACAGCAGAAATCATAAATATTCCACAAGACGTGTTTCAAAACGTGAGAAATGGTTATTATCACCGATTGGGTCTTTATCAAGAAACAAATTGACACCATTTTGAACATCTTTAAAGTTATGAGTATGCCCCATAAGAGAAGATTTTTTTGCAGAGAAGTCGCTAAATCGTAGTTTAGTTTAAGAAACTTCTCAAACGAAATTTCCTTTGCTAAGAGAGTGTGTTTACTTGTTTATTATTTTTTAATTTGATTTTTTAAGCGCCGAAATAATTTGTATTACGACCCACGACCATGCCATTGAATATAGCCGACTAATTTTCTGAATTACTATCACAGCTCATAGTGCCCATTAGGCACGTGATGGTATTGCATAGATACTGATTATCAACATTCTTGAGCGAATTTGTTCATAACTTTAATGGGTCATAATCAAATCAGCTGTGATGACAATTTCACTCATTAACTCAAACAGCAATTTTGAATTGTACTTTCTGACGTGCATATATCGCAAACAACAATCAAATCTGAGACTGCCGATATACATCCTGCCACTTCATCCAATC
Organism: Vesta saturnalis; assembly: GCA_036346205.1. Lineage (NCBI taxonomy): Eukaryota > Metazoa > Arthropoda > Insecta > Coleoptera > Lampyridae > Vesta > Vesta saturnalis. The sequence continues at coordinate 8,041,329 of JARFJB010000762.1, read as the reverse complement.
CCCATTAACCGTAGCAACCATTATGCAGTAGCGTTCAATAAAATACGAAAATAGGTTCAACGACACAATTATTTTGACAGAACCCTGCTCTTCCAATACTATTTAAAATTAAAGTGAACCATATAAAACAATCAGTTAAACTTATAATAATATAAATTTGGACATACCTTAAATTTTAATATATCAAGATTTTGCATTCTTGTCTTACGCGAACATTTAGATCTTTTTAATGACGTTATTATCTTAAAAATATGGAAACACACAGGTAGCGTGATGTTTAGCATCGGCGCAATTCAACGTGTTCTAATTGAGTTCTGAGTTACAACCATGATCTAACTACTGTGTTATATTGGCACGATGGAGTTTAGATACGGGGCTGTGCTTTTGTAAGAATTGTTTCCGATACAAGGCTGAGCGCACTCAGGTGCTTTTTAAGTGGATTTTGTTTAGGTATACAGGGTGCGGCATTAGTGCGTGGAAGTAAGCTATACATATTAAAGTTATTTACAAATATTATAGGCAACTTCAAACTTCATATTATAAATTTATTTTCGTATTTACAGGGTGTTACATATTACCAGGGTGAACCAAATGTACTTTTTTTTAAATGGGACACCCTATATATTATTCCAAATTTAGATTAAGCTCATCTCCCCCATACTTCCAATATAGGGTTGCATTACGTTATACAGTGTATTTCAAAACTTATGGTCAATTGTGCACGAAAATCATTCTCATTTTAACGTCCTGTATACCCTAGACAGAATAACCTAACAATCATTTTTTTCCAGGCATAACTTTTTTGACATTGGTACAGGGTTACGAGAAAGTGCTATTTCTTTAGTATTGCACCAATTGAATATAGAGCGAGCCAAAACTTCAACACATGATTTTGTCAATTTTTTCAAATGAATCACCGTGTATTTTGTTTTAAAAAGTGAAAATACACTTTATGTTCTGCCATTTTTATTAAGCACTCCCTATAGCTAAAATCGTTAATTGCTGAGATAATTTCAATTTAATAACAGAAATAGATTTTTTTTTATATTTCTATTATAACAAATTAGCTGTGAACAAATAGAAGTGTGACAAATTATTATAAAAAATTAAAAAAACATCGGTTATTAAGACAAAACTCTTATAAAATTAATTAATTTCATAATAAATGTTCAAAATGTCCACCGAAAACATCAATAAAGCATTGCAGTCGATCTTCAAATTCTCGACTGACATTTCTACTTCAATACTCTGGAATGCTTATCGTATTCTATTCTTCATATCATCTTGTTTTGTTGGAGGTATTTGATACACACGGTTTTTCACGTAACCCCACTTGAAGAAGTTAATTTTACTTAACTCTGGTGAACGAGCAGGCCATGCAATGGGTCCTCCTCTTCCCACCCATCTTCCAGGAAAATGGGTATTAAGATGATTATGAATTAATCTAGTGTGATGTACCGGAGCTCCATATTCTTTGACGAATGTTAAGAGGAACGTTTGCCAACAGTAAAGGTAAATGATTTTCTGAAAAGTCCAAATAAACCTGACCATTCACTGTTCCATCGAAAAAATGTGCTCCAATTACGTGATCTCCAACTATACCACCCCAAACATTAAAAGACCCCCTAGTTTGATTATGAGTTGCTATAAGATGAGGATTACTTGTCGAATAATAATGGAAATTGTGTCTATTCATAGTTCCATTTTTATGAAACGTGGCCTCGTCTCCAAAGAGGACAAAATCAAAGAAATTCGCCCGATGTGGATTTGTTGAGCCCATTCACAAAAAGCAACCCTTCTGGGATAGTCATCTTCGAGTAACTCTTGATGCAACTGGATATGGTATAGATGCATCTTATTATTACGCAGCATTCTTCGGACGGAGCTGTCACTAATATGCTGACGCGACATTTCACGTGTGCTAACATGTGGATTATGCGTAACTTCAAGCATCACGTTAAATTCATTTTCCTCGTTAAGTACGGGTTTTTTTCATAAATTACTGAACCCGTACGATTAAAACGATCTACTAACCTTTCCAACGTTATTTTCTCGGGTTATCTTCGTGCGGGACATATCTCTTTGTAAATTATTTGTGCTAATAAACAATTTCTCATACATTCTCCCAGTACCCATATCATGTCTGTTAATTCCTCAACAGGAAAGTTCATTTTAAACAGTATTTAAGTGTTTACAAATTAATAGAGACTACACAATCTCAAAGGTGTTTGTTAAATGACAAGCTAATTATTACTGAATAATATCTATCTTGTCATTTGTTCACGGCTAACTTGTTATAATAGAAATTATTAAAAAATCTCTTTCTGTTATTAAAGTGAGAATATAGTTCACATGTCACATGGTACATTTTTGATTACTTTCATTGGTTAAAATACAAAAACAAAATCGCAGAATAGGCTATCAAATCGGTGATAATTTTATCACCGCATGTTGACTGTCAAACGATTTTAATGAATAAAATAGTTTACTGTCAAAGTGACAAACAGTTTCAAAGAAATAAATAATTGTATTGATTATCTTTCAACTGTAATATTTACTATCAAAGTGACAAATCGTTTAAAATTGTAAACTTTAAAAAATATATTTTCTATTAACGTTCATTATATTCTCTTACCAAATATAACACGTGTTATGATTAATAATCGATGATACCACTCTTTAAAATCTGTAGAAAATTGAATTTTCAACGGTTTTAACTCGAGCTATTACCGATGATTATCACACTAGTTATATTATCCCCGAAAATATCTCAGAAATTAACGATTTTAGCTATAGGGAGTGCTTAATAAAAATGAAAGAACATAAAGTGTATTTTCACTTTTTAAAATAAAATACAGGGTGATTAATTTGAAAAAATTGACAAAATCATGTGTTCGAGTTTGGCTCGCTCTATATTCAATTGGTGCAGTAATAATGAAATGGCATTTTCTCGTAACACTGTACCAATGTCAAAATATTATGCCTGGAAGAAATTATTGTTAGGTTGTTCTGTCTAGGGTATACAGAACGTTGAAATGAGAATGATTTTCGTGTACACCTGACCATAACTTTGAAATACCCTGTATAACGTAATCAAACCCTACATTGGAAGTATGGGGGAGATGAGCTTAATCTAAACTTAAAATAATATATAGGATGGCCCGTTTAAAGAAAAAGTATGTTTGGTTCACCCTGGTAATATGTAACACCCTGTAAATACGAAAATAGTTTTATAATGTGAAGTTTGAAATTGCCTATAATTTTTGTAAATAATTTTTTTGATATCTCCTTTAATAACGGATATATCGTACTTCGACGCACTAATGCCCCACCCTGCATATTAAGTTTAGTGATTTATTGATTTTAAGGTGCGGCTGACTTTAAGAAGGAAGCTCCTAATCGAGTTACGAGGAAGTAGGTATTCTATACGAATGAATGGTTTGAATTCCAGACAATCTTAGATGCACATTATATTACTGCAAAAATTTAATTGAAGAAAGTGTTCTTTGTCGTTATGCTTATTGAATTTTGACGTTTATTTCGGTGTAGGATAACACCACTTGTTTAGTTAACGATGCATACCACTAGCTAGACGCTACCAAGCGCCGGAACCTTTTATGAGGATTTGGTACCATGCAGTGCAAATAACTGTATTGCATAATGTTAATACACACTCAATAAATATAATATGATTTGAAAGGCATGAATTATTACAACAAGTATTTAAAATACCGTAATCAAAGAAGAAATAAGTTTTTTAAATCCTCATAAAGTGCCTGACATGACTACATTACTGGCGAAGCGCTTAAAAATTGTCCTACAAAAGCTAATGTGTTACCCACAATCATACATAACAGCATACTACGACTGTGCTACTGTACGACAATATAGAAGTATGCGGTAATAACCATGATACCGAAACCAGTAAAACCTCAACTGATGTCCACTAGAGTTGCAGACGTAACAAGTATCGAGACCCTAATCCCAACCATCAATTCGGCTTCAGACCAAACCACTCCACTATCCAAGTATCAAGTAAACAAAATAAAAGAGAGCTTAGAAGCAAAACAAATGTGTACATCAGCATTTTTGGAAGTAAAATAGGTGTTTACTAAAACAACTATCGACTCAATTATAATTTGCTCAAGCAGTGGAAAATCAATGTAAACACTGATACGCCCTGCGAAGTTACGTTCACAACACGGAAATCCGAATGCCCTCAACTTACTCTCAATAGCACCCCAATTCCAGTTAAAAAAGAAGTTGAATGCCTCGGAGTCCATCTCGACGAAGAACTAACTTAAAAGTGCGAAAATTGTCCTAGCTAATAAATCGAAGACACCAGCTCCCACTAGAGAACAAATTCATCATATACAAGACAATACTTAATTAAAAATTATTATTAATTTTATTAAATACATAAATAAAAAGTTTACCTCGAGTAGGATTTGAACCTGCGACCTGTACTTTGCTAGAGTACCGCGCTAACCAACTGCGCCATCAAGGTTCAAACCCCAATCGATGTAAATTTTGTCTTTATGTATGTAGAACTGATGTAAATTCTAAATATAATGAGATTACAATCAAACTACTTATATTAATGGAATTTGAGCCTGCAATGATAAGACAATACTTAAGCCTATCTGAACATATGGTGTCGAATTATGGAACTACAGCAAGCCATCCAATACCAACATTTTACAAACCTTCCAATCCAAAACTCTCAGAATGTTAATAAATGGACCTTGGTATGTTTCCAACAACAAAATACACGAAGACCTCCAAATACCACTTATAAAAGACGTCATCAAAGCTTGCTCTAACAAACATCAAAGTCGAAGCATAAACCACAACAACCACCTAACTAATGAACTGTACAGGCAACCAATGGAAAATAGAAGACTTAAAAGGACGTGGCTAGAAGAGCTAGCTAGGTAAATCCAGAGAGCCGACAATGGATGGCTCCTGACTTAGCGACCTAAATTGGAATATATTTACTTATTACTTGATTAGTCAATTGTCAATTTTCATTAATCAAATAAAACAAATAGCATACTGATATCATTGAACAAGTGAATTGTTTAACTACGCTGCTATTGACTATTTTTAGAATACAACTAGCTTAAGGCACGTTGATTGAAAGCGTTATAAAAACAGTAAAATTTTTAGCTGAATATTTGCAATATAAATGTATCGAAAACTGTGTCACAGACCACCGTGCAACTATTGAAATTTACACATAGTAAATATCCAAAGTGTGCCACAGAATCATAGTTTTTTTACGCATAATCTGTCGTTTATTGTTATGGCCAAAAAATGTAATGTAACATTCTCTCTGCAACACAAACTTATACCTTACTTATACCACTTACAGTATTTGAAAAGACTAATGAAGTGTTCAAAATCATATAATTTCTACTTTACTCACAATTTTTAAATACAATACGTCAGTAATGTTTAGAACGTTTCCTATGTAGTGAAAATGTGATTATTTTTTGCTGTCAAATTGGCAGCCTGTGTAGACGTAACTGCAGAGTCATTTAGGTTTTATTTATTTTTAATTTGTTTATTTTTCAATCTAAAAAAGTGTATCTTAATCGCTGAATGACATGATTAGTCCACTACTTCAATAACTATCAAGTAAAATTCATTAGATTTGCAGCACTTTTTCCGAATTCTGTACAGACCGAAAACAGAAATAAAATCATCACTAGAGTGTTTGAGATAGTATTATGCTGCTTTAGAGATTTATTAAGATTGCTAATGGCTAATTTATTGTAGGTTTTATATTAATGTAATTTGTTACTTATTGTTTACATAGATCAATATTAAATCTCCTACAATTATTTTATTACTTATTTAAAGTGTTTAAGCACAAATGAAAATTATGTGAAGCAAGTCAAAATAAGTACTATGGTACTATTATTTACGCCTGATATGTTATTCGGAAATATTATAAACAAATTATAGTTATTACGTCTTGTTGTTAGACTTCAATTAAATTTTACAGTAATCATATTTCTTTCCTACTTTACATATAATTTTTAAATAGCCTCATTTAGATTTTATTTAATTTTAGTTTGTTTATTTTTCAACCCAATAGAGGTTATATATTAAACAGTGTGTTATCTTCATCGCTGACTGACATACTCTAAAATTTATTTTGATTTAATAATTATTATTAGTCCACTACCGGAATAGTTTTCAATTAAATTCCATTCGATTTCTAACCACTTTTTCTGAATTTGGTACAAAAATCGAATATGCTGCTTTAAAGATTTATTAAGGTGGTCAATGGCTGTTGTAGATTTTGTATTTAACTAATTTGTAACTTACGGTTTATGTAGATCGATATTGAACTTTCCCATAACTATTTTATCACTTATTTTAAATTTTTAAACACAAATCAAAATTATTTCAACCAAGTCCAAATAAGATTAAGAATAAATAAGATTTATGGTAATGTTTTTTGGAAATATTACAAACAAATTATAATCATTACGTATGCTGTTAAACTTTTTTCTATTTTTACAGTAATTTGAAAATACTAGTGAAGTGTTCAAAATCATGTAATTATATTTCTACTTTATAAGTAAATATTATACACACTATGATTGTAATATTATTTAAGCTTAAAATTTGGTATTATACAGTGAAAATGTGATTACAACTTGCCCTTAAATTGGCAGCATTTGTCATTTACCTTTTAATTAATTTTAATTGTTGTTTTTTCAACCAAGGGAAAATTACATATGAGAGAGCATGCTGTACTCATTGTAGAACGGCATACGATAACGTTTATTTGTGATTTAATAATTAATATTACGTAAGTAGCTTCAACTAAATTCCATTTGATGTGCAACCACTTTTTCCGAATTTGGTACAGACCGTAGAAAAATAGATTCACTATTAAAAATATTTATGATGAGATAGTCGCATGCCGTTTTGAAGATTTATTAAGGTAGTTAATTAAAGTTTGCCACAAGTATTTTATTAGTTATTTTAAATTTTTAAGCACAAATCATAATTATTTGAACCAAGTCAAAATAAAAATCATGGTGATATTATTTACGCCTGAAATGTTTTACGGAAATATTACAAACAAATTATAATCATCACGTATGCCGTTAAACTTTTTTTAAAATTTGAAAATACTAGTGAAGTGCTCAAAATCATGTCATTTCGCTTCTGTTTTGCAAATAGTTTCTAAACAGATTACGTTTGTAATACTTATATAAGGAAAACGTGAGTAGAAGATAGGCACTTGACGCCATGTTGAATTTTGTGACGTCTCAAGCCCCGCCCCTTGGGACACCTTCCCCTCCACTTTTTGTGCTCAACCACGTGGAAGGCGTATATTTGGAGGATGGGGTCGGCTTCTTTTCGGGGGCCTTTTTCAACTCTTGGGCGGAGTTGAGCCCCTAGTTAAGGTCCTTTTGGCATTATTAAGAGCCTTTTTGGCTGTATACCCTTTGGAGGTTTGGCAATTGCGCGTACATGCAGTGTTCTGATTGGAGAAATTAAAACTGGACCACCTGCCTCTCTCTGGATTCTGATTGGTCCTTAGCCCACCACTCAGCCGCTTTGCTCTGATTGGAGGACTAAGTCTCTGCGTTCTGATTGGTTGTGGCGGGAAATTTGAATTTGTATTCTAATAAGGGGCCCTAATGCTAACTTGTAAGACACGTGTAGATTTTCAAAACTTGTTCTCGGGCGTTCGCCCCTATCGCGACCCCCTGGATAGAAATAGTACGAGGCCCTAACCTTATAACACAAGTGCAGAAACTAGCTCTTGGGACTTGGCCCCTATCGTGGGCCCCTGGGTGCAATTGTATGTGGGTTCTAACCTAAAAATAGGTGTAGGCCTTCGCCTCGGTCATAAAAATGTGTATTTTAATAAGGTGGCCCTAATGCTAACTTTAAGACAGGACTTGTGTTAGGTCAGCTCCCTGGCCCCCTTTGAGTTAAAATTAAGTAAGTTGTGAAGCCCTATGTCTGTCTTATAAGTTAGAATTACGCCTTCTTATTATTATAATACAAGTTATAGGTAGCGTTACAAACAAATTCAAATTTTTGGTCGAGGAGCGAGGGCCTGAAAGTAAGTTGTTAAGCCCTACATTTGTGTTACAAGTCAGCATTATGCCCCTTATTATAATACAGATTCATATTTCCAGCCACAACCTGCAGAGACTTAAATACAAATACAACTTCAAGTTTTCCGCCATTGGGGCCTCAACAAGGAACAAAGCCCCGAGAGCAAGTTGCGCAGCCCTACACCTCTCTTACAAGTTAGCATTAGGCTCCTTATTATTATAACACAAATTCAAATTTTCCGGCAAGGATACCTCAATACGGGAAGGCCTACGAACAAATTGCGATCACAACAAAGGGCAAAGACCCGAGAACAAGTTGCGATACCCTACACCTATCTTACAATCTCGGCTATGCTGTGGGAAGGTTGGAGTGGGATCGCTGAAACAGCCTTCGCCGAAAGCCTCACGTCGCGAAATTTTACCTATATGAGATATGATATCGCAAAGATCTGTCGGTCATATCTCAAAATCTTTCCGTAACTACACTCTAATATCTTCCCTAAGGGCATGTTTATAAATCTGTATATAAAGCCGTCTTATGTGATAGCATGGTAGGCCCTTATCGGTAAAAATTCAAAGATTAAAAGAGGCTGGTATACTTAATTTTTTTTAAACAGAGGTAATTCAGCAAAGATAGAGCTTGTATGCTGTATAGAGGCAAAATCTAGATTAAAAAAGAAGACAAGCCATGTTTTCGGCGTATACACCACTATATTGAAGATGATCTCTTGTGTGTATTAGAAAACATGCTACTGATCCGGAGTTGGACAATGAATGATGTATGCGGTACAGCTTCAGGGGCGAAGAAGAATTGAAAGCCTATGTAGTATTTCAAGGTAGCGTGGGGACCTTAGCTAATTTTTAAGAATAATCCCATATCTGTATAACACTAATAGTAAAATAAAATATTAGACATTAGCCCTTGCGTGTATTTAAAGTACCAACGGGTGAACATTAATAATAAGCAGCATCAGGGTATTAGATGTTTTAATAGTTAATAAGCTATAATCGCTCAAGATGAAGCGGATGAAGAAGATGATTATTATTTCACGCAATACTGGACCTTAATGTTTTTTACAACAGCAAATTTTTAAAATGTTTTGTAAACACATTAATTAACACGACGCCACTTTCCAATCATAATGAAGTTGTATGACTGTTAAATAACAAATTCATTCCATAAAAGCAGTTTTATTATATAGGTGATATCTTTTAAATGTATGTTGTAAATAAAGATTGTTTTCTATATAAATTGAAATAAGTTAGCTCTAAGTAGTCTGCGAAAGGGAAACGTAAATACGAGTTGCAGTAAGGTGATATAGATAATTAGATTTGTATATTTTACATTCTAAATTATTTAATGATAGGAAAGCCAATAGCCAGTTTTATATCAACTATCCATAAGTAAAAGCACAAAATGGTTTAGTGAAGTGTATAAAATATTTCAATAGGTAGTTTATTTCTCCAACGCCGTTATTATTCGAACAGTTGAAAGAAAAAACACATCTGAAGGTATGCGTATTATTATTTAATATATATTTTACTTGGTATTGTTCACAAAAATGCCAATAAAGATTTTAATGTGTTATTATAAGGGGAATCAATCATAAAAGTAACCAACTCTGCATCAGATCTTATTCTACCCATTTATTTAGTTAATTAGATAAAGGTGTGTGTTACGAAATTTTTTAAAATTAATTAATCAATAGCAGTATACGGTAAGTATTCGTTGGTTTTAAACTTCGTAGTTATTGATTCGCATATAATAATAAACCATTAAAACCTTTGGTCTCTTATTTCCGTTATAGCAATTTGGTATTTTGAACTGTGGCTGATTTTGAGCAAGCAAACTGTAATTAGCTAAACCAAATCAGTTTTTGAACTGTAAGCTAGTTTCCGCAAACTGTAAAACACGATTTATTGATTTTGGTTGATTGATTCATTGGGATTGATCTGATTGATTTGATCGAGCATGATTTGTTTGAGATTCATCTATTTAATTAATTGATTTGTTTGTGTGTGTGAGAAAGAGCCGGAATAGATGGAGAGAGAGAGAAACGGATAAACGAGAGAGAGATAGAGAGAGGTATTCATGATCAACTATTGCAGAAAATGCTCATTAGTCTATACCCCACTAGATGGCTCCACAAACAAACTCTAATTAGTCCTACCGCTACATTTATTACAGAAAACACTCGCTAATTTAAAAATACTAGATGGCGCTAAAATCCAATTGTAACTCAAAGGGGGCCAGAGCGCTGACATAACACAAGTCCTGTCTTAAAATTAACATTAGGGCCACCTTATTAGAGTACACATTTTTATGACGGGGGTGAAGGTCTACACCTGTCTTTAGGTTAGAACCCACGTACAAATGCACCAAGGGGCCCATGATAGGGGCCAAGTACCAAGAGCTAGTTTCTGCTCTTGTCTTATAAGGACCCACACCATTTCCAGCCAGGGGGCCGCGACAGGGTCGAAGGCCCGAGAACAAGTTTTGAAGATCTACACGTCTCTTACAAGTTAGCATTAGGGCCCCTTATTAGAATACAAATTCAAATTTCCCGCCATAACCAATCAGAATGCAGAGACTTAGTCCTCCAATCTGAGCACAGCGGCTGAGTGGTGGGCTAAGGACCAATCAGAAGCCAGAGAGGCGGGTGCACGCACGACCAATCGGTTAAAAGGTGGGGCGTGGTCTAGTTTTGATCTCTCCACTGCATGTACGCGCAATTGCCTAACCTCCAAGGGGTATACAGCCAAAAAGGCTCTTAATACTGCCCAAAGGACCTTAATAAGGGGCTCCACTCCCCCCAAGGGTTGAAAAAGGCCCCCGAAAAGAAGCCGACCCCACCCTCCAAATATACGCCTCCTACGTGGGTGAGTACAAAAAGTGGAGGGGAAGGTTCCCCAGGGGGCGGGGCTTGTGACGTCACAAAATCCAACATGGCGTCAAGTGCCTGTCTTCTATTAACGTGAATATAATTTGCCGTTAAAATGGCAGCAGTGCCATTTAGGTTTTATTTCATTTTAATTGGTTTATTTTCGACCCAAGATGGGTTGCGTATGAGAGAGTGTGTTCTCTTCATCGCTGAATAGCAAATGTTTATTTGTGATTTAATAATTAATATTAGTCCCTACGTGAATAGTTTTCAACTAAATACCATTCTATTTGCAACCACTTTTTTCTGAATTCTGTAGATTGAAAAAAATAGAGTTATTATTAGATCGTTTATGAGATGTCGTATGTTGCTTTAGAGATTTATTAAAATAGTTAATTGTTAATTTATTATACATACTGTCCTCATGTAATTTGTTATTTAGGTTTTATGTGGATCTATATTAAAATCTCCCACAACCATCTTATAACATATTTTAAATTTTTAAGCACAAATCAAAAATATTTGAAACAAATCAAAATAACAAATTATGGTGCTATGTTTTTCGGAAATATAAACAAACTATAATCATTACATATGTCGTTAAATTTTACAGTAAATTTACAAATTTAGTAAAGCAGATTATGAAATACAAACCAAAATACAAATTTCATAGTTGAGAACATTAAAATTGTTTTATTCATCCTAAACACAAAGCACACTTACTAAAATATCGGAAGTAATTAATCAATTAGAAAGCGTAAATGCTGATTAATGACTTTCACTTTATGAAACTTTTGTTATTGTAAGACAAAAATTAATTCCGTGTTGAAACTTTGAAATTTAGATAATACCTCAATTTGCATATTAAGATGTAGGTACAACGCAATTTTATATAATTTTTGTTTACATTTTGGTCATTTGTATTAAAATTTTACTATTGCGGTTTATAAAAGAATGAATCTGATTACAATTTCTAGTTATGTATTTATGTAAAAGGGCTTGTAAGTACCCAAATTTTGCTTAAAAAGGCTGGTTAAAATGATATTATTATACTAGTTATTAGAAAATATATGTATAATACTTACCGCTGCAGGACATACATAATCCGTACAAATGTAGTTGACCCAGCAGCGGGGGCACTAAACCACGTGGATGTTCCCCAAACAACAGTCCACACTCGGAACCCTATCGGCAGAACATAACATATCAGAGTAGCACAACTCTATTCGATAATTAACTTTTTATTGCAATGGGCGAGCAATTGAAATCAAGTGGAATTAGAGACTAGACGGCGATTCTTATTAAGGCAAAATTTATTCTTAGAAACTAGTATGAGTAAGAGTAAAATCAATCTTTAACAAATCATTTCTATTATGCCAAATACTATACAAATCTTATTTCTTATTGTTTTGAAACCGGATTTCTAATTTTGCATTCTCATTTAATTATTTATTCTATTGCAAAATTTTGTTATAGAAATCTGTAATTAGGATAATTATGGCTAGTATTGGCCATGAGCACAATACACACGTGCTTCGAGTTATGTAAGCTAATCAACTTAAATTTCGAACACGGATATTTAGAGAATTAAAAAATGCATTCATTTATTAACCAGTTTTTGTACAGTTGTGAACGGCATAATTGCTTAAAAAAATGATCTTTTTTCTACCAAGCCTCAAGGGGTTCAAAAAATTTGAATAAAGGTCAACATCACTAAAAGTAAAGTGATAAGTCCATTGGCCGCGGAATTTTTTTAAGCATGTGGTGTGTCAGGGCCAACTTGATTTAAGGTCATAGGCTTACAAATTTGGTGATAGTTGTATTGAAGGTCAATATCTGTCTACCTAACACTTAAATTTGTGTATTATATTATTTACTGCTTAAATACGTCACACGCATCGAAGAGTAAATGGTATTAGTTTTATTTTTGATTAACGGCTTAAAGGTTCTATCCTAAAGTTATGTTTTCCAGAAAACTGAAAGTATGTTAGGGTAAAGACACCAGTGAATGAAGATTTAGAGAATGTATCATTTTTTGTGCTTTCTTGATTACGTTGTGAGATAATCGATTTTGTCGATATGTATTAATCTAAATAGTTAGTGTTATCAGAGAAATGAATTCAAAGTCATGAATTTACCTTATGCTTTGATTTATTTAGTAACAAAGTCACACATTCGAAAAGCACCAATAAATTCATTGCCGCAGCTAAATAGAAACCTCTTGCATTAATCTTCTTTGGTGGAGGAATTCTATCCACGTCATCTCCTTTGTTGTACCATATTCTATATGGTTGATTAGGCTATTTCCATAATTTTCGGTAATTGGACTGATGCATGGTGGTAACTTCAAAATCGTTGTCTTCGTGTGTTTCTCCAGGAAAATATTTCCTATCGTATCTATCACAAGCTTTCTTCTTTCTTTCTTAAGTGTGCGTTCCTTCTTCAGATTCTTCTACGTTAAACTTTGTTTCTTCTATTACTTTTGCTTCTTTTCCATATTCAAATTCTTCAGCATCAAATAAATGTATCTTCTTATGTTACTACTGTTTCTTCAAAATCTTCCAAATCAAACCGTCCCTCTTCTCTTTTTCTTCTGGTCCTCCTTCATATTCTGTTCGCAATCTAGTATTGTCTTCATTTTTATTTTCAGCATCCTCGGTTACTATTAATTCCATATTCTTTCTCTTTTTCTTGTTTTGTTTTAATTTTTGATTGTTTTTCCCCCTCAGCCTTTCTTTTTCTGTATTATTTTACCTGTTTGGCCCAATGCTCTTTTCGTATCCCTATTTTGTTTTTTTCTTTTTGGCTAATGTTAGTTTCATATGCTTTTCTCTTTCCCTTGTATCACAAAGTCCTTTCCACTTTTTAGACACCAGAACAAAAGGAATTGAACTTTTGACTTTCTCTCCTTGTTTATTTGCTGCAATTTTCGGCTAACGTAAATGAGTCTTCCAAATATCTTCAGTCTTCGTTTCACCAGCTTCCTGTTTTATGTTGTTAATTTCACTTTTTTTCTGAAGAATCCCCAAATGCCATTGAAGTTGTATTGGTAGCAGGTAAAATTATGTATGGTTCATATACTTTATCACAATTTGTAATGTTCAATGTCTCTGTGGAATTAGTTTCGTTTGTATTGGAGCTAGACTATAACGTTACATCAGACAAGATATTAATTCGCATTCTCTTCCTGTTTACGGGGTTAGTTTCCGTTCTTACTTCCGACAAGTTATGATCCAATGAATTATAGTCGTATAACATATCCAGTTCATGTTCGATAATATCGGCGCTTCTATGTCTATTTTCTTCTTCATTTGCAACAGCTTCGTCGAGCTTATCATAAATAGGTCTATCACAGATAGTTTCAGAAATATCACAATAATTAGCCTCAGCTAGCATAAATTCTTTAATATCTTTATCTTGTAATTGTTCATTCTTTACAAGTGTGGTATATAGTAGATCATAGATTCCCTCAGTGTTGTATGATGACTAGATTTAGTATTCTTTATCTTTACCATACATAACTGATAAGCGCTGAATATGTCACTATTTTCATCACTGCAATGGTTTTGAAAAATTGTTGAGGGTCGCTTGGAAGTTAGAGGTTGTTAGTTGATCACTTTCGCATTGACTATGGAATATTTGATTTCTTCCAGCAGATATGGTTTTTTCATAATTTATTGCATTCGGATTTAACGGGTGTAATCCACAAGCCCAAAAACCATCCCTGATTATATTCTCATTGATTGAAGTGCCGAATACCTTTTGAGTTCAGAGGTGCAAAGGTCGCTTTGAAAATGTATCTGTTGGTAGATTGTTTCTATTCTAGTGTATCTCTTTTTTCCATGCGGGGCTTATAGATACACCACGTGTACATGTTATGTGTGTAGCATTTGGAGGTAGACAGTACAAAAGAATAGATTTATTCGTACCAAATTCAAATAATTCAACGTTAATGTGTGATTTGTGTCCATCCAAAAGGACTACTGGTAATTGGATCTTATTCTATTGTAGCCATGAATAGAAGAAGTTGGTAATGTTCTCGTAAATGGTTTCAGAGACCATCCAACCGGACTCCCAGAAAATAGGAATCAGGTATAGAAAGCGCAACATCTCTTGCAACAGTACTATCAACATTTAAGGTACTGCTGCATCAGCAGCTGAAATGGTGCAATATGCCGGGCAGAAGGTACACAAGCGAGTGCCAAATTTGAGGGGTTAGTTATTTGGTTAGAGGTTTTATGTAGCTGAGTGGCGCGCGTTGCATAACCATTGTAATGGTTAGTTTTGGAATTTATTTGTGAAAATTATAGTTTTAGCAGGGTATGTACAGGGGCTGCATTAACCCATAAGGGGATACGTCGTATAGACATTCACAAATAAATAATTTAATTTATTGTGAGTTGAAGGAAAACATTAGCGAATTTCATCAAGACATAAAAAGTGCTTAGGCAAATTAGAATTTAACACAGGAAATATTTTGTTATTAGGGTTAAGTTGTGGGACGCGTGACCTAATATTATTATAAAGAAAAGTGAATGTAACCATTTAAGTGACCCAAATAAAAGTCTGTAAAATTTAGTTATTGGTGAATCATCATTGACATTGAATGTGTACAATCGTTAGCAATACCAAATTGTTTGTGAAAGTAAATAATAACTTTAATGTGTATATGGAAGTAATCATTTTTCATTGTGGTAAACGTTTTGAAGCACAAACATCTCAGCATAAGGCGATGTGATGTTAGGCTAAAGAGTCCCTATGCGAGTGAAAAAACCATAGACACTGCGTTAGTGAGTACTGCAGCCGAGTGCTTAGGGTGAATACGGCTACTTCTTGTGTTTTGTTTGTAGTGCATCTAAGAATTTAAAAAGGATTACCGAAATCAGATCGTATGGACTACAACTACCGCACCGAAAAAGGATTAATTAATGTAATACGTATTAAATCAGGACAAGTACGATTATCTTTTAAGTACACTTTTGTTATTGTTGTGTTAATTACGATTCATTCAAAGAAAAAGAAAAGGTAATCGAACTTTACTTATTTCGTTGTTTTTAATGTTAGGAATTAGGGAATTTGTCAATATATATCCACTCTTTAATTTATTTTGTCATTTATTTGTGTCAATTGTGTGCCTAAGTCGTTGCACCTTCTGAGAAGTGAAATTAGTCTTTGCATATTTTCGAATTTAAGGATCGATTGGAAATTGCGTAATGAGACAGGTCGATCACAAGATTTCATTTTAGCTTTGAAATATTAATGCAGAACACTACTCCCAAAGTACTTATTATTTTTTTTTTTTTTATTTAGCATAACTTACAATTTTGAAGTGTTAAAGTTTAAACTTATTAATGAATGCCTAAATACGAATTTAAAGGTAAAGTATTAATAAAATATAACGATATTACTGATAATACAAGCACTAACCGCTCTATGTTTGAATTATTCATCAATCAACTAACATTTTGTTGAAATAACAATTTATTGTTAAACCGATTTCATTTATTTTATTTCGAATTTTCTAAATTGGGAATATTTATTTAATTCAAAGTTTTATAACAGTTAGAAGTATAAATTTACAGGTATACGAGGAATACTTAAAAAGTATTCAAGATAACGTCTTACGATTTTTTATTTGTACAGGGTGTGTTCAAAAAGTTTAGGACGACTCGTGTATTTCAGAATTTTCCTAAGCTTTTGGATCAATTTATTTTGAAGTGTGATTGAATTTGAATGGTGAATGGTTTTACTCAGTAGGCTGCAATCCAGTCTTCCAGAGTCAGATAGAATTAATTTACCATTCCGCCTAAGACTAATTATTTTAGCAAAATTTAAGATTGAGCGCCTAGAGACAACTTTTTCCGGACTGAGCCTTGTGAATTGTAGATTAATGGTAAGTGTAAGGTATTTGAAACTATATTTGAAACTATTTTTCAATCATTTTAATCCTTATATCGACCGCGCCCATTTCCACTGTAGCTGGCATGGCAACCCGCTTACTTCGGTAAGTAAATGCGACATCTAGTGCGGTTTGGACGTTTAATACTTTGTGTTTCCGTGGAGTTGTATTCTCATCCATTGCCACTATTTGTATGTTATCCCTTGGATACGGCGGTGTTCATGTTCAGCGATTCTTAATCTTTCTGTTTCGCGGTTGCAGATATTGTTCTTGTGTTCCTGAGTTCTCACTTTGCCGCATTCGCATGATAGATTGTGTACACAATTCTTGGAATTCTGGTTTTCATTGTGTGGTTTGGTTTTGGTTAGTATTCCCTTGAGCGTTCTTTTTGGTTTAAAGGCAGTGCGTATCTCGTATTTTCTGTCTATCGTTCGTACCTTTTTCCGAGGTACCTGGTATACCTGCCATTGTCGGCGTGTATTAAGGTTCTTCCTTTTCGGTTACCATTTCCCAGTATAGGTTAGGTGTTAGATCAGGGTAGCCATTTTCTTTAAGTGATTTAGCGAAATTTTCTTTTTCTTTTTTCAGGTCCTCTTGGTTTGAGCATATTATTTCATTCTATCGGACAAGCATTTTTCCACGCCTAACATTTTGGTGATTGGAGGTGTATTGTAGGTACTGCCCTCTGTGGATAAGTTTTCTGTATACACTTATCGTGAACGTGTCCTGTGTATAAGTACATCCAGGAATGGCAGTTTTTGTTCCGACTCCAATTCCATTGTGATCTAGGTATTCATCTAGCTTATGGTTGCTGTGTTGCCAAACCACTAAGAGATTGTCCACGTATCTAAGCCACATTGGTTTTTCAGTGAATTCGGATAACTTTTGGTCTTTTAAGTCTATGTATGTAATACAGATTCAGTAACTCAGCACGGCTTCGAAAGCTTAAAACACCCATGAATAAGCTAGCACTAGAGGAGAATCACCTAACCTCTCTCTGCATAGCCCGTGATAACAACGAGAAAATTCCACAAAAACTGTGAAAGTATGCCGATCAACTTAACTAATATGAAAACTATTGGCTACGTATCTAAGCCGTATATACCAGCGTCTGATATATATCCGTATTTCGATTGATAGTGTGGGGTCTTTTGGTATTCCTTTGTATTCGCCTCCGTCCAGTAGTTATTGGATCTTACTGTTGTAGGTATCCAGATTCTTAAGTCATTCTTAAGTGAATTGGCCTCTCCCCTTTCTAGGTTAGAGAGGCATACTCTACGACCCGAAAGATCTTGGCTGCACGCAATAATCCAGATTTTGGGAAGATGAGTGGCGTTCTACGTCACCATTTAGCCCACTGCTGATGGAAGTTTTTAAGGAACGAGGCTGATGACTTGTTTGTTGCGTTTTCGGATGACATTAGACAAGTATATGGATAATGTCTATTCTTTTATATGTTATGATTTTTTTGTTGCGCTTTATATCTAGTGTCAAAGATTATTACTTTCTGGTCTATGTGTACCAAGTTACAAATGAAACAATGTGGTTTATAAAGTCTAGTTCCAATTGTTCAACTTCTCTTTCTTTCTTTAACTATATACTCGTATAAAGAATATGAGGACGTAGCATAAGCAAGCCAAATTACGCTTAATAGTTAATTAACGAAAGACATTCACCTTTTTTTACATAGTTCAACAGTTATATGTTTTGATTTTTAAATTTATAAGCACTACGTGCAATACATTCAATTTATCTAGGACTGTGTACATTTGGTATAAACATAATTCTCTGCGGTAACGCACGCCTGCAATATTTTAACTCGAACGAATGTCAATTATATAGAAATATTAAGGGAATATATCATTTACTGTAAACGTTAACAATGCAATTCTTTCACTTATAAAATTATGCAACTACTACGATATCTGAAGGCAAATCAACGCCAGATGAGGATGTTAAGTGCATATCTATTATTTCCAAATTAATCCTCATAAAGATGTGATTCACAAATACAACTACAATTAAAAAAAAATTATTGTAGGAAAAATTTTGTAGGCAATTTGTGGGATTTAAATAACTACACAATCGATCAATCGGCCTCGTTGTGCAAATCTGTGTGTGATACCTAAATCATTGCGTCAACAACCATTGAGGTGTTGCACTCTAATTTATGTGCATATAAACACATCATCTAATTCTCAGATTTGTATTTAGTCAAGGTTTAATTTAGTGAAGGCAAAATAATAGTTTTAATTTGTTCGTGTGTATCTATTGTTTGCAATTGTTTGCAGTTTCTAGTTTGTTAATGATTTTTTTAAATAACCTCCAAACGAATATTAAAGAAATATTTGGTAATGTGAAATGACTTGTGGACCACTATTATTTCGCTATTGTAAAAGCATACGAATATCTACAGTGACGTCCTTCTGCGGTCTAGCGACCTTTTTTTCTACCATAGCTTCGATGCTACTAGTTCTAAATGTCAACTTTATAATTATTTTGTATTTTTCTGTATATGCTGCACAACAAGTCTGTTTTACGATTGCTTCATAAAAATGTTATCTACTGTATTTACGGGTTACAATATAAAAGAATATTTTAAAAATATTTCATTTGTAAAACATTGCCTAGCAATCTGTGTACACACACACACACACAAATATATATATATATATATATATATATATATATATATATATATATATATATATATATATATATATATATATATATACCATTCCCATCTTCAGAATATTGTAAACAAAATCAGTAACAATTACTTAATTTTTCAACAGCAACAACAAGGTCGTTTTGGGTTCTCTGTTGCGTACTTTGTTTTTGGAACAAAAATAAGGTATCAGTTTTTTGACGGGGGTTTGACATCTATTCGCTACCAGCAAATTTTAGAAAATATGTTGCCCGAATTACTTGAAGACGTTCCACTAGCCCACAGAAATCCAGTTTATTTTCAGCAGGATGGGGCCCCCACACATAATGCACATATTATTAGACCATTTCTAGATGAGCATTTTACCAATCGGTGGATAGGCCACGTGTCCCTGTAAACTGGCCTCCAAGGTCACCGGACTTGTCCATTTTAGACTTTTTTTTATGGGGAATATTCAAAACGAAACTTATTCAAGGAGGTATGATACCCTCCTTCAATTACAAGATGCTACACACGAGACCCTTAGGAACTTACAAAATAAACCCTTATATATATTAAGTGCTTTAAATAGAATACTTAAGGTTTGCCAAAAATGTGTAGAAGAAAATGGGAACCAATATAGTGTTGTTTTTAATATTTAAGTTTAATAATTAAGTTTAAGTTGTTTAGTTTAATTTCGTTGTAAGATAATAAAGTTCCAAGAGTTGTAAGATAAATGTGTTGTGTAAGTAAGCAGCTGTATTGATAAAATTAATTAAAAAATATATAGAATGTTTCAGTTAAGAACCATATGTCGTTATATTTTAAAATGTTTACGATCAATGTGGTTAATAAAAAAAAAGTGGCAAGTAATATATATCACTGAAATGAGAAAACAAAATGCGAATTATTGAGCTTAAAAAATACAGGGTGTCCCATTTAAAAAATGATATGTTTGGCCCATATCTTAAAAACGGTACCCCCGAAAAAAAAAATTGAGCACGCCACTGAACTTGGCTTAAAAAAATGTATAAGATAGCGGTTAAATCTTTTTGATATCTTTAAACATAACCGAGATATCGAGGGGGTCCAAAATGACACACTTTTCAATATCGCCCTGTATCTCCCAAACTAAAAAATCTGATTACACCATCTTAGGTTTTATAAAAAAAGTAGCAAAGGTTCACGACATCCGCAAGTTTCTATCTTTTATAACAACCGAGATATCCCGCAATTACAACAAATTTGGGACACCCGGTACTAGCGTGAAACTTCGCTCCGCGCTCCGCACCTCAATAACCGTTTACGATATTTATTTAAAGGTAAAATTTTTCCTAAAAAATGTTCAGGTGTGGAAAAATGCGGAAATTATGCTTTTTTTTAGTTAGAAGAATAATTCGTCGTTCCGTGGACGTGTAAATGCTACACATCTGAAATCATGCTAGAGTCACTACACGTTTTAGAATACATGTGAACGTGATTTGATGGTGGTTATTTTATTTTATCCAAAATAAGGTATGCTTTGTTTAAAATGGTATAGATGTAAAAATATGATCAAAATGACGAATTCAGTGCCCGTGGATTAACCCACTTTGAAACTCCATTAAAAGTCAGCACTAAGCAACATATATTTTTAATACAGTTATTTTTGTTATTTTCATCAAAAATAAAACATAGCGGATACCCTAAAAAATACAGATTTTAAAAATTTCAAAATTAGGGAAAACCAAAATCACGAATGAATCGAATGTGCTTATTTTATTGGTCTAAAATCATTTTCGCATTATTGCCTTTCTGATGAACCCTTTTTTGAGCACATCGGTTGGATGGTTTCAAAGTCTATAGTGGCCATAGGTAGAAACAATTTTTGTGTTTTATAGATATAGAAGATAGATTTTTAATTAAGTTATAATATATATTAGTTAAATGACTAATGCTCTTTTAATATTAATAGTATGGTATTTTTGAATATAACACATTTCGATGAATAATGTTTAATTAATAGTAAGTATTATTTTCATAAGCTAGGATTTTTTTATTTTCGAAATCACAAGTATGACCTGAATCGGGGTAATGATTGCTGAGTGCTGTGTCACTACGTTTATTTTGAATAGAATATAGGTGCTGGGAGATTCGTTTTTTGATAAATTGTAAAGTTTGGCCAACGTAAGCCTTGGAACAATTTTTGCAATTAATGTTATATACTACATTTGATTTATCACCATCAGTAACACTAGATTTAAGTTTGGTATGAGAAGTATTGACAGTATTGAAATAAAATTTTAAATAAAGTCATTGATAAATCACCTTTTCATATCAAAGACTCATGGGCGTTTCACAGTTTCATTAAAAATCTCCATGTCTCTAATAACTTTAAACTAGTTTAGATGTACAATCTTTATTCACTAACATTCCAACTGATTTAGCATTACAATGTATAAAGCCAAAATGGGCAGAAATTTCAGTGGAAAATTTTATAAATTCTGCTGAATTTATTTTTAAATCAACCTACTTTCAATATAAGAATTTATTTTTTAAACAAACTTTCGGCACTGCCATGGGAAGTCCTTTATCATCTGTTATTGCCAATTTAGTTATGGAACACCTTGAGCAATACATTTGAGAAGACCCATTATGGAATAATAAAATTGACTTTTACAAAAGATATGTAGATGATTGCATTGTCCTAATGGATCCCAAGTATATTGATCTTTTAGTAACACATTTTAATGATTTTCACCAACGTTTACAATTCACTGTTGAAATTGAAAGCAACCAAAAACTTAACTTTTTGGATCCAACTGTAATCAATAATGGTAATAATTTTGTTACCAACTGGTACACCAAACCCTTATGGTCAGAAAGATACCTGAATTTCGAATCTCAAAATTTTATTAATTTCAAAATTAATGTTATTTATGCTTTAGTTGATCGGGAAATTATTTTACCACACCCACATTCAGACCTGATAATCTTAACAAAATAAAGAATGCTCTTAATAAAAACAGTTGCCCACTACATTTTATTAACAAGTATATTAGAAAACGAATTCATTGGATTTATAATAAACATAAACATAAGAACAATACTAATTCAGAATTAATTAAGAAATATCATGCTTTACTATATCTACCCAATATTACCACGCACATTAGAAAAATTATTCTTAATAAAATACAACACAAATATCAAATCACCTCTAAAAATATCGATACTGTCAATACTTTTCATACCAAACTTAAGTCTAGTGTTCCCGATGATGATAGATCAAGTTTAATACATAAAATTAATTGCAAAAATTGTTCCAAGGCTTACGTTGGCCAAACTTCACAATTTATCAAAAAGCGAATCTCCCAGCACTTATATTCTATTAAAAATAAACGTAGTGACATAGCACTCAGCAACCATTACCTCGATTTTGGTCATACTCTTGATATCGAAAATAAAAAAATCCTAGCTTATGAAAATAATAATTATAAAACATTATTCATCGAAACGTGCTATACTTAAAACTACGATACTATTAATAATAAAATGGAGATTAATCATTTAAGTAATATATATTATAACTTATTTAAAAATACATAATAATTTTGTAATTCATTATACACTAGGAGGAAATTTATATGTGTAGGTTGGTATTAAGTTTGCAGTAATTTGTTGGTATTATAACATTATAACTGGGCCAACTTATAACATTAAAACAAAAGCGATGATGTAATAACCAAAACGCAAATGTAATAAACAATTTGCAATTGATCAAATAATTTTAATTAATAAAAAAATATTACCAAATAACAATCGATACTGCCGTTGGCTCTGTCGGTAGATTAAGATAGGGAGAGTTCTAATATACTGAGTTGTTACCTGCCTGAAATGCTGCTTGCTTCCCATCTGCTTAGTTATTTTCACTGAACTTAATTAATAAAAAGATGCAATATAAAAAATTATGAAAATATAATGAAATAAAATCTCGAGCGCCATGTTGTCTTTTATTATAGGAACAACAAAACCTAGTTAATGAATAATAATAAACAATTTACCAGAATGAAAATAAAATAACATGATATACTTAAGTTTATTCAATATCTAATTGAAAAGGTTAAAAAAGTCTTATTACTATTCTAAAACTGTATAAAAAATCATTATTTTTGAACGGTTCGGTACATAAACTGTATTACTGCTGGTAACTATGAAGCAGAATGGTGAACTTGGTGAGAGTCAATTTATCCTTAATATATCGTGTCCATAAATTTATTGAATTTCTGTGAAGTTTAAGTATGTAGAACTTGCGTTGTAAAATGTAATTCAAGTAAAAATTTCCATTTAAATTAGAAAAATAATAGAATAGTAAACTAGTGAATTATAAGTGCCATTAACAATAATTATTATAAAAATGCCATATAAAAGTATGCATTATAAAAGTGCAAAAAGTGTGCATTCTAAAAGAATGCATTAAAAAAATGAGTAAAATATAAGTGCCTAAAAAAACAAATGCTTTAGTTTTAAATATAATGAGTTAGAAAATAACTTACCATCAAAATCTGATGGCACTAAATTAATGTGAAAAATATAGCGGCTTTCAGAATAACACCTCTAAATTTTTCCCCTCAAGAAGTTGTCACGCGTTGCGCGGATACAATGATCAGAATCCAATTTTTAAGAAAGGGAACTATAACTCTTTATGAAATATTACACCCAAAAAGATATGTTCTAGGAAATGCAAATTAAATTGCCTTTCTCAATTCTACATTTTAATAATTAAAAACTTTTCTAATATTACGCCAAATAAATGAATGATCTTAAATTAATGTATTTTTTAATACAACCACAAAAAAAGGTTGTTACAGTATTACTATTACGACGATTAATTTTGTCATTTCTATATTTTGACATCTTTTGGTACTAACGCGTTGTTTATACAAATACAATTGTAAACCACTAAGAATTTTAAGTTATCTTTTGTCATCAATTCATGGGGGTTAATAAGACACCCGTTGATACGATAAACATTAACAAATCAAAAGATGCGATATGAAAATGAAAATTTTTTTTTATAGTTTAGGGTTATAAGAACGTGGACAATAGTCCAGTTACCATGATTCTTTTCCTTGTTCGATGGTTGCACTATTTCTCTTACAATCTAAATCTAAATCTTTCATTACGTAGTAATTATTGTTTGTTTCACTTCTACGATTATTGGTAAGTTGTAAGATTAACATAAATACTACTAAGTCACACTACAATACGTTTGTATTTTTAGATTGTTTAATGTAGTAATATATATATATATATATATATATATATATATATATATATATTTTAGTCGTGAAGAACCCCATAAAACAACAAAATTGTGGATGAGGATGAACTTCACACATCTCAACGCTCACCAACTACCTTCTTTCACTTAAACTGCAATCTATTAGAGTACCATCTTCCAATTAACTGGTAAATACAATCACTGGCGTAGAGTTTGATGTTTCCCTTATTTAAAACAATAAATCTTAGTATGTGTTGAACAGCATCTTTTGTAGGGTTTATGATATACGGTATGTCCACTTACGACACGCATCATAGGGAAAATACATGTAAAATTTTTAAACTACAATTCTATCTCCTCAAAGGAATTTAAACGGCTTTATCTTTAGGACAACTAAATAATTTCTTTGCATCGTATTTCCCGTGCAAACTATCATTACAACCATTTATTTATTTAAGAAATTATTAAAATATTCTAATACATTCGTGAAACGAAATAACGGTGGGCATGATGTTTGGGAAGAAAATGAAATTGTCAGTGTCAATTTGTGAATATTTGATGTTTAATGTTTTAGAAATCTGTGATAAAATATGAGGGTATACACCATCGATGAAAGTGCAAATAATTAAATGGTATTATCAAAGTAATAATACCAGTAGAATTTGTGAATTGTTTTGTGAAACGTTTGTATATCCGTCGAGGTCCTAATCAGTCGACGGTGGTTCGGATAATTAAAGGTTTTGAAACTAGTGAATGTCCTAATTTAAAAATCAGGAAGCATAAAAGAGAATATAATGAAGATGTGGAAGCTGATGTTTGACGAAATTTGAAGCTGAACCAACCATCAGTATACGCAAAGCTTCAGAAGAATGAGTAGCAAACAAAAGTAGTGTTCATAAAATATTAAAAAGGAAGTAATGCTGGAAAAGCGTAACGCCCAAGAAAATTTTCCATGTTTAATCTGTTTTACCGATGAGTGCACATTGTTTTGGAGAGCAGATTTTAACAAGCACATTCATGGGCATTGGCCACAAGAAAACCCGCGTCTTGTTGTAGACTTGCGAACGCAATATCTCCAATAAGTACATATTTGGATAGGAAATTTAAAAAACAGAATATTGGGCCCTATAATTATTATTGACGGAAATTAAATTCCGAAAAATACTCAGATTTATTACAAAACGAAATTGCAACAGCTGTAGAAGAAATAATAGGAAAAGAGGAAATTTGATTTCAACACGACGGATGTACTGCCCATAATGGTTTAAATGTGAGACAATATTTAAACAACACATTTACAAATACATGGATTCGTAGGGGAGGCGAAATAAATTGGTGCGTAAGGTCGCCAGATCTTAATCTATGTGATTATTATCTCAGGTCATTTTTAAAGAATCAGTAGTACGACGGAAATGAATATAGATCCATTGAAGAACTGCTTTTGAGACTTCGTCAAACATCTGCTCGTGTACATCCGCGCACTCTTAGTAAAGCTAACCGTGAATTTTACGATATATTGGGGTGCTGCCTAGCAAGAAATGGAAATTTGTTCGAACATTTAATTTAGAGTGCCAACTAATTTTTATTTGGTACGATCTTGTAATAAATCATATTTATTTTATGTAAGTGTTGACATGTGCATGTTGCCTCTTGTGTTTTATAACGTGATTAGCAAGTATTCATAAATACTTAAATACTTATTTCAAATTAGACATACATCTGACATTTGACATTGACAATTTAATTTTTTTCCTGAATATCATGGCCATCGTTCCTTTTTTTTTTTGTTATTTCGCTAATTCACTGGAATAATTTATTAATTTTTGAACTAAATATATGGTTTTATTGATAGTTTGGACGTGAAACATGGTGCAAATAAAATCTTTAATCATCTAAATCTGTTAAAGTCGTTTATATCGCTTTATATAGAGTTGTAATTAAAAAAATTCCCTATGATGCCTGTCGAAAGTGCACATACGGTAGACAGACACTACTAGAAATTGAAAATTTATACTAAAAATGTATATAGAGTAGCATTATGTTTCCCAATTGAGGAGTCTGAAATTGATAAATACGGTTGCAAAATAGACGACATGCAATTGAACATAAAGATAATAATTTTATCAAAATGAGTAAAATTTTTGGCATAATTACATTTTGACGTTATATACGCATATAGAAAGACGCATCATTTAAATCACTCGTTATTGCATTTAAGTGATCGTAAATTTTGTATAATAATATGCTATTAGTATTAACACACACGCTTGCTGTATTATCAAGTAGTTTCATTACCAGGTCAAGGATATTGAAAACGACCCGAATATTTTTGATACCCAACATATTGCGATTTAACGTAAAAATCTAATAAACGCTTACTACTACAATTACAACTTTGAGTTAGTTGTAATAACGTAATAATTGTATGGTATTATTTATCAGTTACGTAAAAAATTATCGAATGTAAAAATATGTGTTTAAATGCCCAGATATTTTTATATGTGATCAGTTGTAGATTTTCGAAAAGTAGGTCAAATATTAGTTTACTCTACAATCAAGATAATTTGCTTAAAAGTCAATGGTTCATGATAACACTATCAAATATAGAACTGTACTTTTTTTTTCATTTTTCCCAATACTTACAATAGTTAATATATTTACAACAAATTGTTAACTTACATTCAATTTCCTTAACTTATCTGTTTTTCTTCAGTTTCAATTTTATCAAAAAACCACACTAATTAATTGTTTATTGAACTATAGACTATTAATAAAAATCACTATTAGTTATGTCTGTCTAATTAGAAGTATTTCCACTGCAATATGGATGAATAATCAACATGTAAGCTATATATGAAGTTATCAGAATGAATTGACACAAATTTTTGTTTTGCAGCACTTTTCTAAAAATAACAAAACCGCTACAACTACTTTTCGAATTTAAAAGAGATAGGGTTTATGGTTAGTTTAATTTTGGAAATTTTTAATTTAATATGTAAATAAATGGTTTTAAATGAACATCAAAATTGAATATGTACAGGGTGTTACTTTATCATAATCTGTAATTCTGAATCCTGTACCAATTTCAAATATAAACATAGGTCCTAAAAAGTCTGGTTTTCCAGATAGAGGGTGTCAAAGTAAAAAAAATCGTTTTTTTTTATTAGTATCTTAGTGATTTTACAGTGTTGTTTACTGTGATAAGACAATAAGTTATTAATAACGAGATGATAATTATAAGTTTCGGTGGTGTCCTGCGTGGTAGTCTCACAAAGAGTATTGACAAAAAAAAATGTGGGCCAGTGACTTTTTAAAAATTTTGTATTTTGGCAGATAAAGGAGCTCAAAATACAACTTTTTGGTCTCTCGTTTTCGAGGAAAAAAAATAACACCACTTCATTGCATGTCGAAAAATTGTCAAAATAGAATCAAGTTAACTTTGCTCGTTGCACAATATTTATTTATAAGCGATTTTTTAAACATCACAAATGAAAAGTAATAACAATTTAACAAAATATTCACAAAAAATGTTGTAAATGACTACCTTCGGCCAGAGCCGGATTTAGGTATTTTCATCTTGACGCATCAAATTATACACACCTTTTAAGTAGAGTATTTTTTATTATAACCTACTATATGTCAACGTCATACCTAGGAATCTAATTTTTACGCTAAACACAAATATATAGATTATAGCGTAAGATAATTTATTATTAGTAGAAGACGGACACTTGCGCCGCCGTCTTGGATTTTGACGTCACAAGACCGCCCACGTGGGAGACCATATTTTCCACCCTCATTTTTTATGGTTTCTTTTCGGAGGCTTTTTCAACCCTAATTTTTCACACATCCACGTGTGAGACCGTATTTTTAACCCCTGCTGGAATTTTCATCCCTAATTATTTTTTACTCGCTCGCGTGAAGGACGTATTCGTTCACCCCTATTTTTTACAGACCCCCGTGTGAGACTGTCTTTTCTACCCTTTCTTTTCGGGGGCCCTTTTCAACCCTAATTATTTTTATTCGCTCACGTATAGGATGCGTATTTTCACCTCTATTTTTTTTACACACTCACGTGTAGGACGTGTTTTTTCACCCCTATTTTATGACAGCTCACGTATATAGGCGTATTTTCTACCCTATGGTTTTTTTTCGAGGGTCAACCCTAATTAGAGCCTTTCTGTACTTGATCACGTGAGGGGCAGATGTAGGCCTTGGGCTAGGTCTTGGGACTGGGGGCGGGAGCTGGTCTTGGGATAAGTCTTAGGGTTTGGTCTTGGGGCTGGACCTGAAGCTGGTCTTGGGGGATTGGTCTTGGACCTGGACCTAGGTCTTGGACTTGGAGTTGGTCTTAGGGTTATTTTTTATGTTTAATGATTAATAAGATATTATTATTAAAATTATCGATCCTATTGCTTTAAAATGGTCATATGCTTTTGGATGATCTATTACCTATACGAGAAAACGTTGTATTTCTAATAAGGAGGTTCTCGTAAGACACGTGTAGGGCTTCGCAACTTGTTCTCGGGCCTTCGCCCCCAGGCCGGAGATAAGACAAGTGTAGAGCTTAGCCCCTATCGTGGCCCCCTTGGTGCAATTTTATGTGGTTCTAACTTAATCTTACAGCTGTAGGCCTTCGCCCCGTCATACAAAATTGTATTCTAATAAGGAGGTTCTTGTAAGACAGGACATGTATCAGGGTCTGCGCCCTGGCCACTTTGAGTAAACATTGATTTTAGTGCCATCTAGTGGCGTATAGACTGATGAACATTTTCTATAATAGAAGTTGATAATGCACACCTCTCTCTTGCTCTATCTTGTTTCTCTCTCACCCTCTCTCTTCCGGCTCTTTCTCACTCACAAACAAATCAATTAATTAATCAATCTAAAAAAAATCACGCTCGATCACCAGATTAATCTCAATCAATCAACCAAAATTATGTCTTACAGCTTGCGGAAACCAGATTACAGTTCAAACTGACTACATTAAAGTCTAATTAAATATGACGTGAAATAATAAATAATTTCTACCCTAATGCAATGATGCTTCATGTATAGGCAGATTCTCCAAACAGTCACCACCTATACATTCGGAACATCACATCTGATTTATTTGCATGTTCAATTACGTACACACAAAATTGTTTCATTGTAACGTGTTCATTAGCAGTTGTAAAAACCCATTAAAGAGACTGGAATGTAATAATTACTTATATATAACAGAGTTAAATTAAATTAACATGTTTTTAAGAATATCAAACTGATATAATGGAAATAAAAGGCAAAAGGTTTTAATGGTTTATTATTATACGCAAATTAACAATAACTACAAGTTTAAAATCCACGAATACGTACCAGCTATTTGAGGGTTGATCTTATGACGTCATCCTATAAGAGTATTAATACATGTTAAAAATCTTCATCGACATTTTTGTTAGCAATATCAGGTAAAAAACATATATTAAAAATAATACGCTTACCTTTAGAAGTGTTTTTTTTCCTTCAGCTGTACCATACGTTGAACTGAAATATTTTTTATACAACGTCCCCACATATAATCACACTAAACACGATTTGTGAAATGGTTGGATATAAACTGGCTATTACATTTCGATCATTAACTAATTTAGAAAGTAATACACAAAACCTGAATACTGCTACTCGTATTTTCCCTTTATCTTAAAAATAATTAATAGCAAATCGGTTTGAAAAATATTCATATTGTACATACGGACACACAAATTGTTTTTTTTATAAAAAAAAACCACATTAAGAGTTGGAATGTGTGCAACATACGGTTTTAAATTGACCATGTATTTTCCTATATTATTTTTTTATGAGAGTTTTTAAATTTTTATTACTATGATTGTTATTAAAATTATCACATCTCTATTAGTGATCATTTTGATATAAAAAGGGATGCCTAAAATTTACCATTGCATTTTCAATTTTGGTAAAACATAATCTCGTTTTGAGGAAACGACCTTCAAAACAATCAATCAAAACAGATACATAAGAATGCTTTAATTCTATCCATTTAAATAGCGAAATAAATAAATTCAAGATGTATCTGAAAATGACTTCTATCAAAAAAAGGTTGTGTCTTTTTAAAAAACCTTAGATTTTTATAAAACAATACCAAACGTCCTAGTCGTTATTGAAAATGCTCAACCATCTATGTACAGTATACATTGCAATAACAAATATAATTCAGCTCATTACTTTAAAATAAATGTGTAATTAAAGGCTGGCTGGTATACATCAGAATGTTATTTGTTAACATGCAATTTAAACAAGCGTTGAATAAACGGTCTTGCTCGCTTATATGTTTTATTTACACAAACCTTTTGAGATTTTTATGTCAAGGGTCCGCGACAAGGGGAAAGACCCGAGCGCAGGTTCCTAAGAACTGTATGTAGTTTTGAAAATATACAGCTACGTGGAACTATGATCAATCTCTATTACAGAAAAAACGTATGTTAGCTCATACACCACTAGATGGCGCCACAAACAAGCTCAAATTTCCAGCCAACCGAACACGATAGACGTGAGAGACGAAAGGGACCAGAGAAATTCGGGGATGGGAGAGACGAAATCCACGTTTAAGTTCCAACGCTTTTGTTTTTGTATTAAATCCAATACGATTGATAGAAACTGGCCTCTTAAATATACAAACTATAAACAAACCCGATAGTTCATTCCGAAAACAAGATTATTAATAAAAAATTGAAAGAAAACTTAGCGTTTAAAAAAATATATATTTAAACAATACATCATTTATTTATTTAATTTAATTACATTCTTATCAGTCTTCTCCTTTTTACGACTGTAATTCGTCACTATCGTCATGGTCTTGAAATTCGTCCTCTCCCTCTATCTCATCAGTCTTCTTCTTCTGTGAATCATCATTATCATCATGAGTGTGAGATACATTCACCTCATCCACTTCATTGTTTTCATCATCAGCTTGGACCGTTGTATTGTAGTAGTTTACTAACAAATCCCTGAAATCTCTAATGTCCTCTGATGTTGGTTCATAAACAGGAGAATACATTATAATAATAATGCTTACTCGCTGGAGACTATATACACAGGTAAAATTCTGTGATACAATGTTTTCATATAGGTACAAATCGCATTAACCGTACTATAGTTAGTGCGATCCTCCTAGACACCCGAAGATGATCGATCCTATACGAACATTGTTGAGTACTTACACACATTCCTCCAAAATAATTTAAATAAAATCAAATAAACAGGTTTTACAACACTTTCATTTTTTACACAAAAAATAGGTAACATTTTTATACACAAATTACAATTCTCTCTTTATGTCTAATAGGCGTATACTTTAGTTCATCCAATTTAATTTTAATTTTATAATTTAAATCTATACTTTGTTCTTCCAATTCTCTTTCTAGTCAATAATTAGATATACATAACGTATCCAGATCGTCGAAACGTAATACGTTATGTAATTTATTTCTCGTGGTTATCGGATTAATACCTATTATAACTAATTCTGTCCCCTCGGATAATCGCTCCAATTTCCTACAGTCTTTAGACTTTATAATACATTTAATTTTTACATAGAAGCTTAATTCATCCATGTCTTGTTGAAGGAAATTTACATTTTTCGTATATTCTAAAGTTTTTTACAGGCCCCACAATATCTATCATAGCAAGAGAATTCCATTAAATGTGGTATTTCCATTAGTTTAAACGTCTCGTCTTTTCTCTCTCATGCGCTTCTTGTCTCTCTCGCCTCTCTCTCTCTCTCTCTCTCTCTCTCGCCTTTCTCGTTTCTCACACTTCTCCTGTCTCTCTCTCTCTCTCTCTCTCTTGTTTTTCTCCTCTCCCTCTCGTATCTCTCTCTCTCTCGTTTCTCTCTCTCGCTTCTCTCGTTCCGTCGCTTCTCTCTCTCTCTCTCGTCTTTCTCGTACTCACACTTCTCCTGTCTCTCGCTCGTTTTTCTCCGCTCCCTCTCGTCTCTCCTCTCTCTCGTTTCCCTCTAGTTTTTCTCTTGCTTCTCTCGTTCCGTTGCTTCTCTCTCCCTCTCTCTCTCTCTCTCTCTATCTTGCCTTTCTCGTCTCTCACTTCTCCTGTCACGCGACATAAAGCATCATTGCATTAGGGTAGAAATCATTTATTATTTCACGTCATATTTAATTAGACTTCAATGTATTCAGTTTGAACTGTAATCTGGTTTCCGCAAGCAGTAAGACATAATTTCGGTTGATTGATTGAGATTGATCTGGTGATCGAGCGTGATTTGTTTTAGATTGATTAATTAATTGATTTGTTTGTGTGTGAGAAAGAGCCGAAAGAGAGAGGGTGAGAGAGAAACAAGATAGAGCAAGAGAGAGGCCTGCATTATCAACTTCTATTATAGAGAATGTTCATTAGTCTATACGCCACTACTTACAAGAACCTCCTTATTAGAATACAATTTTGTATGATGGGGCAAAGGCCTACAGCTGTAAGATTAAGTTAGAACAACATACAATTGCATCAAGGGGCCACGATAGAGGCTAAGCTCTTCACTTGTCTTATAAGGTTAGGTTCCCATACCATCTCCGGCCTGGGGCCGAAGGCCAGAGAACAAGTTGCGAAGCCCTACACGTGTCTTACGAGAACCTCCTTATTAGAAATACAACGTTTTCTCGTATAGGTAATAGATGATCCAATAGAATATGACCATTTTAAAGCAATAGGATCGATAATTTTAATAATAATATCTTATTAATTATGCAATTTCCAACATTGTATGCGTGTGCGTTTACCTAACCTCCAGGGGCACTGCTCTTAATATAGCCAAAAGGACCTTAATTAGATGATCATAAAAAATAACCCTAAGACCAACTCCAAGTCCAAGACCTAGCTCCAGGTCCAAGACCAATCCCCCCAAGACCAGCTTCAGGTCCAGCCCCAAGACCAAACCCTAAGACTTATCCCAAGACCCCTCCAGCCCCTAGTC
The DNA here is from genome assembly GCA_036346205.1 of Vesta saturnalis. Taxonomy (NCBI): domain Eukaryota; kingdom Metazoa; phylum Arthropoda; class Insecta; order Coleoptera; family Lampyridae; genus Vesta; species Vesta saturnalis. The sequence continues at coordinate 8,007,568 of JARFJB010000762.1, read as the reverse complement.
CCAAGACCTAGCCCAAGGCCTACATCTGCCCCTCACGTGAGCAAGTACAGAAAGGCTCTAATTAGGGTTGACCCTCGAAAACAAACCATAGAGTAGAAAATACGGCTATATAGGTGAGCTGTCATAAAATAGGGGTGAAAAAACATGTCCTACACGTGAGTGTGTAAAAAAAATAGAGGTGAAAATACGCGTCCTATACGTGAGCGAGTAAAAATAATTAGGGTTGAAAAGGGCCCCCGAAAAGAAAGGGTAGAAAAGACGGTCTCACACGGGGGTGTGTAAAAAATAGGGGTGAAAAAATACGTCCTTCACGCGAGCGAGTAAAAAATAAGTAGGGATGAAAATTCCAGCAGGGGTTAAAAATACGGTCTCACACGTGGATGTATGAAAAATTAGGGTTGAAAAAAAACTATAAAAAATAAGGGTGGAAAATATGGTCTCCCACGTAGGCGGTCTTGTGACGGCGGCGCAAGTGTCCGTCTCTACTGTTATTTATAATACACATTTTGAAATAATAAAACTTAGAATTTGACAATTGTTTTCGACGTGATTTTTTTGCAGCAAAGTCTGTAATCAGTTTATCATAACTTAAACTTTCAGTTAAATCACTTTCTATAGTCAAAATCGTCAAAAAATTTAGCCGATTTTCTTCCATACACTGTTTGTAGATTTTGGGATCGAATTAAATATAATAACTCGGATATTTTATTTTTTTCTGTTCTCTTCTTTTAAAAATCCACAAAACCGCAAAAATTCATTATTGTAAATTTCTTGGAGATAATCGCATTTCTGAATTAACGTTTGTTGTGAACATTCATTTAAAGAGAAGAGAAATGAGAATTTCTGAAAAACATTTTCATATGCTGCAGCTCTTTTCTCTAATTCCATCACAACTCGAGTCAAAATAGCATGAAATGTCTCAGTTCTTAATTTTTTCCTTTCCAGTTAGAGTAACTTCACCATTTCGGCTTTCATCTGAAAATAGTTTTCGTTTTCGACTTCTTATTAATAAAAGTTGTAAACAGGTCTTCAGATCTTAAGGACTTTATAAAGCAAACCGAATTAAAAAGGAAAAGTGATGCGTTATATCGCCGGTATCGATAACAACGCATGGAAGACTTTTATTGGTTTTGTGAAAACGTTCTAATAACACTTCCCAAAATACACTTATAAAGACACCTTCGAAACGGTGCAGTTGTCGTTTTATTCCAGTTGATTCTATAAGTGTGCCTGATTTTTCAGATAAATTTTTCATGATTTCTGTCAAATTTTGCAAATATTCATTCCAATCTTCACACAAACTAATTACGGCATCATGTCGTGAAGACCAACGTATCCCAACAACTCGCTTTGGAGCATTATTTCATATAAGCCTGATTGTAAAGCTTACCATCGACGACTAGAAGCTGAGAAAAAAGTATGTAAATGTTGCAAAGCATCGAAAAATGTAACAGCTTCTTCAACATATTCCGCTGGACACACCCCTACCAATTTCAAAGAGTGTGCTGCGCATGGAAGATAGTAAGCAAGTGGATTGCGTTTCACAATGCGAGATTGCAAGCCGGTGTAAACCCCTTACATATTACTAGCGTTGTCGTAAGTTTGACAACAGTAATTTAGTAATTCTATGTTAAGATCCTCCAATTCTGATAATAAAGCATTTTCTATTTTTTCTCATTTATGATCCAAGTTCGGTAAAAATCCAATGAACCGCTCCACAGGTTTTCCGTACGTATGAAAATATCGTACAATGATGGATAATTGGTCGATATGGGCAGTGTCAGGTGTAGAGCCGACAATAATGCTGCAATATTTTGAATTATGAATTTCTCGTTACAATTCAAATTCAATAAATTAATTATTGAGGACAAATGAGACGGTTTGCCACTACCAGGGTGTCCACATTCTGATTATCTGTTTTGCTAAAAAGGGGTCGAACTCTGAGATAAGTTCTAAACACGTCATGTAATTTTCATTTTTCAGTGTCCCAAACTTTTCTGCTCTTCCCCTAAAAGGTAAACCTCTAGATAACAGCTTTTTTACTACAGCAACTACCCTTTACAACACATGTTTCCAACACTCAGTTTGACTTTTAATTTGTTCACAAAGCAATGAGTCTATTCTGTCCGTACCAGTACTATTTTTTCTATGTAATAATAAAATTTTACATTTGGAGTGTTCGTGAGATACTTCGTGAAGATTTAATTATCTATTTACATTGCTCCGGTAATTGATACCTTCTGTTGCTATTTTTGAAATTCCACCAAGAAGACGGCATGGGATACAAAATAACTTTTATATCGAAGAAGAGTATGTTACAAATTTTCGTAACTGTTCTTCATCATTTCTTAATTTTCGACGAAAGAGACTTTTATACAAGGAACGCTGAACCATACCTTTAGGACTGCTTGCAGTTTTTGTTATGGTTGTTGAAAAATCATCGAACTTGTGCTAATTGATTTCTTGGGATAATAAATAGTCAATGCTTTGACTATTTAATTGAACCCATTCACCGACATCGCCACTTGCATGCACTGGCTCTTGCTGCTCACCTAAAACCGAAAATGTACATTGAGAATCTTTTGAAGAACCTGGCTGAGGATCAATATAGTCTGTTCCTAATCCATAATTACTACCACTAGCACTAGCAGCACTGACACTTTCAGTTGAAACATGCACCTTTAAAACAGAATCAGAATCATCATTGTCTAAGATAGTTTTAGTGCTATAAGTAACATTGGAGTTTTCGGGCATATAAAAAGTTTAATTAGATTGAGGATTTGCTGGAGCATGTAAACTGAAATAGTGTTATAGTCTTCTATTTTATTCAAAACATTTTCTTGCTGTTTTCGTCTTTCATCAGAAAGTTTTTTATACTGCGCACTACTTAATTTTTTCCGATGTTCACTCATTATTGGGTTTAAAAATTAAAAAGGTACAATAGCGTTACGTTTTTAATAACGATGGAAACCTTACCTAATTTATTTAATAGAAACACAAAAGTTAACATGAGAATCTTATGCAGTACGAAAACCGCTGCCAAATTATTTGCCATAATGCTTTCTCATATACCTATGTAAATAAATAGCTTTAAAGCCCACAATGCCTGAATTTGAGTCATATCGGTTTTTAAATACCATAATTCCCCATTTTCGATCCGCCACTTAGAATTTTTTAATTTTGACGCATGATTTATTCTTAGCGATCTTAAAATCCCCCAATACCCAACTTTCAGTTTTTAAATTTTTTTTATTTAGATGATGTTTTTACAAATTAACAAAGTTTCAAAATTGATTATCAGCCCACAATACCTGAATTTTAGTCATATCGGATTTTAAATATGATAATCCCCTATTTTTGATCCGTCACTTTGAATTTTTTAATTTTAACAAATGATTTACACTTAGCGTTCTTATAAACCCTCAATACCCGACTTTCAAAAAAATCCGTTGATAAATTAAATAAACACGATAATCCCTCATTTTTGATGCGCCATTTTTATTTTTTTAGTTTTGACAAATGATTTATTCTTCGTGATCTTAAAAAACCCCAACGCTCGACTTTCAAAAAGATCGGTTGATAAATTAAGAAATGCACAATTTTGTACCCTAAAAACGGTGCGCCACTGGTTATCATAATTTTTTATTTTGAAGTATTCATTTGTTACTTTAATTACGTAACTTTTTAAAATTTGAAGGAATGCATTTTTCAGTTTTCTGATTCCCTAAAAATGCCACGCTCATTAACGAACTTGACATAGATTTTATGGCATAGAATTTCTTTACCAAATTTAATATCGACAGATTTAATGGTTCAAAAGATATCCCGCGCGCGCACGCACACACACACACACACACACACACACACACACACACACAAACACACACACGCACGCACGCACGCACTCACGTACGCACGCACGCACCCACGCACGCACACACCCACGCACGCACGCATGCAGCCACGCACGCACCCACACATACACACACACACAAACAGACATGCACGCACACACGCACGCACCCACACACCCAGCCACCCATGATTGTGGTCCTAAACGACCTATCCAACGATTTTGGTTCATTAAAACACGCACGAGCCAATACGATAAAGTTGGCTGGAGCACTATCATGCACGAACCAATGTTGTTGCCGTAACTGAAGAAGAATATCTTCAACAAGTAAAGGCAAATCATTTTGTAGAAAATTACTGTATGATTGTCCATTAAGGTTTCCTGATAAAAAAAGATCCAATCAAATAGTCACCTATGATCCATAAGTTGAGAGAAAATTGTTCTTGAAAATCTGTCTCTGTAACAGCATGATGATTTTCTTGGACCCAGTTGTGATTATTGTGGAAATTAACTATTGCATTTCTGGAAAAATGCGCTTCGTCCGTAAATATAATGATGAAATCAAAGTGAGGATTTTCTTCAAGTCTTTCAAGATACCATCTACACAATTGAGTACGCGGTTCAAAACATCATCATCGTAAGGATACAACAAAGAGTCTCTTAAAACTTCCCATATCATTTTATCGCACATATTTATTTCTCTACCAATTTTTCGCGTACTAGTTGCTGAATTCTCTTCGACCGCATGTAGAACAGCCTCCTCAACTGGCGGAGTTCGAATTGAACGATCTACTATTGGTTATTTAAGCAAAATTTATTCTTTTTTAATTTCTTTAGATTTTAATCAGAATAATTAACATTAAATTAATCAATTTTTGATTTTAATTAATGTCAATTTTCAATTTTTATTTTAATGTTATCAATTCACATTTTGTAAATTCATTAGGAGTTTTTTTCCCTTTTTGTTATTATTATCTTATATTATTATCTTATGTTCCACGTGTCTAAACACCACACGGCACAATATGGAAGAAATGAGTGAGCTCGGCTAAAACTCAATCAAACGGTCCGAAGACCGCGGAGCACTCGGAGTGCATGGGTGTTTTGGAGGTATCGATAAAGTAATTAAATTAGCATCTGGTCGGCGAGGTTAGTGAGAACCGAAATAGGCGCCACAAGCTTTAAAGAAAGTAGGAAAAGAAAATAGGTTCCTATTCCTTGGAAGAGGGAGAGAGCCTGTAAAGCTTAAAACAGGGAGTAAAAGGAATAGTAATTAAGTGACAATTCCCTCAACAAAGGTAAATTTATTTCTTTCCTTAAATTCCCATATAAGCAGGTCATAAGCCAAACGTTATTGTATAGCTATTTAAATATATGAATGAAATAAAATAAGTTATACACAGTATATATATATATATATATATATATATATATATATATATATATATATATATATATATATTATCCCCAAACCAAAAAAACATAAGTTAAAATGAGCTTGACGAGGGCAAGTCGTAAGCTTGTACATACGCCCACAGTAATTTATAATTTATAATTATGGTACCAAAAACAATAATATCCCTTCCGGCCGACGCAAGATCTTATGTACCTTAGCTTGAAAAGGCCAATTTAATAATCCTATTAAATCAGTTATTTACAAGAAAGGAAAATTAATTAAGTAATTCAGCTTGCCTTTCGTTTAACAAAACTGAATAAAAACCCCTTTTTATTCAATTGCCTATATACAATTGGATAAGCTTGTTCAGTCCACTTAATTTCTCTCGAATAAAAAAATAATATTAGTAATTAAGCTATTTAAATTAGAAAAAGAAATTGGTCCAAACAACTACTAAATCACAGATACTTATTTAAGGTAGCGTTTAGAAACAGTAATCAGATAAAATGATACAATCAATCCTACGTCGATTTTTGCACGTTACAAATTGTTAACAATTTATAGCTCCAGAAGGAGTTTATAATTAATAAATAAAAGTTTGAGTAGCTGAAGAGAATTAATAATAGTTCGAATCATATATATATATATATATATATATATATATATATATATATATATATATATATATATATATATATATATATATATATATATATTATATATAAAACATATTCCTCTGAAAGGAACAAAAAATTGCTAATAAGTGGTGTTCAATTGATGGTTACGTACAGAAACACATTAGGAAATTTGAGAATGAAGCTTAAAGATATTGAACATTCAGAAACTATATTCAAATCATTACAGACAAATGAATTCAGATGATTTTTGAAATCAGAAAATTTCAAGAGAATATTTTTCCAATGGATGATTTGATACATGTCGTAGGAAACTTCTTTTCATAAGCTTCAAACGATATGAAAACTTATGGTGACGTATAATTACTGAATTGTTACAGGAATACACCTCAGGAAAAATTTAGACATAAAATTACTTCAAATATGTGTAGAGATAGATGAGAATTGACGATTTGTCTCATTTTCAATCAATCTGTACATTTGCAAGAAATACGTCTCTTGTACTGATATCTTTTCATCACCGAGAACACTGTGACATTAGTAAGTTAGTTGTCAAATAAGTTTGTTTGCTATTACAGTTTTGCTGATTTCAATACGAGTTCTTTCTGTTGTCAGTGATATTGTAATTTAGTTTTAGTCTTGTTCTTGTTATTATTATTGTTCTTGTGAGTTCGTGTTTCCTTCCTGAGTCATGTTTCAAATGAAGAATCATGCCGATATTCATTATTATTAATGAATGTTGCCCAAGGAATGAGTTGCTCTGAATGTATTGCAAGTGCTTTCCCAAGAAGAATTCATCTCTAGAAAGAGTTTTCTAGAATACACTGCTCTAAGAGAGAGGATCTTTTAGGATCCTAAGAGATCAAAGGTAATTTCATAATGTTGAGAGGATTGACGACGTAATCCAGCATTTCAAAGCAAATCCTGAGACTAGTTGGTGGTCATCCAATGTATTGCAGATGCCACGAGAAACAATACGAGAACTCTTAAGCTTGACGGAAGACGTGCGTATCACTGACGAGTTCAAGAACTTTAGATGGAGATCTCGTGCGGATTGAGTTTTGCCAATGGTATTTCAATTCAGTTAGAATGATCGAGATTTCAAAAGCAATCTTGTGGACGATGAGGCCACCTTTACAAGGTCAGGCATCTTCAATATCCATAGCACGCAGTCTGGGCACATGAGAACCCACATACTATGAGACCAAATAGCTTTCAACACCAGTTCAAAGTTAATGTTTGGGTTGGTTTACTCAACAATCAATTTATTGGTTCATATATTCTGCCAGTACAATCAATTCATGAATTTTTTGATATTATAAAACCTCCCTGAATTGATGGAGGAGGTTTCATTGGCAACAAGAGCAGATATGTGGGTTCAACTTGATGGTTGTCCTGCACACTACGGAAGAGAAGAACAAGAACGGCTCAAAAACTAAATTACAATATCACTACAACAGAAAGAACTCGTATTGAAATCAGCAAAACTGTAATAGCAAACAAATTTTGACAACTAACTTACTAATGTCAAGTCGTTGCTACGGTGACGAAAAGATATCAGTAAAAGAGAAGTATTTCTTGCCATAAATGTACAGATTGATTGAAAAGTGAGGGAAAAATCGTCAATTCTCATCTACTCTACCATATTTTTGAAGGTAATTTTATGCTCTAAAATTTTTTCCTGATGTGTATTCCTGTAACAATTCAGTAATTAGTACGTCAACCATAAGTTTTTTTCATATCGTTGTGAAGCTTATGAAAAAAGAAAGTTTTTCCTTTATCGGCCATGTATCAAATCCATCTCTATTGGACAAATATTCCTCTTGGAAATTTGCCCTGGGATTTGAAAAAAAAAATCATTTCTGAATTCATTATGTCATTAATAATGTTGAATGATGAGTTTGTCTCGAATGAATTCAATATTCTTTAAGGCAATTTCATCTTCTACAAATTTCTCCTAATGTGTTTTCTTGTAACTCTTCTAGTTTGGAAGATACAGCGTGATTTAAAAAATAATTCCACGAAATAAAAAAAATTAAAAAAAAGTTAACATCTTGGAAACCATCAACAATAGACACACCCTGTATTAACAATTTTTTGTTCCTTTTGGCCAGAGGAATCAGCTGTTTTCGTTTTGGCGTTTTGTAATTGTGACATGTAATAAAATTTAGATAACAATCAGTTTAAAACCAGTCAGTGTAGAAATAATATAAGAATATTGAAAATTCGACATAATCAATTTAAAGATATGTATCTACCTGCGTAAGACGATTAATCCAAAGATTTTTGTCTAATGCTTAAACTATTTCGATTGTATAGGGTTGGGGAAATATTTAATTATTCACAAAACTAACATACAAATTAGGAAACTAGTATCTGATTTTTAGGATTACTTTGTTTCAGTCTGAAGTGCAGAAAAACAAACAATATTAAATATTAAACTAATTTTTACTTTGTATCTTCAGTTACATGTGAGATAAGTTCCACCTAAATGCTACAATTTATATTGTAGTTGTCAAGATTTCAATTTTTATGTTAAAATTCAGCGCACTTTCTGAAAATTAAATTTTGCGTGAATTACTAATATTGTATGTACCCAATATTTTTTTTATTTTTAGGTTAAAATAATGTGAGATTTATGTTCAATTAGCTTTAACAACCAAGACAACACATAAATGGTTACCATTGGCTTAACTTTAATACCTCTTATTCACGAACATTATATACTATTATAACACCTACGTAGATATAAATGTAAAACATCTACTACAGGTTACTATTTTTGTTGTTGAAAGTTACAAATTTAAAAGTATTTGCAGTAATTTCAACGCTACATTTACAATTAATGTGATCCGAGGATTCGTCAACTACTTGGCCTGGTATTATTAACGCCGAGTTTATTTAAAATTGAATTAAATACTATTACAACTTAAACATAAACATTTACCCAATTTACAGTGTCTAAAAATCGCCCTTTTAATTTAAATGTGAAACATTCTTGTTGTGGTTCTTCCCAAGTACTTGTAAAGTCATATTTTGTAACAATTTCTTGGTATATTCTAAAATCATTTTTAAAATTTTATAAAACATTTTACAGTCCTATTTTTAAAAAAAGTTTTTTAAATTTGAAATGCATTGGAACATACATATACACACATGCATTTATTTGTCGAATACGAAGTCTCCACTCGTAGTAGATCAGATAATATTGAATATCACTCCTAACCAAGCCGACACTGTATTTTATTATTACCAATACTGAGATTATAAAAAACGTGGGCTGCATATTTCTAAAAGAAATTTGTAGCTCATATGGTTAAAAACGGCAGATACGTTCCATTGCCCCCCAGTTCCCTTTAACCCTTAATTTCACCCCCTACAAAGAATGTCAAAAACCGCCCCGTGGTATCCACTCTTGTTCAATAAGGAACTTATCATCAAAATTTTAATCTCCGAATGGAATTAACCAGAAAAATGATATCTACCTTCAACTCCATGTTTCGCCCTCTTAAGGAGAGCATCTTTTTAAATCGTTTCTTGTTTTACACCTCCACCATGTTAGGCTCTCGTACCTGAAAATTTCATGTCTCTAAGTTAAATAGTTTGGACTGTGGATTGATGGGTGGATCAGTCAGTTACTCAACTTTGTGATTCATATACGTATAATAATTATTAAAATCGTGATAACCTTAGTTTTCATAATAGTATTACGAAATTGTTAAAAACAAGACGAATACTCATTTTTCGGTTACTGTTGAAAATGTAATTAATTAAGTTGAACACTCAATGTTGTTCTTCCATTTTTTTAATTCCTTTCACTTAAATTTTCTTTAAAGACTACCTTACTAACTTATTTATTGAACTTTACAGTATGTTGAATATGGCCCCTTTATAGGCATTTGCCTCATTGTATTGTTTTTCTTGCATTTTTTTCGCAATGTCAATTTAAAGCACATTTAATTTTTCACATATGCCACGGGAAATTTTCACTCACCGTGATATTTACCTGTATTAATACGATTCTCGGCGGACGCCAGAAGTGTTACCGAAGTACAAAGCATACTATGGCCAGTACATAAATCTTCATCTGTCCGACATGTAATAGTCATTTACCAACATTTTTTTGTAAGACTGAAACTTCTTGCTTGGAATCGAGTATCAATATATGTATAAAATAATTGCTTTTGTATACAATATTTGTAAAGTTGAAATAGGTCAATTCATCGTAAAGGCAAGCACCAGTAATTTCTAGTATCGGCGCACTCTACGAAACCACAAATAAATAACTAAACGCAAGAATATTATGTTAAGTTGCTGCGCTTGACATCAGGTTTTTTTATTCTTCTTGGGTTTGAACGTTCCAATTTTCAAACCCTTGATATTAATTTCTACACTATATTTGAAACTTCTCTGGAACAAACCTAAAATCAGCTATTTTGACATCCACTAATACTACCATTTTGCTATAAATTATTATTAAATAAATCAACTAATGCATAAATAATAGGTTTAAGTTAAAAAAAATGAATGGAACTTTTGTGTCAAAACAAAGTGTTAATTGCAAACACTGTGGACTTATAACAAGAACTAAACTTTAGAGATGACAACGATTTGTTTATAGTACCTTTAGAAAATTCATTATAACATAACGAACAAGCATCCAGTAAGTGTATTGTTTCACATATAGCGTAATCATGGATAAATTTATTATTGTTAAAAGTACTAACAAAAATTTTAAAATATTGAAGACGATAGCATTACTAAATTAAAATAATCGATTGGACGTGTCACTTTGATTTTTAATTGCTGTTAGGATCAAAGAAGTATTATTTTAATTTTATAAATGTTCTCAAGTTTATTATGTCAACCTAGTTAGCCATTTTCGTGTATGTGTAGTTGGTGTTTGATGTCCTGCTACAGTTTACTTTTACGGCGGCAACGTTGTTGGGACTCACAAGTACATAAGAGTATATACTTGTTTAAAAAAACGAGTTGTGCTAGCAACCGCTACCTCGAGATTTTACACCGACCTGATATAACATATATATATATATATATATATATATATATATATATATATATATATATATATATATATATACATATATCAAAGTGTTAATCGGTGAATTATGAACCGTTCATATTTTATGGCCGAAAATAGAGCGAAGAGGCGTCATGTTTGAAAAATCATCACTACTTCACTGTCGGAACTAAATCATCGATTAAAGTGTCCAGTGCATTCCATGTCCTGAATTTTTGTACTAGCGCTTATTAATCAAACACTTTGCATTGCCGTATTCAGAGCCTGACCAAACGCAAAACCGTGTATAATTAATTTTTTTTAAATATAGCACCCTGTATATTTTTATACCGCTAAATAGCAGTTTTGATAAGCTTTCCTGCGATATACAGTTCATGTGGTCTGTTTTGATAAATGAATGAAATTGTTTAAAAAACCATACTTGTTACATCCTTGTTACTTATTTAAAAAATAATTTCAGTAGAGTGCTGTTATTGAATCTAACCTAACAATTAGGAACAAGTACCTATAACATTTTTAAGTAATTCGTATGGAAAATAAGAAACGACATTCGTCTCGAGAACGAAATTTTGTTTTTACTTTTTTGATATTAATACACCCATGTACCACACAAAATTAAAAAACACCGAACGCGTTTAGATACCTACGTTATCATAATCAGCGGTCGACTAGCCTAACGCCTAACGTATGAGAGCTGGACTCTAATTAACATTCCTTTGTGAATTGAACGAAATACTTATATTATCTTATTTTTCATAACCTCAATAGTCGTTGGATGAACTCTGTAAACTTGCTCTTTAACGTATCCCCATAAGAAGTAACCAATTGTTGTTAGATCTGGGGAACGTGTTGGCCACGCCATAGTACCACCCCGTCCAATCCAACGATGAGAATAGGCCAGGCCTAGGAACTGACGAACGATTCAATCATTATGCACGGAGCACCATCATGCTGCAACCACGTAGATCTTCTGATATCCAAATTTACGTCTGCAACTAATATTGGAAGATCGTCTTGGAGATATCGCAAATATGTCTCCCCATTCAGAGTGTTATTAAAGAAGCAATTGCACGATTATCGACAATTTCTCCCCACACATTTAGGGACCATCGATTTTGGAAGTCAACGGTCCTCACCCAATGGAGATTTTCCGTTGCATGATAATTCCCATTGTGTCGGTTAACTAATAATTGCTTTTGAATGTTGCTTCGTCAATAAATAAAGCATGATTAAAAGAATCTCAGTTTTCGTCCACAAGTACACTCATTCGATTTGAAAAATTCACTATATTTTGAAAATCTTGGCCATATAACTCTTGATGTGATGTAGTTAATGGTACTGGTGAAAGTTGTGCTTTAATATAATTTGATTCACAGTACTTTTCGATTAGTTTTTACGTTAATCGGTCTGTTGCTTATTTGTGGATTTTCTTGAATTTTTAGTAAGCTCATCATCCTCATTTACGCTTCAACCAAGAAGTTCTTTACTAGCGTAACATACACTTCTATTTGCTTCGAACCTTTTTGTGAGTTTCACAAAGTATCGGATTCTTGCATTGGGGTATTTTTCACGGTAAATTCGACTTGCTAACAAAGGATTTTTTGCAGACCCACCAATACAATAAACCATGTTTAATAACTCTTCGCGGGTGTAGCTCAAGATTAGAAAAGCTTCAGAAACAAAGTATTCGATGTAGGAATGGCAAATGTGTCAAATTTATTGGTAGTGGCCTACATGAATTATTTATTTGAATAAATAATAAGTAAAGACAAGCGATTTTAAAAAGATCTCATCAGTTTCTCAAAATAGACACAAACTTGTATCACTGGAAAGCTTATCAAAAGTGCTATTTAGCGGTGTAAAAATATACAAGGTGTTCCATTTGAAAAAATTGAGTTATACAAGGTTTTGCGTTTGGCCACAACCTGTATACCGTAATGCGGAATGGTTGATTGATAAGCACTAATATGAAAATTCAGGACATGGAAAAGCACTAGTCACTTTCGATGATTCATTTCCGACAGTCAAGCTGTGATGATACTTCAAACGTGACGCCTTTTCACTCTATTTTCGACAATAAAATCTAAACGGTTCATAATTCGCCGACTAACGTTAAGCCCATTTTGATCAGAATCAAAAGGGCTTTAAAATTTTGCTAAAAGATAGGGGCGTGGGGTTGTATTTAAAAAAAACATAAGTTTGGTGCGTTACCCTGCATACCGACCCCCCTGTAAATGATGAAAAAATTTTACCATTGGAAAATACGCAAGCCGATATCTCAAATAGCCACAGAGTTATGGTGGTGCCTCGTACCCCTGGGACACCCTGTGAGTATATACAGGGTGGTCTAAACCTAGCGTTAACATTTACCCATAAATTTAGTAATTCTGGGACATATTGATACATTCCTCGAACTTTAACACTACTATTGTATTCTACATTAAATTTCAAGCAAGGGTGGATAGCTCATGATGAGCCTGAATCCACACAACTAATTAAATTGATTAGAACTGTGAAGTTATCATTTTCTTAAAAAAAAAGAAACTTCAAAGTCTAAGCTTTCAGAAGACAGGATATAACATTTTATTCGTATCATTTATGTACAGTTATGCCAGTTTGAATAGTGTAAAACGTGGTTTGAAAAATAATAATTCAAACTAAAAAGACACATATGAACATTGTTATTATTACAGCTATAACATCAGGTTACAGTTAATTTTTATAGTCCACCTTATGATGAGATAAGGTATCACGCACAGATGTTATGTTTTGTTTGGATATAGTTCTTCTAGTGGGTTGGGATCATTTACTCATTGGCAGTGATCTCAAGATGTCGCTTTCAAATCGGGAATATGTGGAAGTACATAACATCTGTGCATGATACCTTATGTCATCATAAAGTGTGCTATAAGAATTAACTGGAACCTTATGTTATAGCTATAATAATAAAAATGTTCATGTGTGTCTTTTTAGTTTGATAGTTGAATTATTATTGTTCTTAAACCACGTTTTACACACTATTCAATGTGACATAACTGTACTTAAATGGCGACGAATAAAATTTTGAATCTTATCTTCTGAAATCTTAGATATTTAAGCAGTTTTTATAGCATTTGCTACTGTCTAGCAAAAAGAAATGTGGGTGTATAAGCTTTTTTTTTTTGAAGAAAATGTTAACTTCACATTTATCAATTTAATCAATTAATTAGTGGTTGTGTAGATTGATGTATCAAAATATCCCAGAATTTCTAAATTCTTGGGTAAATGTACAGTTTTTTTGGAAAAAATCAAAATAATTTTTCTTTACGTGGGTGTGTGAAATGGAATTTTTTAAATTGAGTATTTCAGTCACATTTATGTTGTACTATCACCCAAAAAAATTTTTAACGCTAGGTCTAGACCACCCTGTATATAGACCATTTCCAACGAAAGATAGTAACGTTATAAGATTATATTAGATATAATTCAAGTAGCATCCATTAGTTCTTCATTGATCAATGTAACCTCAGTATTTTGTTTGCCTGTATAAATCAAAGACTATTCAAGTTGCATTAGTGTCTATGTCAGTGTTTTATGGTAATGTACCTTGGTGTTTAATGAAGTATCAAAAATATACCCTTTAAGAATGTTTTGCAAAGACGGATTTTTAATGAGACATATTGGATTACAATTGTCATTACCATCAGTTTGAAATAATCATAAATGTAGTATGTATTAAACTCCTAGTATTAAGCCTAATATATCATTATGTCCAACGAGGTCAGATTTTAGTATATTACGTCTGGAAGCAATAAATAGTAGCGAAAAATATATAACTTTAGACTACTAGATATGTTATGCCATTAACAACCTGGCTACTTCGGGTAAATTGGCTACAGATGTAATCTATAGTGTTCCATACTAAAATTTAATGTTTCATCCAGTTAAGTATACTTCCACTACATCATTTCTTAAGCGTTCCATACATTTTAAACTTGCTGATTGTACACTAATATGCATAATAACGTATCACCATTGGCACAAGGGCACGTGCCCACCCAACCAGCAAGATAATGCTAACGCTCAAAACTATGTTCCGGGGAAAGATCTGAACTGTACTTATATTTGTATATTTGGACAGACATTTATTAGAATGCACAGATCATCCTAGGATGGTTGCACATTTAATGAATTTTGCCATCCAGTAAAGTACAGTTGCAATGCAAATTTATATATCAAAACTTAAAACATTTATATTAATTAGTCGAGATTCTTGTACTATATTTTACATTTTTGCAGGTTTTCAAATAACCCAACAAGAAATGGTAATGTGAATTTTAAGAAAGAAAATTCATACCAAACTCTTGTACGTTACTAAAAATTAACAACATTGAACTGTATATTTACATTTTTATGAATGTTGGGTAAGATAACTGAGCTCATCATAATAGGTTTGTATTTTGGTCGAATAAAAGTTATACATTTTTTTAGTGAATTATAAAAAAAAACAAAAGTGTGACAAATTATTATAAAAAATAAAAAAAAACTGGTTATTAAGGCAAAACTGTTATAAAATTAATTAATTTCATATAAATGTTCAAAATGTCCAACGAAAGCATCAATACAGCATTGCAGTCGATCTTCAAATTCTCGACTGACATTTCTTAACATATCTACATTAATACTCTGGAATGTTTATCGTATTCTATTCTTCATATTATCTTGTGTGGTTGGAAGTATTTGATACACACGGTTTTTCACATAAGAAGTCAATTTTACTTAACTCTGGTGAACGAGCTGGCCATACAATGGGTCCACCTCTTCCGACCCATCTTCCAGGAAAATGGGTATTAAGAGGATTATGAATTAATCTACTGTGATGTACCGGAGCTCCATCGTGTAACAACCACATTCTTTGACGAATGTTAAGAAGAACGTTTGCCAACAGTAATGGTAAATGATTTTCTAAAAAGTCCAAATAAACCTGACCATTCACTGTTCCATCGAAAAAATGTGGTCCAATTACGTGATCTCCTACTATACCACCCCAAACATTCAAAGACCACCTAGTTTGACTATGAGTACTTGTAGAATAATAATGTAAATAGTGTCTATTTACAGTTCCATTTTTATGAAACGTGGCTTCGTCTACAAAGAGGACAAAATCGAAGAAATCCGCCTGATTGTGGATTTGTTGTTGAGCCCATTCACAAAAAGCAACCCTTCTGGGATAGTGATCTTCGACTAACTCTTGATGCAACTGGATATAGTATGGATGCATCTTCTTTTTACGCAGTATTCTTCGGACCTGTCACTAATATCATGCTGACGCGAGATTTGAAGTGTGCTAACATGTGGATTATGCGCAACTTCAAGCATCACGTTAAATTCATTTTCCTCGTTAAGTACAGGTTTTGCCCTTTCCTTTTTTTCATAAACTACTGAAACCGTACGATTAAAACGATCTACTAACCTTTCCAACGTTATTTTCTCGGGTTATCTTCGTGTGGGATATCTCTCTTTGTAAATTCTTTGTGCTAATAAACAATTTTTCATACACCCCCCCAGTAACCACATCATGTCTGTTAATTCCTCAACAGGAAAGTTCATTTCAAACAGTATTTAAGTGTTTAAAAATTAATGAACACTACACAATCTCAAAGAAGTTTGTTAAATGACAAGCTGCTAATTATTACTGAATTATATCTATCTTGACATATGTTCACGACTAACTTGTTATAATAGGAATTATTTTTCTTTGTGTTATTAAAGTGAGAATATAATTCACATGTCACATGGTACATTTTTGATTACTTTCATTGGTTAAAATACAAAAACAAAATCGCAGATTAGGCTATCAAATCGGTGATAACCTTATCACCGCATGTTGACTGTCACATGATTTTGATGAATAAAATAGTTTACTGTCAAAGTGCAAAAAGTTTCAAAGAAATAAATAATTGTATTGATTATCTTGCAACTGTAATATTTACTATCAAAGTGACAAATCGTTTAAATTTGTAAACTTTAAAAAATATAGTTTCTATTAACGTTCATTATATTCTCTTTACCAAATATAACACGTATTATGATTTTCTATTAACGTTCATTATATTCTGTTACCAAATATAACACGTATTATGATTAATAATCGATGATAATCATAACACTAGTTATACTATCCCTGAGAATATTTCAGAAATTAACGATTTTAGCTATAGGGAGCGCTTAATAAAAATGAAAGAACATAAAGTGTGTTTTCACTTTTTAAAATAAAATGTAGGGTGATTCATTTGAAAAAATGGACAAAATCATGTGTTCGAGTTTTGGATCACTCTATATTCAATTGACCAATGTCAAAAAGTTATGCCTGGAAAAAAATATTGCTAGGTAGTTCTGCCTAGGGCATGCAGAACGTTGAAATGAGAATGATTTTCTTGTACAATTGACCATAACTTTTGAAATACTCTGTATAACGTAATGAAACCCTATATTGGAAGTATGGGGGAGATGAGCTTAATCTAAATTTGAAATAATGTATAGATACTCTTTTTGGTTTATGTTTGTGTTTGGTTCACCCTGGTAATATGTAACCCCCTGTAAATATGAAAATAATTTTATAATGTGGAGTTTGAAATTGCCTATAATTTTTGTAAATAACTTTTTTTGATATCTCCTTTAATAATAATAATAATAATAAAAATGTATAATTATTATTATTATTGCTTTTAAAAAAGAATTATTTTTAAATAAAAAATAAAACAAGAAACAAAAACACGAGGTTGATGTTGTTGGCTTCACAATACTGAAAGTGAAAGACTATTTTCTAAATTCTACCTTCTCTAATTAAAACATATATAGCAGCATGAGCCCGGTGAGCGCTACTCACCGAGCAGGTGTTCCTATCAAATATTGTATTTCCGTCGTTACATAATATTTTCAAACTGATATTTATTATTTCGTCCTGAAAATACTTTTTAAAAATGAATCTTAGTTCGATTTTCTGAAAAATACGTTATTTTTTCGTATTTTTTAGAAATTGTAATAATATTAATGAAAAAAGAATTTTTTTTGGCTGAATATACTTTTATTAAGGTCATATAATAAATCTATGCCAGTTAGGTAAGTAAAAATTTTTTTTTCAATGTTATTAAAATTTATTAAACATTGAATTTCATGGATTTTGGGAACCAAAAAAATTTTTGTTAGGTTTTTACAAAATACGACTATTTACTCATTTTTTTAAATGAAATAAAATATACCATCTTAAAGTACAGATTTCAAGCTTCAAAAAATGCACCTGTAAAGTTTCACATTTTAAACTAGGAACATGACAAAAAAGAAAAATTTCCGATTTTTTTAATTTTTTTGCATTTTATGTACAAATAATAGCTAAGTTTTTTCTTGTGCACACCCTCTTTAATAACTCACGAGCCGCCACTGCGTATCACTAAGACAATTAAATCTTATAACCTGCAAATAAAATAAAAAATTGTAATAATGTTTTGAATTGATAATATTGAGTCAATTAAGTTTGGTTAATATTGCAAAATGCTTATCACGTGAACATAGCTAGATAAACAATTTATTCCCAAAAATTCTATATTAAGACACAGTAATGTTTTTTAGATGCTATCAACATTGGTGACATGCGTTTCTATTATAAAGTCAACAACCCCAAGAACAATTTTGATTTAGGTAAAATATCCCATTAAACAACTTATCGGGGTGATTGATATAGTAATACACGTTTATGGTGCTACATTATATATCTTTTTCTAGCATACGTTTGTGTTGTAACATATTAGAAACGTATTAGGGTATAAGATATATACCGGTTAAAAATTGTGTAAACAACGAAATTATCATTTTGCCAAATTAATACATAAATTATCAATGAATATGTATAATTAGTGTTAATAAATATCGATTAACATTGTTAATAGAGCAAAACCAATCCCATTTATTTCATTCATAAAGTCGTACGTGGTTGTTTACCATATTTGCAAATTAGAATACCCTACGGATAATGGATAATCTACACTACACCGAACAGGTTCTGTTCAATCCTATGTTACTACATTGTTTAGTACAGATATGTGAAATTTTTCACTACAGAATCAAAATCGAATTTTTCAATCAATAGGTACGTATTTAGTTACTAATTTCTTAAAACTATCCTGCTAGTTGTACCACTTCACAAAAAGTACAGTTATTTATTAATGAAGTGCAAATACAAACTTTTTAATTAGTGCATAATAATCATCTTTTGGTTTTGTAGATAAGTTAACCGGTTATTCCAAAAATAACGGTCCTCAATATTATCATGAAGGTTATTACCGATAATGAAACGTTTCTCCAAAGAAAAATTAATTGCCAGATTTTAGTGGTATCTTTGATTGTATATTCTTTACAATAATTCTTTGTTAGACTTTCATCTGTTCTTATGATGATTTTGAAGGAATTTGGAGTTTCAGAAACGTATAGAAATGAAATTGAATTATTGCTGCGATAAACTTTTATTATCGAACGGTTAATAAGGCGGTAGCAGAAAGTAGTCAGTATTTTGGTGACTAAAGAAAATAATAATAATTACCTAATAAATGGTATAAATGGATTAAATCATGTAAAAGTTAATTATAGGATTAAAAAATGAATCGTTCTGATGGACACAGTAGGGAGTACAAATAACATCTATACAGAATCTTGTGAGAGTATTTTGAAACTATAGCATACATCGTACCATTTTGTAAATGGTACTTCCACGAAGAATTTTTTTAAATACATTTCATGAAACGTATCTTATATTACGCTCCTGATGCAGTTAACGCAACAATTGGTAAACTGGGAAAGACATGAGAATTTATACTCTGTAGCCATAATTCCAGTGGTCTTGCTTAAAACGCACGGCGTGGATAAGCTCATAAACTTAAAACATGTAGTTAATTGGGATACGTTTAAAGTTAATGCTAACTGAGCAAACAGTTTACGAGAAAGACGATAAAATTTGCAGACATACGAAATAAACTTTTTTTTAAGGTTAAATTTTCATACCTTTGAGTTCATCTAGGCGAGGTTGCTGCAACGTCACTTGTTGCATCTGATGTGTTAAAAATTTTGTAATAGGCTGATTTTGAATATAAAGCATAAATTTTCAACCATTTTCGGTTGGAGTACATGAATGTAAAGAAACATCGTACGTTCTTGACAGCCTTGACCGAGAGTAAAAAATATTTATTCTGTATGCAGACTTTCATTACCGTTACAAAGATAAAATAGAAATTACATTGCGATCCTTTCTATTCTGGAGGGATTTGAGAGAGGCATACACTCAATCGCTACTTATAATGGCCTGTCAAAAGCATTTGACTCTGTGGTGCATGATATTCTTATTAAAAAACTAAAACTAGTTTATAAATTTAACTCAACCAGCTACGCTTTGGTGTCTTCCTACCTATTTCATAGATATCAATGTGTACTTTTTAACAACAAACTCTCTAAGAAATACTACGTCGCAAAAGGAGTAGCTTAAGGATTTATTCTAGGACCCCTACTATTCCTTATACAGTTCAATGATATGCCCTTTTACCTGTCGCCTAACCTGGACTGCATATTTCATGCGGATGACGCAACTTTAATTTCTACAAATTGTGATTCCAATGTGTCTGTTAAAAACTCTAATGAAGGTTTATACTCGGTAACTAAATGGTGTTTTGCTAATAATTGAAAACTACCGTTACGATTGTCGACATGCATTCATGAAATTAAATTTGTTCACTTGTCCTCTGTTTATTCTTGAAGCGGTTTGTTACACTCAGAAGAATACTTCTTTATTTTCTCAACAAAGGGATCTTCATGAGTATGATGCTCGTAAAAAATTACACATTCGAGTTAAATATTGTAGGTTAACAACCACTCAAAACGGCTTTCAACTGTGTACCGGCAACCGTAAGAAATTTGGCCGAACAATCGATTTAGAAGTAATATAAAACACCAAAACATGCCTTCTATACCGTCATAGAATTTATAGACGCAAGTGGTACAGTCATGCTTAATTAAAATGGCGTAACAATCATGGTTTATATTATGTATGCTGTGATACAATTATATTTTTTAATGTGGTATTATGTTTTCTTGTTTGTTCTTTTTTTTGTTTGATTAGTCTAAATTTTCAACTGTTTGTTGTCTCTTATACCCTCTGACTAATGTCAGTGCACTTACACGTTGACAGGTTAAATATATTATTATTATTATTATTATTATTATTATTATTATTATTATTATTTTATAATTATTATTATTTTATAGGTGTAAGCACATCGACTGCTGTGGTCTTTAGTGCTGTTTTTTTATGTTTGGCAGTTACAATTGGTTGTATACGTCTATTGTTTTTAAGAACTGTATTGTGTTATTGATATTTTCGGTGCTCTTAAAGTTTTCGGTCAGTGCATTTGATACGGAAAATAAGTTTCTTGCATAGGAGTATTCTGTGCAAAAGCAGATAATGTGTTCGATACTTAAGTATGTATGGCATTGTACACATATTGGAGGGGGTTCATTGGTAATTAAGTATTTGTGCGTTAAGGAAGTATGGCCGATTCTTATTCTGTGGAGAACACTGATTTCTTTTCTTGAAAGACGTAGTGGTGCTATCCATTTCCGAACAGATGGCTGTATACTTCGTAATTGGTTGTGCGATTGTGTCCAGCTTAGTTGCCAAGTTTCTTTTAATTTAGTTTTTAGGACGTTAGCGAAGTTAGCATAGTTTTCAATAACGATGTTTTCATCACTAGGCTCTGAGCGGCTTGACGTGCAGCACTATCAGCTCTCTCATTTCCTACGGTGTTAGCATGACTAGGAGCCCATGCGAATTCGATTGTGTATCCTAAGTCTGTCAAATGTTTTATGGTGGAGATGATGTTCTGTGCCAAGGCGTCATGTGTACATGGGTTTTGTAAATTTGTAAGGGAACTAAGGGAATCACTGACAATAAGAAACTTATTTCTTCCTTCTAATGAGTCACAGTACCGAAGTGCTTGCCAGATGCTATACAACTCAGCTGTGTAGATGGAGGTATGAAGTGGCATGGACCAGCGATTTTCGTTACCTTCAACTGAAAAAGCACATCCCACACCAGTGTTTGTTTTTGATCCATATGTATATAAGACTACATAGTTGTGGTATTTTGAAAGTAATTGTTTAAATTTTGCCAAATAAATGTATTGAGCCGCATTTTCCTTACGATATTTGGAAAGGTCATTACGTATTCTAACCATGGCGGAGTTTCTAGAGGTCTTAGAGGTAACATTTCTGGAAGTTGTTCATTAATTGAATCTAACGCATTATTTATGTTGGACCGCAGGGGTTTGTGCAGTTTCTGCGAGGACAAAGGCACATCATTAGAAAATAGGATGCTATAGTTTGGGTGACTTGGCAGAGCTTTAATTTTAATCCCAAAAATACACCGGAGTTTTTGTTTTTGATATATTTGTTTTTTAGGGCAAGAAGAGGGTTAAAATGGGGTTCTCTTAATTTTCAAAAATGTGTACAAAACGACTTTTCTGGTGATATTTTGAATCCTACACCTTCAGAATTTAACAATATTTGATGGATGGCATGCTGTAATTTTTGGTTGATTTCTCCTACCGTAGGGGCAGAGTATAATATTGCTAGGTCGTCAACATAGAGGAAGGTACCGATGTCAGCGGGAATAGAATCTATTATGGCGTTTATCGATATAGCGAAGAGTACTACACTTAATGTTGAACCCTGAGGGATTCCGTTTTCCAACTTCCTACCAGAGGAAAGAGAAGTACCCACCCTGACGCGAAAGGATCTTTGTTCTAGGAACGACATTATGAATTTTGGTAAGTTACCTCTAAGACCCCATTCATGTAATCTTTGTACGACTCCATACCTCCACCTCATATCAAATGCTTTTTTTACATCGAAAAAGACTGCCACTGCATGGAGTCGGCGCGCAAAGGCTTTGAGGACTGTATCCTGTAAGTGTACTAGACGATCCACTGCGGATCTGAATTTTCTAAATCCCATTTGGCAGTTTACAATAAGCTGCATTTTCTCGATAATCCACATCAACCTGTTGCTGACCATTCTCTCAAGTAGTTTTGCCAGACATGATGTCAAGCTAATTGGCCTGTAGTTTGTAGCGTAATATGAATTTTTCCCGTTTTTTAGGATAGGCACTATTATAGCTTCCTTCCAGCAGGAAGGGTATCTGCCTTCTGCCCAAATTATATTAAATGCGTCAAGAAGAATTCGCTTATAGGACTCAGTAAGGTTTCTTATCATATCGTAAGTTATCAAATCTTTTATTATTATTATTATTATTATTATTATTATTATTTTTATTATTATTATTATTATTATTACCATTATTATTATTATTATTATTATTTCTTTATTTGTTAATTTTGTCTCACCTGTACATTACAGGTAGGATTTGTAATTACATGTGTTTCTGCAGGTGACTACAATTATTAATAAATATTACATATATCATTTAAAATCATTTTCTGTCACAGATGCTACTGGAGTCAGTTTCCCTTTGGCGAATCATATTGGTTATGTCTGACAGACATATTGATCATTTAGAAACTTTCTTGTTCTATGACAAGTGTTTATTAGTGCTGCTTTTTGGAGCAACCTGTAAATGTGTGGATGCAGACCATTAATGGATAAACTATGTAGGAGTGTGTAAGGAATAACTCCCGTAGCTGATAGCACTGTAGGTGTTATCGTTACTTTATCTATTCCCCATATTTCTTTCACTTCAACACATAAATCTGCGTATTTGTTTATTTTAGTTGCATTTGTAGTAATTAGATTAGGTATGTGTTTCAGGTACTGACTTGAATTTTGTCTATAACAGTTATATCTGTTATTATCGTCCTATCAAAATAAATCTCGTGAGAAGTATTCTCTAATACCTTTTCTGGGTGTCGGTTCTTGAGTTCATCGGAAACGTTTCCTATAGGAATATTTTCCTACGCTAAGTTTCCGTTGGAAACGACTCCAACGACTATTTTCGTATTCTTGACTACCATTGGGAATTTATTTGTCGAATGGGAAATACCATCGGTCATAGATAGAACCTTGTTCATATATCATATCGACCAATAGCGTTTGAATAATGCACATGCATAGAGAGTTGTTATTATTGACATTTAACATGCTCATGCCATGTGTGTTGTCATTGTATTGTGTCATTTCGTGTTCCTTGCTTGTGCTGCATTTATTCCTATTCTCTGATTTATTCTTAACAAACTCCAAAATACCAAAGATGGCCAAAAGGTGTGGGAATATTAGTGACAACCAGAAGAGCTTCTACGAAACGTGCAAGGGCTCTTAAAAGGAAAGTTTTCCGTATCGTTCACTAAAAACGAGGCCCAGAAACGATGGAAAGTCATCGCCGACACCATAAATGCCATACCGGGTAGTCACAAAGATTGGTGCCAATGGAGAACGGTATGTTTTACATTTATTTTGTACTCTGAACCCCCCAAAAGTGAACGACTAAAATTATCTTGGACACATATATGTAGATCGGAAACTTTATCACTCAATAAATGTTCAATTGGTAATTAAATACATTTTATTTTAATTGCATCAATAACTATAGTCTATTATTTCCAGATATGTGACTCTGGATTACGTATATTAAATGTAAATGCTCGATTTCTAGGAAGTACGCATGACGCTTATATCTGGAGCCGATCAAATATTCAGCCAGCATTAGGAGCATGAACTAATCGTGATTACTTCTTAATTGGTATGCATTTTTTACAGTATGTATGTTGTTTTTAGTTATATTTAAATAGTTGTTTACATTCATATTTTCTGAATCTTTTTGTTCTTGTAGGAGATTCTGGCTATCCCCTACGACCTTGGCTACAAACCCTTGTAAGAAATCCAGCTCCAAGGTCACCAGAAGAAGCATATAATAATACTATCACCCGAACGAGAAGTATTATTGAACGGTGCAACGGGGTACTTAGAGCCCGATTTAGATGTTTACCAAAATACAGGGTTCTGCATTATTTACCAACCAAATGTTCCAAAATTATCAATGCGTGTGTTGTTCTTCATAATATGTGCATTGCTAATAATATTCCTGAGGCAAAACCAGAGAGCGGAGACAATGAGTTAGATTTTGGTTTGCAATCTATCAGAACACAATCATGAACAACAAAGAAACAATCCAGATTTAGAGACTGGGAAATCTTTACAAACAAGGATCATAAGAAACTACTTTAATCGCAATTAATTGATATTGATCCATTATAATTAACCACACAAAAACATATTATATTATTAAACATTCCTGGTCAAGATACACCAAGAAGTATTTGGAGTAAAGCAAATCGTGCAAGGACAGGACATAGACTAACTAACTCTATGCTTTTCCGATGGGAATATTGTAAACCTCGGTTCTAATACAAAATTTGATGATAGGTTTTTCAAGATCTACGAGTTAACAGAAGATGTGGTTCACTAGTTACCACATAATTCTGAAAGATTTGTGAATACACACCCTTGCATCAAATCATGGGTAAGGTATTTACAAAATTTTGATGTCGGCCCTGGACGCACCTACGACCATGAAGAATAAGAAGTCACTTCAAGAACTAAGACTTGTATAAAAATGTATTTTTTCATAAATATAAATATAACATAATATAATTCAACATTTCTTAGCCTCTGTCATACAGTTGACTAATGCCTTTAAAGAGTCAGCAATAGATTGTTGAGCTGCAACATTCTTTTGCATTGGGCTCAATTTTTTTTCATAATATTTAGTCTTCAGCTCAATTTTCCGTTCACATTGTGAAACTAAATTTTCATTGGCTCTAATGGAAGTTTGCAGTCTCTTCACTGCCGCTGATTTTTTTTCTTCCCATTTCCTGATGTGGGTTTGGTGGAAGAACTTTATTTTTTCTCTTAAGGTCTGTAAATAATTTTTTGTTCAAGAAAAACGTTTCTCAATAGTGCGCCTTTCTTAAAAGTATCTCCAACCTCACCTACAGATCCATATCAGAAGCGTCTATAAGGTTCTGTACTTGGGTAGGATAAGATTGCAATTTTTTTGGACTTCTGTTGAATATCCTACAAAAAAAAATATATACATAATTATTTTAAAAATTGTATAACTTACAATAGTTGCCACTAGTAATTCTGTAATAAGTGTATCCCCCTCCAAGCTTGTCGGAGCAAAATGTCCAACATCTGCTGGCCTCGTTAGACATCTTCATATCTATTGGGTGCCCACCTCCAGTACCAGACGCATGAATAACTTTAGTTGACATTTCTTTTTAGTTGTTTTCTTTAAACCATGCCAGGTCTAAAATTAAAAAAACAACGTACCAAAAACTAATGTTTAGATAATATGATGATTATAATGTTACATTTTAAAAAAGTTAAATAAACATTTATCACAATACAAGATAAATGTAAAACATACCGTTCTCCATTGGCGCCAATCTTTGTGACTACCCGGTATAGCATTTATGGTGTCGGCGATGAGTTCCCATCGTTTCTGGGCCTCGTCTTTAGTGAACGATGCGGAAAACTTGCCCTTTAAAAGCACTTGCTCATTTTATAGAATCTCTAATAATTTGCTCTTCTGGTTGCCACTAATATTGCCACATATTTTGGCCATCTTAGGTATTTTGGAGTTTGTCATGAAATGACACAATAATGACAACACACATGACATGAGCATGTTAAATGTCAATAATAACAACACTCTATGCATGTGCATTATTAAAACGTTATTAGTCAATATGATATACGAACAAGGTTTTATCTACGACCGATGGTATTTCCCATTCTAACGACAAATGGATTCCTATGGTAGTCAAGAATACGAAAATGTTCGTTGGAGTCGTTTCTTATAGGAAACGTTTCCTATGAACTCAAGAATCGACCCCCAGGTGTATATTTATAATATGGTACAGTAATTTTGGTTAGTTGGTACTTTTTGACAATTACTTGATGAATAATATTAGTGATCTGATTATGTCTATGTAAGTAATCTTTTTGTGCTATAAAACTGTACCCAGATATTATATGTTGAATGGTTTCTGAAGATTTATGACATTTGCGACATTTGTCATCAATTTGTTCTTTAGGTATATGTTTTCGGTAATTTTTCGTATTTATTACTTGATCTTGAATTGCTCTCATCTGTCAGAAAACAGATTACCTTCTGTCAACCAATAGTTAGACACTATTTTGTCTACATGTTATTGGCAGATATCAGTAGCATGTCTACCGTGAAGAACTTTCTGGGTCCAAGCAGCAACTTTATCATCAAGAGACTCAATAATATAGTGATTATTTTTTTTTAAGCGTCGACTGCTGAGGTCATTGGGCTATACTCTAACGTAATCAGATATTGCGAAATAATCCTGCAGCCTTCCGGAACTTAATAACGTTCAGAATATGTTTAGACTGATTCAGGATATCTTCTAACTCTCCCGTCAACTGACAAAACTGTCTCATGTGGTATAGTCCGGGACATGTACTCAAAACGTGTTGTACAGTGATCTGATCGCCACAGTTCATACCCCAAATAATAAGTGGGCGTGTGTGAGGTCTGTGTGGCCAATTCTTAATCTGTGGATCTTCACTCGTTCAAATCTACTCAGACGTAGAGGTGGTCTCCAAGGTCTAGTATAGCCTACCGCCGTTCTCAGAGCTGATTCAAGATCGGTGTGCCTTACCACCGGAACATCCACATGCCCTCACATGGAGGCCCGTTTAACTGCATCGTCCGCCATTACGTTGCCAGCTATGTTCGTGTGGCCAGGTACCCATACCAGTGCCACCATTTTACCACTCCCGGTAAGATGCTTATACCACTCCGGTGGATCGCGAGATGCTGGATAGCACTCAAACTGTCGCTTCGATAACAAAGCTGTTCCCTGTAGCACTAATCAAACAATAATAGGGGCTTCCCATAGGGCATATAGTTCAGCCCTCCGGATTTCGTGCGCGATCCGTCTGTATAGATCACCGTTGAATTGTGGTGTTCGTCCAGAATAGCTTCAAACTCCCTCTGGTAAGATACGTCGGGCGTGCTACCTCTATGCTACCTCTATTATTATTATTTTATTTTTTTGTATTAAGTGCGTCGACTGCTAAGGTCATTGGCACTATTTTCAATAATATGTTACATTCCCCGTTAAACATCTGTCGTTATTGAATAGACCTTACAGTTTCCGAGGCTATTAAATTTTATTAAAAATATTTATCGCGTGCATGAATTATTATTATTATTATTATTATTGTTGTTGTTGTTGTTATTATTATTGATATTATTATTATTATTATTACTATTATTCCATAAAAATTTAGTCAAGTTGAAGGATTAAATAGAAATACTTGATGTTAAAAGCTTAGGTTACAATTAAAATGTATACAACAGTTTTACAAGAAAAGTGTTGCATTTTGAGATACTTTAATTATTAATGGACAGCGTCTGGTATCTGACATTCACTAATTAAGCCACTCAAAGAAGTTACCGAAAAGAGTGGCTATTTTGTGCTAAACTAAATTAAAAGCATCAGTAAGTGCTGCAAAAGACAATTATGTCACTTGCTTGTGCACTGAAGAATTCCGTGGATAGTCATTCCGGAATTTTCGAGATAATTTAGATTTAATCGAAACAGGGCCAGTTAAGATATTGGGTGTATTTGTAAAAATTGTGAAGTTGCCATTACATTTTCATTCTTCCAATACATGAATTAAATGTTGTTCCTTTTTTAATGTTATTGACCTCAAAACAATTTAATTTTTAAATGAGATGGCTTATTAAGCTCGTGTTTTAAAATTACGTGTCAATAATGTAGGGCTAGTTATAGAGGCAAATGCTTGCAGTATAATTACTGAAACAATGCGGCTACTGTATTCGGTACGTGATTAACAGGTTTAGTGTATTCAAAGGTTTACTTATAACTACCATTAACGAATAAATTCACACATAACTGATGTAGCGTTGAGTTGAAGCACATACTAATTCACAAAAATGAATTTGTTGTTAAACGTTATTTACTAAACTCCGTTCAAGATTATCACTTATGCAAACGTAAATTCTTAATTATTTATTTATGTGGGTTATTTCAAAAATTAATTGCTTGCGTGTAAGGTTGTGGAGTTATAAAAGAACGTGAAAGTGATTACGTTTTATATAATGCCTTTACTTTATGAAAACTTAAGGCAACTTTGCTACTAGTTTTAAAATTTGGCTATGTCTAGATTTATATGATTTACTACTGTGGCGTTAATTAAAATTGTTAAGTCTAGTTATAATAATTGTGTCGCCCTTCATAGATATTAAATGGACGACAAACAAAATACACTCACGCACTACTCAAGTAAAGTTAATATCACCGAACACGTTTTAATAACTAATCTATCATCATTAGCGGTCGAATAGCAAGAACTAAACAAAAATTTCTAATATATACCATGAGTGTGTGCTTTGCTGCTTATGCCGAGAAAGTAAAAGAGATCAAAGTTAAGTAGTTCTGCCTGAAGGTCTAAGATCTTTTCAAAAATTCCAGACCTATTTTGATTATATACTAGGTCCCTCATATTCCTAAAAGAGTTTGCAAACTATCTTATGAAGTTGTGACTATTCTCAAATTAACTTTTAAAATGACTTTAGATAGAAATTTTGTATAAGAATGATAACATTTTGTATAAGAATGATAGGTAATTTTACATAGTTCGTTTCTGTTTGCTCTTTAGCGCTACTTAATCTAGTTACATACTTAACCCTAATGCTACGCGTCTGTTTCTGAATTATATCCATAATCACTTATTCAAAAAACCCATTGTATTTCTTCATGAAGCAATTTCTTCAATATATAATTTTGAAATGAAAGATGAATTCGTTTCTCACGATATTACAGGACGTTGCTAAATTCGACTGACAACGGTTTATATGGTTACTCAAACCTGTTCGATCTATATCAAAATTTATTTAATGTTTGGCTTTATTAATCTCATTAAGTTGATATATGTCCTTATATATCATAAATATCAACCTAACCTTAATTCTTTAATTGATCCAGTTGGTAATAAACAATTAATACACGTAATGTTGTGCTATACACCATTTTTGCACAAGAAAATGACTAACTATGGTGAGACTTAACACTTATTTATCACCACAAACAAATACGTCAATCAGTAATTAATTAATTAAACTTGCGTTTTATACATCAAATGTCAAACAAAGAACAAAACGTTCTTCTTCAAGATTAATTTCCTTGCAAAGTGAAATAATTCATTGTTCTAATTTTTGAAAATGAATTAAGTTCGGGCTATTTGTATATTTCCAAACTTAACGTAAAGAAAATATTTAAATTTATTGACCAAATTCATTTGAAATCCTTAATTTGGCAACACAATGTTAAAATCATTAAAATTCTACTTTAAACATACAAAATTTATTAATATTGTTTGTAGACAAATACAACAGTGAATTATTTTATTAGTTCTCTATATCTCTGCTATCTAATGGTTTTAAACTAAACAAAAATATATACAAGGTTCCAATATCCAAAAGCGTAAAACAATATATAGTAAACAGCAAAATTGAATTTCGTGTTAGCGCGCAACCATTCTCATCGTTTTAAATTTATAAAATAATATCTTGCTTATACGTGACGTGTGATCCTTCAAACATCTTTTATCACTTTTACTGTAAACTGTAATTCAAAATGGTAACTGTACATCCTAGTATGTTTTGAAATTTCTTTGATTGATTTCTAAGTCACTTAACTTAATAACTGATGTCCAATCTACAACGCATTAACTGTAACAAATTTGATTTTTTTCCATTCAGGTGTAAAATTTAAGAAGTAAATGATGACTATGCAATAAAATTTTTATTTTATATTCACATACTTATCTATGTCATTATTATTTTCTTTTAAAAATCAATCATCAACTTTTATTGCTTAAGCAATAGTTAAATGTAGCTGTAATTATTAATTCCAACCGGTCCAACACAATATTTATTAATCTTAGGTCAAATACCTTCAAATGGCCAGTAACTTGCAAAATATATTTGTAATCACAAATACATTTTAAATAACCGCTTATTTAATTGATAACATGCGATTGTAATTATAATCACATAAAATGTATAAATAGTATATTAAAGTATAAGTGGATAAAAAGGTCTTTAAACCACGCGCGATTTTTCGAGCACGACGGCGCAGCCGGATTGTTCGAAGTGTTTTAAAGACTAGTTATTCACGAATACTTCACACTATTTTTTTTATTGGTGTACCTTGGAATCATAAATACTAGTATTATTACTACAAAAAATGGAAATGGAACTAACAATGTAAAATATGTAAATAAAAATTAATATATATAACAATACTAACTGTACTTTCTATTTTCATGTATAAAATAAAAGTGTTAAATAATGTTTAAATAAAGGTTTTGAATTTGTTAATAATATTTTATTTGACGTTACAAGGTACTCCTATGTATAATCAAAAATTGTCATTTAGACTTCACGTTTTTTGAGTTGTTGATGTTGCCATGGTAACTTTAAACACGCTAAGACGTGCTTTAAATAGGTAAAATAGGGCACCAATAAAAAAATATCTTTCTGCCATTATTCAAAATTTCCACAGAAATTTGTTCAACGACAGTCTCACCAGCTATCAATCGAAGACTAACTGTTCCTTTCTGAAAAATATCTTATACAGCAAAACCTTTGCCTAATGCGCTTTTTTTTCAAAACATCCACCTGAAATGATAGGAAAGGAAGGGTTGCGTATTTTATTCCCTCCACAAGGGAGAGGGTGGGCTGTTTGAGCTTTCCAAGCTCCTTCAGCCACAATTATGGATTCCCAGCATATATGCATGGTGGGATTAATGATGGGTGTAATCGGGATACGAGCAGAAGGTACGGAGTTAGGGTTCTGAGGGGGGAAATACTACCCCAGCATTCACTAACTAGCTGCACATGGTGTACGTATACGCAGTGATCATGCCGCTACATGTGTATGAGGAAAACACCCTGAAAAAACCTCATACAAGGTGGACGGTAACGGAATCGAACCCATTACCTCCCGAATGCTAAGAAGGTCGTGTCACCACTACGCTACTAGCTCGGTACAAAATGATAAAATGGTTTTTCATAACTAATTTGATGTTCATTTTGGAAAGTTATATTTTTCCCTATTGCACCTCGACACGACAATTCGTTGTAAATTCATGAATATTTATTTAAATCTAATATGAAAGTTTAATATGATAACTTATATGAAATTTACACCCTCGAATACATATGAATCACGCTTTGCATCAATTGAGACGACTAATAAATAAATTTCTTCTTGTAATTTCCTTAAAATTTTGTCACTGCCTTAACAAGTAGTACCTTTTTAGTAATTTCTTTACATCATTAATACCTTTTATCAAACGTAGCAGTATTTCCATTGACAAATGCTGAATCTATTTTTAATACTGTAATTCATTTTTATATGAAGGTTTAGCAGTTACTTTGGAACAATTTACGTATTAAATTTAAAAATTTTCGTTTATATAAATACTTATTTCTGTTTCCTTTAAAATTATTTAACCTTCTAAACGTTATTTCATCTATTTATATTGAATTCCAATATATGATTCAAGCCATATTTACGTGAAATGTTTTAACCTATTCGCAATTTGTTTTGCAGTAGATTAAAGAAACTTGCACAATTGTGGCTAAAGGTCAGTGCTAGTGTACCACAGGTAGCTCAGTGTCGTAAATATCGAAGATGGGCCCAGCCGGCACCAGTATCCTTTTTTATGATAAAAAGGATACTAAAATGCTTTGTGACGGTGCGCTTGATCGGTTCCTTAACATCATGATTGAAAGTGGTATTCAATATTTGAAGTTGGCAATGTTGCCGGATGAGAGTGTAGTTGAAAGTGAAGTCATTTCATGTATGTTCTCTATTGAAGACGGAATGTGATCTGGCGTTTCTAATTTTCTCGGTTGTTAAGTGATGCAATCTTCACCATTCAATATTTTAAATGGTGTGATCATTAAATGACTTTCGATACGTTATTCATTATTAATTTTTTCGGAGCTACCTGGAAATATTTTTATTCTCATAAACAGAATTATTTGTTGTAATTGAGTAACGGAATAGTTTCAATTTGGTGAAATTTAGTGATATACTAAAG
Organism: Vesta saturnalis; assembly: GCA_036346205.1. Taxonomy (NCBI): domain Eukaryota; kingdom Metazoa; phylum Arthropoda; class Insecta; order Coleoptera; family Lampyridae; genus Vesta; species Vesta saturnalis. Next base: position 7,974,437 of record JARFJB010000762.1, on the reverse strand, counting down.
AAAACAGTTTATGGCATTCTATACTGGCGCTGTCTTATTTGACATTTGTTAACCCCCATTTTTCATGTAGCAAGTATTAGAATCACCATTTAATAAATTGATAACTAACTCTAATTTTTCAGAATACTTTGATTACAACACCTTAATTAAAGCCTTTTTATAACAATACCTTGATCAACATATCTTCATAGGAATGCTTTGAGTAAGCTCTACATGAGTTGAAATCTTTTAAATATCCTATATAAATTATAACACTCATTTCAGTCGTAAATTTACGCTTAAAAGGTTTCTGGAGCTGTTTGACCACTTGGCAAAATTTAATGTTACTTTATTACTTGATAGTTATTTACACTTATGTGATTTAGAGAAAAATAACTCAAGAAGATCTATTTTTTCACTTTTAAGTTCATTCCAAATAATTTTGGTTTGGCAATGGTAAATTATGAAAGTGTTTTTATTTACATTTTGCTAAACCCGCACTCAGGCCTAAGTCATTTCTAATTTAAATTGTTTAAAATCTGTACACGAAAATGAATGATTCTCTTTGTGTTTATATGTACAGGGTGTCCCAACGATAGAGTAAAGTAAGTTTATGCTTAACTAGAATTATTTGTGTAAATATTGTATGGACCATGGGGTAGAGGTAAGAAGTGTGCATTTTTTTTAAATATTGGAAGTTATACAGGGTGTGCCAGAAAAGCAGGACGTGAAAAAGTATGATTTTTAAATAGAACACCCCGTATTTGATTTTAGTTTTTAATTCTACGTGTCCATACAAACATATTTTGTCATACAAAAGATTGGCTGAAAGTTTTAGTTCTTGAGATATTCGCGTTTAAAGATTATTATGGTCATTTTCGTGGGGTTGATGAATGGGCAATTGTTCCGTTATTTCACAATAAAAAATTGATATTTCGTGTGAAAAATGAGTGATATTATACTAACGTTTAGACCGAGTAGTATTTCTAATTTTCTCAACAGGGTGTTTGTTATAACCATTCAAATTTGAAAATTCTCAAATTAAAAAAATCAGTTTTTTAATTGCACACCCTATATATTTTTATTTCATTTTATTCGGGATTAAAAATCTATCATTTTTGTCAAATATATCCTATATCTATCTTTGATAGTTTTCGAGGAATTTCGATTTTTCTCACTAGCTACGTTACATACGATACTATAACATTATTGTGGATCGTGATAGCCATGAAAAACAATTGCGACGAAATAAAACAAACCACCTAAGCGAGAATATTAACAGTTTTTATTAATGAGAAACAGTAATTCAATAATTATTCAACATTGCGTCTTAGTAAATGCTCAAATAGACGGTCTTCTTGCTGAATACACATATTGAGCCTTTTCTCATGTTCTGTCTCACTTCGGATAACATAAGAGGGGTCACTGTGCGACAAGCTTCGCGAATTCTATTTTTCATGTCCTCCCTTGTTGTAGGTTTAATAATATACACCCGATCTTTTATGTTACCCTTATAGGAAAAAATCCAGTGGAGTTAAATCGCATGACCTGGGTGGCCATAATAAAAAGCCATTACGTCCTATCTATTTCTCCGGGTATTGCTGGTTCAAGAATTCCCTTACGTCCCGATAAAAATGTGGAGGTGCACCATCCTGTTGCAACCACATATTTAGTCGTCCTTCTAAATTGATATCCTCAAGTAACACAGGCAATTCTTCACGTAAGAAATGCAAATAGCTGGGCCGTTAATGGATCATCAAAAAAATAGGAACCGATAATTTGGTCATTAAGTATACCACACATTTAGTGACCAATGATTTTGGTTTTGAACTTCTCGTAGCCAAAATGGATTATCAATGGCGTAATAGTGCATATTATGCCGATTTACAGCCCCATTACTTTTAAACGTCGCCTCATCGGAAAACATTATGGAGCACAAAAAGTTGTTATTTAATTGCAGCCGTTGATTAATGATATTGCAGAATTCAATTCGTCTTGCAAAATCCTCTTCTCGCAATTCTTGATGAAGCTCAATGTGATAGGGATGGTACTTATACTTCAGCGTTGTTCGATTCACGTTTGATTTGGAGGTATCACATATCGTCGCTAATGTTCTAGAACTCACTTGGGGATTTTCTTGAATATTTAATAATATTTCAAGTTCTTTTTCTTCATTAGCTGCCCTTTTATTAACAACTTTACGTTTGAAGTATTTAACACCACCGCTAGAATCAAATCTATCCATCAAATTTTCCAAGCCAAGAGTAGTAGGTATTCGACGTTCAGGATATTTCATTTTGTAGATTCGTTGTGCCAATAAAGGGTTTTTCAGCCTCGCCCAACACGTATATCATATCAATTAATTCATTTGTCGAATAATCCATAATTGATACAAGAATTGATAACAAGTTAAATGCGAAAACGACAAATTTAATATGTGTTTATTTTGACAAGTAGGAAACCTTTGTATCTTAGTAACGCAATTATTATTTTCCATGGCTACCAAGATCCATGCAATGCAATGTTATCGAAAATAAAGTAGCTAGTGTGAAAAAATCGAAATTACTCGAAAACTATCAAAGATAGATATAGGATATATTTGACAAAAATGATAGATTTTTTAATCCCGAATAAAATGAAATAAAAATATATAGGGTGTGCAATTAAAAAAACTGATTTTTTAATTTGAGAATTTTCAAATTTGAATGGTTATAACAAACACCCTGTTGAGAAAATTAGAAATACTACTCGGTCTAAACGTTAGTATAATATCACTCATTTTTCACACGAAATATCAATTTTTTTTATTGTGAAATAACGGAACAATAGCCCATTCATCAACCCTACGAAAATGACCATAATAATCTTTAAACGCGAATATCTCAAGAACTAAAACTTTCAGCCAATCTTTTGTATGACAAAATATGTTTGTATGGACACGTAGAATTAAAAACTAAAATCAAATACGGGGTGTTCTATTTAAAAAAATTATACTTTTTCACGTCGTTTTTCTGGCACACCCTGTATAACTTCCAATATTTTAAAAAAATGCACACTTCTTACCTCTACCCCATGGTCCATACAATATTTACACAAATAATTCTAGTTAAGCATAAACTTACTTTACTCTATCGTTGGGACACCCTGTATATAATAACTGTTGAAATTTACTTTACGGTTTTACGAATATCATATCTGTATCTCATTACTATTGTACCTAACTTTTGCCCCTACTGCAAAGGCATAGCAATATTAGTGGAAACTCTGTTGCTGCTTAGCTTGGTATAAATTTCAGTTCCGGTAATCTGTATGCTTGGGATCCTATCAAGTACATGCCTTTAAATAGCCTAGGGAATATTTCTGATAAATGTTAAATCGATATAAGTACTTGATATTTTTTCACTTACATTTTTGTATTGTATTGTATTATTTTTAAAAGTATCTCATGATTCATTACACACTAGTCTTAACAAAATACAAATTATTCTTAACGAACTCACGTCACGTTTGCCATTCTAAACCTAAGTTAGTTGTGTTACCGTGACAAACGTAATAAGGAACCTGACTGTAAAAGATTAGAAATATTACTTTTTCTTAGGAGCATTCAGATTCACAAATAAAAACTAACTAATCACTAATACGTTGTTCCATATTTCCATAACAGTCAAGCTAAATATAAGGTAGTTTATGATGATCATTGGGGAACAGAAATGAAATAACTTAAAACACTAAAAAATTACAATTTATTCCGCGGCCGAAAATGGTCGTGACATCGCACCGTTTGGTTATTTCAGTTGTTATAAGACTCGATAGCTTTAATTATTGTTTACAAAAGAATTATTCATTCAACAGTTTGGTATATTAACTCAATTTATTTACAAACATTTTAGGTACATGTTGCTCATGTTGAAAAAATTCACTTATTTTTATAAAAAAAAACGAAACTTTTTACTCTATAAAGGCATCTGATTGTGAATCTTCTGTGACTGACGGTTTACCTAGAATAAATTTATTTAACAAATGAAATACTAATAAAAAATTAACTTACTCTCTGTAGGCATCATCGCTATTAGCAAAGCATTGACAACAAATCAATGTAGTTACAGTGGTATGTTCTTTACAAATAGGATTTTGACAATTGGAACAGTAACGCTGAGTAAATCTGTTTTTCCTCTTGGGGCAAAATTCACACCTCTCTTTGTACTGAGGAGGTCGATATTGTTCAGGTTTTGTTTTTCTTCCAATGATATTTTCTATCTTCAGATGCAGATTGTGTGGAAGTGATGTAATTTCAGAACGACGACAAAAATGTGGTGTAACAAGCGATTTGCTGAGTTCTGTAATATATTCCCTTCGAGCAATAACATTGTATTTTCCCGATATGTTATTTGACTGTTGATTATTGATATATTCAGGAGGCCATCTATTGCTAAATCTAGTTACGGAATATTCCGCTTTCATTTTGTCGACCACATCTACTCCACCTTTTGTATGGTTGTAGTCATAAATAATATCAGGTTTACTAGAATTGCCTGGAGTTTCATCAATCTTGTCATCAGTGTGCATCGTAGACAATAGCAACACGTTCTTGCTTGGCTTTGGAACCTATGATACCAAGAGGCAATTATTTGGTTTTTCACCAAACGCAAATATGCTGCTCTTTACTGATCTTTGCTTCACTTTTAATCACTCTCGTGGGACTTGCGGTTTATTCTTCTGGACTGTATCAATCATGGTCAGACGATGGTTATCCACCAAGCTATTGGGCAAAGGCAGAGATGTGAAGTAATTGTCTGTAATCACATTTCGTCCTGTTCCGCTAATAGGTTCTATTAGTCGCATTACTACACTGAATGCATCATTTTTCATCTGGAACGGTCCTTCTGGTTGCTTACCCGCATAAACTTCGAGATTTAGCGTGAAAAATGTTCTAGAGTCGATTAAGGCATATATTTTTATGCCATATTTGGCGGGCTTATTGGCAATGTACTGCCTAAATTGACATCTACCTCGAAATCCCTCTAACATTTCATCAATGGTTACGTAGAATCCAGGAGTGTATGTCCTTTCACAATTTTTTACAAATGACCCAAATATGTCTCGAACTGGTGTGAGATTATCAATTGCGGAAGTTTTTGGCAGCGTTTCTGCATCATCAAACCTTATCGCTTGAACCAATTGATGAAATCTTTTTTAGACATAGTTGCCACGAAGAAATCAGGTGCTCTACCGTCGGACTTCCAAAGTTCATCAGTATTCAGATGTTGTGCTTTTTTTTTACACCAGCCATAAAAAGCAGTCCAATAAAGGCTAATATTTCGTCATAGTCAGTAGTAGGACAATCTCGGGGTCGTTGATAAGAACTTTTCATCAAATCTAACTTTTTATTGGTATACTTTATCATTTCATCTATGAAAAATAACTTCCAACAATCCAAGTGTAGATTAGTTAGACCATCATCTGTTTCATCTCCAGATTGTTCTGTATCGGTCTGATGTTCATTATGTTTAGAAGGCGCGTCACTCAAATCATCATGGGACTCAAATTCTTCATCAGTTTCGATCTTACACCATTTCAGCAGCTGCTTTTCAGTTTTTTCATCCATGTTTAATTTCCAAAAACACTTATGGTCAAACGAAACACCAAAATAAAAAAGAAAATCTATCAAAATTAACAAAATTTTTACACACGCCGTCACTCGCGTCGTTGGATTTGTCCATTCGGACCAACGTGATCCCTCGCGTGTTAGATTCGCACTAACAAGATGTAATTTTGGTACCAAAACAAAAGCATCTCCCCACTCCACTATACTTACGTATAGTACGTGGGGTCATGATAGCATTCCTAAATGCACGTTAAAAATTAAGCAAAATTGTAGAAATTATGACAAATTTTAAAAATGTTAGATTTTTTCTAGCGGTGCGAGTGACGGAGGGTTAACGGGTAAACAGCATACCTTTTTTTTTGTAGCAAACCTGAACAAAGGGTGCAAGTTTCCAATTGCCTTTAGAAGAATTCACAGAAAATAAATGAAATATCGCTGGTAGGTATGTCTTTTTTGAAACCAACAAACGAACAAGAAAAGAATTTCTAATTGTTCTAAAAGAAACTGATAAAAAAGATATAGGCATGGAATATGTGACTTTTATTTATACACGGGTGCCATGTCAACTAATTACGGAAAAAATTCCTTTCAGATAAATGTAAATCTTACAGATCGAAACAGAATTTGTCAAAAAATTGTTTTTTTTTTACTTATTTAGAACACCTTTGGTATTTAATAATTTAATAGTTGCTAAATTATTTATCCCATAAAATTAAAATGGAACGCACATCTTTTGATAAATCTTTACTGTCAGTAATCTTAAAGTGTGCTGCTTTTTACTTTTGAAACACTCCAAAGCCTATAATAGGTACCTACTTAGATGGTAAGGTTGGAAAACTTTTTTTTCTTCAACGTGTTAAGGAAAAAATTAAAATAAGAGGTCACGGTGCCCGCCTGGTCAGACAAGAGTATAGCATATGGACTGTCTACTAAATAAGATGCTTCGGAGTACTTATCACATAGCTAAAGAGTTAAAATTCCTTACACAGGTAATTTGAATTGTTTTTTTACTAATTAGCTAATTTATTTTGATTATTAGAGATCATCACTAGCAAATAATCAATTTCCGTTATTAAAAACCGTTAAACATATAACTGATGCTGACATAAGAAAGTCGTAACCGCTCACGCTGCAAGTGCATATAGCCGCGCTTCGCACTTACACTTGTTCAAGATATTGATGTGAGAATTAACATAGAGGTAATTAAAATCTATTTTGGTACAGTATTTCCTTGTTTTTGAATAATAATGTACCATATGAAAGGTTGCCAACGAAAATGATGAAACCGATTATGATGATGATGAGGAAACACAATCAGGTACTTTTATTATTACGCAAAATTAATAAAACATAAACTATAATTCAACTCTTCTAAATATTTAGAAACAATAAAAGGATTTGCAGATTAGCAAAAGTACTGATCCATCGACTTGACAGCCAACGTTGTTAAAGAGCAAGTCAGAAAGGAGTATTAGATAGAAATAAAGGTTTTGAAAATCAATACAGATAATATCTCTTTGGAATTCAGTATGTGTGATTTAAGTGTTCTCAAATATTACGAAGAAATACGCATAAATTTGCCACGACTATTAGTCCTTTCAATAGTACATAACAAAAGATTTTAGATTGGCAAAAGTGTATCCATCCGACTGAGCAACGTTTTAAAGCGCAATTCGAATAGTAGAGCATAAATGCTCAGCAAAGAACCAAACCTGTATGTGTGTAGTATGTGTGTGTGTAGTGTGTGTCAAATATGTACGAAGAAGATCGAATTTGCGACTATTGTCCTGTTGATACACAATACAAGATTTTGTTGCAATGTATTGCTGTGACAGTGAGAGCAAGCTGCAAGTGGAACGAAACCATGTATGTGCGTGTGTGTGTGTGTGTGTGTGGTGTGTGCGTGCGTGCGTGCGTGTGTGCGTGGCGTGGGTGCGGCGTGGCGTGCGTGCGTGCGTGCGGTGCGTTGTCACGGCGTCGTGCGTGCGTGTATGCGTATTGTTAGTATCTACGATAACTCTAGAACGAAACTTGCTACGTACTTCAAATTTTGTATTTAAGCTTGATTTCATTTGGCTTAGAGCTGATTAGATTTTGGGAGAAATCCAGCGGAGGAGAGGGGTTTTTTGGTTTTTATCAAGTATTTCTGAAGCAGCTGAATATTTCAAAGATATAATAATACATAGATATAGACCTTAAACATCTCGATTAATTATGTTCTATACAATTTTTTTGTATGACGCGTAATTTAGCGGCAAAATAGAAGCGGAATTTCAGAGTTACAGAATTATAGAAGCGGGCGGGTTTGGAATTTTTGTTAAGTTAACGTGTATATATTAATGTCTATCTGACATTAAGTTTTAAACGTCATTCTAACAGATTATGTTTTTTGTTTTTACAGTGTGGCCTGTTGGCGTTATGAACGAAAAAAAAGAGGTTGCATAGTTACCCTAAAAAAATTATAATTTAACTTATTTCATTTCTTTAAATTTTTTAAGTTAGCATCTATGATGTATATTATCCTCTGTCAGATATGAAGTTTTAAACATCTGTTTGACATAGATTATTGTGTCTGTTTTTAAAATGTTGCATATTTTCGTAATTCACTTGTTGTAAAGAGGTTGCATAATTATCCTAAAAAAATGTTAAAATTTTTTCATTTCTTTTAATTTCCATTTTGTAGGTTGAAGGTCGAAGTTCAAAGAGTTTTTGCAACGCTGCATCAGTTCTGCATTGTTCTTTTAACAGTGATACCACACTCACTAGGTTTCCATGGCCTGTTGTGATGATGGAACAGAGTACAATAAAGTTTTCCAAAATTTTCCGTTGCTATAGTATACCTACGGCAATAGTTATATAGTCATAGGTTAAAGGTTAACATTAACAGTATGTTATTACGTGACTATTCCAACCAAAGCTCTGTTCAATTTTTTTTTCTTTTTTCTTTTTAATACAAGGCATTCCTGAAGATGGATAAAATGTAACTTCCTAAATAGACATCAACTTTTAGGTTTAATAAATATAGTTCGATAACACGTATTAGATTTACACTATATTATACAATAATGTGATCATATGCAAAAGAGAGGTACCTTAATTTTTGTTTTTATTAGTGTATAATAAATACCTACTTACTCTCCTTCATACGAAAATGAACGCACCATATTATCTTCAACAGTTAGTACCCAAGCATTTTACATTATCATTACGGCAGATTTTGTAAATTTGATCTACAAAATTTACCTAAGCATAAAATTGTTTACTTGGAGGTTACTTTTAGGACGTTACGTGCACTTCAAAGATGTTTAATAAATCTTCAATTTATGCAAGTTAATAATACAAGGTTAAAGTGCATAAACAAGATAAGATTGCACCAATTGCAGCAATTTTTGCAAATCAATTAAAAAAGAATGATTTTAGTTAAGTAAGGAAACCGTGATAGAACACAAAATATGTTTCTTTTTAATATAACATAACTGGTAAAATGTTACTCAATTTAAGTAAACACGTATTTCATAACAGTACAATTTTTGTATTGTAAACTATTTATAATTCAACAACTTTATTTAAGATAAGCTACCAAATGTAATCGTACTGGCGCCAGCTTTGTTCAAAACTTATTACGCATAATCACCTTTGCAGAAATAGTACACTGCTGTAGACGGTAAATATGAACTTGATTGTCGTAATTAACATTTAGTTTTGTACGTACTATAATCACTTTTATTATATGTTTGAATGTAGTTAAGCTGAAATGAGTTTTAGTGCTAACCACAGAAAGAGAACAAAATTGCAATTTTCAAAAAATTCAGACAATTATTTTAACTACTTTAACAAGGGCGTAGCCAGGATTTATAACAGGGGGGGGGGGGGGGGCAAACCATGGTCCATGGTCGTTCAAAATGTAAAATTTTATGATAAAAAGCAAAAGGCAAATGAAAACAAAACTTTGAGATTTTAATTATACTTAAATTAAACTAATAACATTTTTCTTGGGTCTAAACTAAATTTATTCAAAACTTTCTTCACTATGCAGTCCTGATTTTCCTTCAAAAATTTTCGATGCACACTCATCAAACACAACCCAGTGAGTCTGTCATCACCCATTGTACTCCTGAGCCAGGTTTTTACCCTTCGCAGGGTACTGAACGATCTTTCCACGGTAGCAGTAGTGGATGGGAAAGCACTTAATATTAGCAGTGCGTGCCTTGTTGCAGGGAAAAAAACATTAGCTTCCTCCAAAAGTGCAGCCACTTCAATGTCCTTTAATTTGTCTTCTGCTAAATTCTTTTTCTTCCACATATTGTACCACAAATCTAATTCTGCAGAGACATCACCCAACTTATAAAATTCCATGAAAGATTCTGCATTATTTTGAGCATGCTTGAAGGATGAAGATAAGTTAAAGCAAAAGCAGGTGTGTTTTCGTTTGAGAATCTAGCATCCTAAGACGAAATTAAAGAATCAAGATAGGGGATGATTATTGACCGCTTCCAGTATTCAACTGCAGACTCAGATGGTGGATTACTTCTGTGTACTTGCTTTTGAGTGACTCGTGGTACTGACAACTCAACCCCTACTTTCTCTGCGATATCAAGTGATTTTTTAAATAATTCATATGAAACATTTTCGACATCTTGTCGATCTTCTTTGATTACATCTAGAATATGATCAATATGTTTCTTCACCATAACCAAATCCATACTTTTACCTTGTAAAACGTTTACAACGGGTTCCAAAATTACAGAGTATCTTGCAATTATGTTTAAGCCTAAGATGAATATTGGTTTAGTAGCTGCACAGTGCAATTGGTAGGCAGATTTTCTCGTTGCATAGTTTCCTTCGACAGATAGACGTTTTAGTGCTTTAACAATGTCAGTGAAGCTTTCTGAAAATTTTTTTTGCTCTTATATTTTTCCGACCATCTGGTCTCACAGAGCCTTGAAAGATTTGGAACCGATTTCCTACGGGCTGGCGATTCACGAAGGAAGGTTATTGTGTCTTTAACGGTTGCAATTGTGTTTCTTATTTCTGGTAGCTTGCTAGTATCATTGACCACAAGATTTAGTCTTTGGCTGGAGCAATGGAAAAATAAAGATTTAGCGTACTTTTTTTTAAGAATGGCCTGTACACCACCTTCTTTGCCGGCCATCGTGGAACACCCGTCAAATCCGAATCCCACACAATTATCGGCGGAAAAATTATTATCTTCTAAAAAACTTTGAATTGCGCTGGCGATTGTAGAAGCATCTTGACATTTTAACTCAATGTAGCCCACAAATTCCTCCCTGATTATTTTTTGGCTTTCATCATAGAACCTTAATCCAATAGAATGCTGCTCTTTTCCAGCGATATCTGCTGTTTCATCAGCCATTACAGCATAAGCTTTTGCCCGTTTACAGTCTTCGATTATTTTTTCTTTGATAACTTCACCGCATAATTGTATGATCTCATTTTGAATTGTTGGTGAGGTATAGAATGCGTTTCTTTTACAAATTTAGTTTTTCAACTTTGACAAAATTGTTTACATCTTTAACAATTCTTACAAATATTACTACTGACGAAGATAACTGTAGAACAGAAAAATATGTATATTTTAGGTTTAGTTTTTTGTTTATTAAAATTTAAAAATTATCTAATTTGTTTTTGCTCTGCCAGGGGGGCAGTTGCCCCTCCTTGCCCTTCGCTGGCTACGTCCATGTACTTTAATAAACCGATTCTTTATTGGTAAGTCTTGAATATATACATGGGTACTGGCCACAGTAAAATAATCTCATTTGTTTTATTTACAATAAACGAATTTTTTCGTGCATAAAATTTACCAGTCATGCATGATAGTAATTCATAACCGTTTATGTAAGCATTATTAATGCAAGAAACAATTTTTAAAATAATTAGGTACACAGCGTATCACCAGAATATGAAGACCAATTATACTGCGGAATAGGAAAATATCGACGACAGGTGCATTAAGCGGTCATCTTTTTGGAACGCTAAGACAATCAGATTTACGCATTTGGATGATGACTTTGGGGAAAAATCATGATAAAGTTGCACATGAGAAAAAGCTGGAAGTAATCTTCAAATTCGTTGAATGGGCGCTAGGCTACATGATAGGTATACTACAAAGGTGTCCCTATTATTAGATTCGGTTAGACAATTTTGGAATATTTGTTGTTTAAATGTTATTAGAATACCACCTGAAAATAAGTGGTGGCGAAGCGTAAACTCCTTTTTGAAAAAAAAACTCTAATTTGCTTTAACCAAAACTAACAAACTTGTTTTCGTTGAAAGTAGCTTTCTCTCCTCCATTAGTAGAACGGCACACGCACACGCACGCGCGCGCACACACACACACACACACACACACACACACAACACACACGTACGCACGAACGCACGCACAGACACAGACACAGACACAGACACAGACACAGACACAGACACAGACACAGACACAGACACAGACACAGACACAGACACAGACACAGACACAGACACAGACACAGACACAGACACAAACACAGACACAAACACAGACAAAGATACAGACACAGACACAGACCCAAACTCAGACACAGACACAGACACAGACAGACGCAGATACAGACACAGATACAGACACACACACACACACACACACACACACACACACAGCACACACACACACACACACACACACACACACACACAGACACAGACACAGACACAGACACAGACACAGACACAGACACAGACACAGACACAGACACAGACACAGACACAGACACAGACACAGACCCAGACGCAGACACAGACAGAGACACAGGCACAGACACAGGCAGAGACACAGACACAGACACAGGCACAGACGCAGACACAGACACACACACTCACACACTCACAGTCACACACTCACACATTCACAAACCCACACACTCACACACTCACATACACTCACATACACTGACACACTCACACACTCACACACACATACTCACATACACTCACACACACTCACACACACACTCACACACTCACACACACACTCACATACACTCACACACACTCACACATACTCGCACACGCACGCACGCACGCACCCCGCCCTTCACACTCACACTCACACTCACTCACACTCTCACTGCCACACATACACACACATTCACACACACACTCACACTCACACTCACTCTCACACTCACACTCACACTCTCACTGCCACACATATACACACATTCACACACACGCACGCACGCACGCGAGCACGCACGCACGCACGCAGCCACGCACACACACACACCCACACGCATACGCACACGCACACGCACACGCACACGCACACTCACACGCACACACACAGAAACATGGACGTAGCTAGAGTATAAATAACGGCTACAAACAAATTCAAATAAATTGGAAAAATATAGATTAAACAAATAAACAATTGATGCAGATGATGTCTTGCTACCACGCGTAAAACAGACAATTAACTGTTTTCACCAACTGATACAAAAATAAATTACCAGGTCACAGTCTGGCACTATAGAGAGCAACAATTATGTTAGGATAGTAAATAGTTTTTAGCCAGTAATGGTTTTCACAATTACGGCCTCATCCGAAGCCTCTGGGAAGGCGTATATGATCTCATTGCCTAAATAGTGATAACTGTTTTAATTTAAAGTAATCCGAACACCTCTTGCGAGTGACCACTGTATGTTAAACGTTAAAAAGGAACAAGTAGATATTCGGGGTAAATCCTAAATACAAGTTACAAGTTATACAGACATAAAATGAAATTTACATTAGAGCTCTTTATGCAGAACTTAATTATTAATATTATAGTCGACTCTCCTGGAACAATTAAGAAATTTAGCGATGAGCCACAGAAATAATTTGTGAATGCATACTGAGGGCCTCGACAAAATAAACAGCTAATAGTTTAATTATTGAACATAAGTTATACAAACCATGTACGTAGGACAGCCACTTAGCATGCAAAATCGTTCCACTCAATTAAATTTTAATATTTTAGACAATGTGCAACAGGCACGAGTAACACCAAATGGTTCAAAGGAAAAAATACTTATTTTTTTACCTTGCATGCATTGTTTATTACTAACATAAACGTTGTGCCCTGTTTGTATAAGATGTGTGATTTCCTGGCTTCCGTCATTCCAGCTGTTCATCATTGTGCCTAAGTATTTAAAACTATTTAGTTTCTCATGTTTAAATTCGCCCAATTTTTACTATTATTTTTCTGTTACTTATTTTCAAGTTTCTATAACATTTCATCAGCTTAGTTTACTTTCATTGATTGCTAGTCCCTTCTCATTTGCAACGCTCGCTATTTTATTAAATATGTTATTTAGTTTCCGCACATCTGTTGATATGACAATGGTGTCATCCGCATATGCCAAAGTTTGTGTCAGTATATTTATTATTGTCCCTCCAACTACTACTTTACGAATTACAGCTTCTAGTGATATATTAAGTAGACTCGCGGACAGAGCGTCTCCTGGTCTAACTCCTTTATTGTTAGTAAATAAGCTTGTTATACCATCATCTGTTTGAACCGACACTTTTGATTTTTCTAATGCCATTATTACATAATTATAAGTGATTAATTAATTTGAATGTAGAAGTAAGTTAAAAAAAAAAACGGTGACAAATAAATATTTAAGTCTGTAAAGCAGAAATTTATAAATTAAATACAGCTTTTAACTAGGTGGAAATTATTGTGTACATTTCCAGATTACCGTACAATGCACGCGCACCCCTCTTTAAGGTCAATCCAAAGCCAAGATCAGGTCAAGGTCATGTACCAAAGGTATGGTGTGCTGTCAACTCGCTGGTCGCATCCTGATATTCGATTCGTAAAAATCTAAAAACCAAAATTCATTGGCCTCTACAAAATTACCACCAGGATCATATAAATTTAAAAGTAGTTCAAGGTGATTGAATTAGGTCAATGTTTATTGACTTTATGAAGGGCACTAACCCAAAGTTCGGCAATCTGAGACCGGCCGTTTGTCGGTTCCTGAAATATAAAAACAAAACCAGTCGCTGGAAAAGAGGAGAGCTCTTAGCCTATAGTGAATTGACCTCCTTAAGCCCATGAGCCAAGAAACAACTCCCAAAATTCTGTGACCTCTTTACAGTCACGGACCTGGTTGAACAATGATCCGGAATACGTCTCATCACGATTACTATAAATCTAAAAATGCAAGTGCAAAGCTCATTATCCTTTTCAAGGTCATTGAAGTTTATTGATCCCGACCGGGTGTTGATCCATGCTTACAAATTCTAAAAGTAGAATCAGTTCCCGGAAACGGCAGGGAGTTGGCCCAGAATTTATTGACCTAGACTGGATGTTGGTCGATTCTTAGAAATCTAAAAATGTTAGAGTCAACGCGCTCTTCAGGATCATTGATTTCAATTGAAGTTTATTGACATGGGCAAATAACATTTTGGAGGAAAATTATAAATAGTTTCCAAAAATAGATAATTCACCGGATGTAAAGGTTCATTGAACTTTAAAATACCTGCAAATGAATTAATTCTAGGAATCTGCAAAATGAACATTCCAAAAACAATGAATCCCTAACTGATCAAAATCTCTCAACAAATGTATTGCGTAGAAGATAAAAAAGTTGCATCTTTTGTTTTGAATACTCAGCAAAGCGACACAGATTTCATAAATCTTCTAATGATTTCTAACGATGACGATATACACTACCTTGCGTGGAATACAAACATGTTCGCTTGATTTTCAAAATAGTTATCGAATAACAAATGTAGGATACAATCCCTTAATTTGCACTGAAGTTTAAAACCGTTGACATCTATGTGATCAAATACCTATGAAAAGGACGAGAAAAGTTTTCGGCATGCAATAAAATATAGGTAATCCAGCGAAAAAACCGATGCACGTCATTAATTTAAGTAAGTATTTCCAACTTTCTAGATTGTTTCTATCTTTTTTTTAAGTTATGTTGACATACTAAATAGTATCATGAATAATTAATTGTAACTAGCTAAATAAATTTATGATGTGCATCGGTTTTTTCGCTGGATTACCTATAGTATATTACATAACAAGCTATGAAAATGGTAGATATCGCACAAGCGGGAATCCCGCGAGTGCAGATTAAACACTTTCGTAGGAGCTTAATGTATACTATTTTTCCTACGTCCATGATAAGAGACAGTTCCCTTAGTGTTGTATTCGTCATAAATTAAACAATTACAAAATATACTTCTATAGGTACTTCTAATACTTCAAGTTTTTTATTAGGAAATCATAATCATAGCCTAATAAACAGAGTAGTTCGTAATTATGATTATGATGAATTTAAAGACGATTGCCTTAATATTTAAACTTGTCAAATCATAAAACTCAAATAATTTGAAATCATTGTGGCACTATCATCAGCTTGCTCACATTGTTCATGTGAATAGCAGTGCGACTTTGATCTCGATCGAACTCCCTGTCAGGCCGATGACAACCGGTAGTTGCTACCGGCAGAAAGCAATGCAAAAGCAAAAGGCATAGGTGTTTTTTACTTTCGTATTGGGTACGATGAGAAAGTGTAACGCACTAGTGTGCAAAAGTATTATTTTCTGCACGGTTCGTCGCACGTGGTCGTAGGAAAATTTATATTTACTTGCAATTTTAGGCGACACTTTCTTTAAAAACAAGCTGAAAGGATTAATGTTATTTTGACGCATCGTGATGTGCAGTATTTTGATAAAGTATGTAACGTATTTTGAATGTAAATAAACTGAATTTGTAAGGAAAAATTTTTTTTGTGTATGCAGAATGTAAGTGTAAACGATAAGCCACTGGAATTTAATGAAGCATTAGTTATGGTATGAAGAAGTTTAATATTGTAGAAAGATTTTTATGTAGAAAACATTAAATTTGGTTGAGAAATAATGTTTTTTACTTGAACGGTGCTGGTTCTTACCTGGTTTTTGTTACTGTATATAAAAGAATTTGGATTAAAGAAATGGTTGTAGACCCATGAATGAGTGAGCATGATATATTGATATTGTATTAACGTGCAGTAAGGAATATGGATGCATATTTTTATTGGTTGAAATTTTGTAATATTGTTCAACAGGAAAATTTAATGCACGTTCAAGAATGAAGTTGTTAGAATATGAGGTAGTTGCCTAAATTGTGCAGAAAGAGAAATCGCCCACATGCAAAATTTGTATAGAAAGTTGAGATATGATCTGAATAACGTACGGTGTGAATGTAATTGCAATTAATGGATTTTTCGGAGTTGCAAGTGAATTTAAAAGTAAATTCACGATGGCTACGTTTATTTCGCATCGTTTGCGCCTTGTTCCAATTTCAGAACTTTGACGCGGCAAGGAAACGCGTGAGATCTCCATTGTGATACTTGAATTTTGATGTTAGCGCGAATATATTGTGACGGTTTGATGATATGGCGGGCAGAAGGTACATAAGAGAGCCCGATTGAACGGATAATGAGTTCAGTTCAGATAGTTTGGTGACAGATTAAGGGCCGATCGCGTTGTTTTTGAAGGGACCATTAGAATAGTTAGTGTTGGATTTTATTTGTGAAAATTATGGTTTCAGCAGTATATATAAGCGGCTGCAATAACCCAAAAGGGGAAAAATCATATAGACATTCATAAATAAATAGATTAATTGTGAGTTAAAGAAAATAGTGATCTTTTTCAAGAAATTTAAAAAGTGCGAAAGCAGATTTGGAAATGACACAGCAAATATATTGTTGACAGTGTTTAGTAGTAGAGCGTGGGACGATAATAATAAAAAGAAAGCCTAAAGTAACCCGTTAAGTGACCGAATTAAAAGCTTGTAAATTTAGTTAAGACGTTGGTGATCATCATTGATATTGAATGAAGTACATGTGTACAATCTATAAATACATCAAATCAATTGTACAAAGCAAATAAGAGTTTTAATATATTTAAGTGAAAGTAAACATTCTTCATTCTGTTAAACGTTTTGAAAGACGAACATTAAAGCATAACTATGTTAAAGCAGAGCCCACGTGAGATATGCATGTGAACGAGACATTTGCGTTCTACAGTAAGCCTTCTGTGTTTTGTGCATAATGTATTTGAAAATTTAAAAAGGATTATTGAAAGCAGACCATATGGACTTCACTATACTTACCTAACGGATAAAGGATTAATTAACATAAATTGTAAGAAATAGTTTTAGATTTTGTTTAACAGAGACAAGTACGATTATCTTCTACATTCATTTTTGCTGCTTGTGTTAATTTATTTTTTTGTAAGTAAAAGGGACAATCGAAATTTATTTTAATGTGTTTAGTATTAAGAATTTTGGGCATAAGTTTTCGAACCACGTGTGTATACATACTTACAATTGCATATTTGTCAATGTATATCCAGAATTTAACTTACTTTGTTGTTTATTTCTGTCAGATGAGATAATTTTTTGTAGTAACCTGTCAATTTACCTAACGGGTTACATTTATTGATAATTAAAGTTAATCTTTGTTTATTTTAAGTTTTATGATCGATTTGAGATTGCCTAGTGATCCAGATCGATTACTAAACTTTATTTTAGCTATTTTAAATTATTTTACAATCAATCTGGTACAGAACACTACTGAGAGAACATTTTTATTAAGTATTAAGTATTTGAGGTATTAAAATTTAAACCTATTGATGAATGTCTAAATATGATTTTTAAAGTGAAAGTATTAAGAAAATATAAACATATTGTTTATGATGAAAGCACTGACTGTTTTATTTTTAAATTTTTCAGCAACTAACGAATGTTTTGTTGAGATAAAAATTATTAAACCGATTTCTTTTATTTTATTTTGATTCTTTTCTAAATTGGGTATTGTTTATTGAATTCAAAATTTTATAACAGTTAGAAATATAAATTTATAGGTTTAGGAAGGATACTTAAAAAGTATTCAAATTCACGTTTTATGACTTGGAATTTTCATATGTACGAGGTGTGTTCAATAAGTTTACGACGACCCGTATATTTAAAAACTTTCATAAACTTTTGGATCAATTTATTGTGAAGTGTGATTGAATTTGAGTGGTGAATGGTTTTACTGGGCAGGCTGCAATCCTGTCTTCCTCATTCAGATAAGATTAATTTAACATCCCACCTAAGACTTATTTTAGCAAAATTTAAGATTGTGGTGGCGCGTGGAGACAATCTTTCCCAGACTGAGCTTTGTGAGTTGTAGATTTAGGGTAGTGTAAGATGTTTGAAACTACCTTCCAATCATTTTACCCCTTATATCGACCCCGCCCATTTCCACTGTAGCTGGCTTGATAACCCGCTTACTTCAGTAACTCTCACGATGCCTAGTGCGGTTTGGATGTGTAACAAAAGAGGGTTAAAGGTGGCATCACTAGTGGCGCGTTATCAATGTCAAGTCGACGTTAGTCCAAGGAATATGTATATATATATATATATATATATATATATATATATATATATATATATATATATATGTATATAAATGATTGTACTAAGCAGCGACGTTTGTTATATATAGTTTTTTAAGTAAAAGTATCTTGTAGTATTCCCTCCATTTTCGAATGCGCTGTTTAATATTAATAGAGTGAACATTTAAAAGTGGTGTAAAATTTTAGGGATATTGCATAGGAATTAAAATTTCTGTTAGGGACATTGCAAATTTAATTTAGGCCAATGGATACATATTATTTAAGATGTTTTCCTTATTGTGCTATTGCTATGTGTGAAAATACGACCTTTAAATGCTCGGTATGAATGAGAGGCACAAATCGTCGTATAGGTATTAAGTGTAAGGTTTTTATTTAAAAACCTAATTTAGTAATGATTCATAGTAGGAAAAGGGCGTCAATGTATGTTTCATTCAATAAGTAGTTGAATTTTACCCGATCATTAAAATATTATACTCCTTTTTGGTGTTTGGTAAGTTCACTTACTTTTTTCTATTTTAACGGCGTTTGTTTTAATGTATGATTTACCCGACTTAAAAAAGGGCTCACGACCATCCCGAGGAGTTAGCTGGGCCAAATTCTGATGCATAGGTATGTGTCCCACTTGTTACGTGATAAGTTTTCTCATTTCTACTGTTAAATCACACTAGGCGTCGCATTCGCTTATTAAATAAATGAGTGGCGCGCTGAACTCGTCGAAGTCGGGTCGGTCCGTTATAAGACATAAAGTAGCTGAAAGGATGCTTTAAAAAGATTACACTTACAATGGAAAAAACTCCCAATTGATAAAGAACATCACTGGCGCTTCTGTCATCCAGACTTTCGGTCAACTTACGTATGCTTAAAATGCTATCTATTCTTGGATGATCACTCTATATGTCTGCTCGCTATCTCAACTCAACAGCAAATTCGGAAGATTTACTTTAAATTTATAAATTACGTTAAAGTTTCAAACACTACACTTAATGGGTACAGTTAGATTCAAAACAATACATAAGCTGAAATAAATTTTGGAACGCCAAAGCTTGTTATAAAAATATTGAGCCTGTCTTGTATATTGTTGTGAACAGATAAAGTAGTGAAATTTATTCCCATGAACGTTTCCAAGCTCCTTCGTATACTCGTTATATCAGCTTAATGTTGTCAACATAGGTATTACATTAATTGTCGATGCATATGATAAAATTACACGTGAACATACCTTTAAAATATTAAAGTGCGGTATTCCCATGAACTCTTCCAAACTCTCTTCGTATGCTTGTTACGAGTATATCGGATCAATATTGTCAGCACAGGTACTACATTAGTTGTCGATGTATGTGATAAAATTATATGTGAACACTGTCACGTATGGTGAAAATCTACCAAAGATTCTTTGTTTTATCGAACTTTAGGATATGCATTAGTATCCAGCAACGTAGATGGAATATAGATTATTAAAATTTGAGATTTTAGAATATACATTTTGGTAGCTAATTTAATTACACATGTTTACGTCGAAGATATCTGGATTTATTACAAATTGAAATATAATTTAGTATTCCATTCCTGTGTACGTTGTATAGTTTTCTTGGTTCGTTTGTCATTAATAGATCGAAGTTTAAATTACGAATAGGATCCTCACGTTGATATGTGTTTTAGTAAAAGAGGTGTTAGAGTGAAGTTCATTATTTTTGGTGTAAATAGTGGTTACCCATACTACTTTTTAGTACGGTTAATTATGGTTAGTTGAGTTAAATTGCGCCTTTGAAAAATGGTTACTTTGTATTAAGATTGCGTAAGAAAACGAAGTTAGCAGATTTAGCATTTGGCGACGGAGGGTCGGTGTTCAGTTAGATAAAGTTTATTTTAAAATATCAAAAGTTTGCTTATGTTATACGTTTAGTTGAGGGTCGATTTTCTAAAGGTTTTAGTTGGCGAAAATATATCAGGTTACATTGATAATTTGCTCGAGGCAATGTGGAAGCGCAGTTTAATTCGATGTAATTTTCTCGTTTCGTTTTTCGAGATAAATCTCGTTTTCACTGCGCCTAAAATTTTGAAGAAATAATTTTTTATGATTGGTTATTTTTCGTGAGATATATGATGGCTGAAACTGAAAGATGCATACAGGAGTCTAGTTATAGCTACTAAAGGGTACGGTTGAGCGTTCGAACGTAGTGAATTTTCGTGTCATTCACCGGGGTTATTCTGAAGGTTTCGGAGGGAAAGGTTTCCCAATCACCCTTAGTGGGATTTTTGAAGGATATTCAACTACCCCGGTAACGTTATAGCTGTGAACCTTGTGCATTTAGGTATTACAACTCCGTATATTGTTATCTATAATCACCCTGGCGCCCAATCGATTTATGGCAACCCCCATTATTTCTTACGTAATACAAGCTATCCTAAACACATAAATTAGTAACACTCCACTCCGTTTTTAACCACTGAGCTACCGACATCCTTTCTCTTATCTGTTACTTCCATTCTACTGACGTTTCCACCGTAACAACCCAATTTGAAACATTAAAGTGAGGTAACTAATAATAAAATATTGCTTTGTATATTATTTTACCAAATAAACACCGAGCTACTTGACCATGTGGTAACACAATCCACCTAACATTCTGGAGGTAATGGATTCGATCCTCGTTACCGTCTACCTTATATGAATTTCTTTCAGGATGTTTTCCTCATATACATATAGCGACATAATCACTGCGTTTACGCACATTGTGTGCGGCTGTTTAGGCGAATTCTGGGGTAGTATCTTCCCCTCAGAACCCTAACGTGATTCCTTCTTATCCTATCCTGACAACACCCATCCCTAATTCCACCATGCATATACAGGGTCCGCCTTTGGGAGCTGATCCTATGAGTATCTGCTAAACCAAACTTACTATAATTTTGAAAATTTGGTGACAGGGTAATGATGTTAGGTCTAACTCATCTAAAATATTTTCACGTTCGTACCACTTCCGGTTATACCGGAAGTCGGTACCTAGTCGCTTATTTTAAATGGAACATCCCATATATTAATACATTTTTGGATTCTATGTCGAATTTTAAGGTAAGTTTGTTAAATAAACTAGATACGAAATTTCAGTCGTTTTAAAAAAAACATTTTTCTGAAATATGAAAATGTAAACTTTCACCATTAACACTCATAATAAAATACTTATTTTTCTGAAAAATTGACAGATGCGGTCTTAGTAATAACTCGTTAATTGTTCTGTTCCTGTCAAACAATTTGAATAAAACTTTGAGGTGTTGCAGGCAAAGGTTTATTGCAACAGTCTGCAAAAAATGACATTTGTATTTTTCATAAAAATACAATTATGAGTGTCTAAACTTGATTATCAAAAAATGCAAGTTACTCAAAAAAATCAAATGGAAACCCCTATTTTTTATTACTCAGATCGATTTAACGTCAAAAATTAAGGTAAGTTTGTTTAAAACTTTATTTGCCTAAACGTAACAGTTTCATACTTGTTATCAAAAAAGTCCCAATTTTAAAATGTGTGATAAAAATGAGCTACATACTTAAATCTAGTATTCCTTGTCCGTGGTCACCATGGAAACCAAATAAATGAGAATTGAAATAAAGAAAAATATTTGAAAAAGTTACTGCAAAAAATTATAAAAATTGATAATTTTGTGATTCAAAAGTCATTTTTGCCAAATAGAAGTTTTCTAAGTAACTTTTTTCAAATTCGATATACAACATAAGACTAAAAATTTAATACTTTATGAGTAAATCGAAAAAAACTACTTTTTACTGCGGAGGTAGTAACTACATACTTATCAGTGCATTCTTACACGATAAAGTCGCTTATTTAGTATTTCTTGCTCGTGATCAAATGTAAATTAATTTACAATAAATGCCCGTTAGGCGCAAAACATTGTTGAACCCGTCTTATAACGGCTTTATTTGTAGCCCTTTGAATTTCTTGTGGAGAAAGAGAATTGAAGGCATTTTGCACTCTTGCAATGCAATCTTCTTAAGTCGTTAGTGGTGTAGCATAAACAATATTTTTAGTTTAAGTAACTTTTTTCAAATTCGATATACAACATAAGTGTAAAAATTTAATACTTTATGAGTAAATCGAAAAAAACTACTTTTTACTGCTGAGGTAATACATATTTATCAGCGCATCATTACACGATAAGGATGTTTATTTATTTTGTTTATCTTTTGTAGTCAATAATTTAATGGCTCGACTTGAATATTCTAATACAGATTATTTGAATTTAATTTTAATTCACGGAGAATGTCATAGAGTTGTAATACGAACAGTAAGAACATTTATCGAACGCTATCCTGAGCGCCCCCGACCATCAGTAGATACAATAAGACGTGTGGTTCAAAATTTAGGACAGTTTGGCACATTTAAACACTGCGCCTCGCAAAAAAACTGCTATTGATAACGAACAGAATGAAGTTATAACTTTAGGATATTTCCGTGCCTATCCTTGTAATTCCATAAACGACGAGAAAACAGATATTGGTTTAACACCAACAACTATCAGAAGAATTCTTAAGAAACATAAGTTTAGACCATACTGTTTACAATTAGTTCAACATTTGAAAGAAGCGGATTTCTTGAAACGTATCGAATTTTGTGAAACAATTTTGCTCAAAATACAAGAAATTCCTAATTTTTTGACTAATATCATATGGACGGACGAATCTAAATTTACGAAAAATGGCATATTTAATCGCCGAAACTCTCTCATTACTGGAATAACGAAAATAGCAATCCAATTCGCGAATGCCATTTTCAGGAAATTTAGAATTTTAACGTATTTTGTGCTATTCGGAATAACGAAATCTTTGACGTGTATTTTTACAACGAAAATTTGAGATGTTTAAAATAGTTGATTGTTGCGATTTATGATTACAAATTTAATTTCTAGGAGAAAATTATCTTGAGATATTAAATACTCGAATTCAACCCCGATTAAATCTAGAAAGGGAAAATTTATGGTACCAACAAGACGGTGCGCCCCCTCACAACACCAACGGTGTTTCCATGAAACTTTATGAAATTTTTAAAGATCGTTGGTTTGCCAATAATAGTCCCTTTCCATGGCCACCTAGGTCACCTGATCTTACGCCAATGGATTTTTATCTTTGGGGTCGAACTAAAAATATTGTTTATGCTACACCACTAACGACTTAAGAAGATTGCATTGCAAGAGTGCAAAATGCCTTCAATTCTCTTTCTCCACAAGAAATTCAAAGGGCTACAAATAAAGCCGTTATAAGACGGGTTCAACAATGTTTTGCGCCTAACGGGCATTTATTGTAAATTAATTTACATTTGATCACGAGCAAGAAATACTAAATAAGCGACTTTATCGTGTAAGAATGCACTGATAAGTATGTAGTTACTACCTCCGCAGTAAAAAGTAGTTTTTTTCGATTTACTCATAAAGTATTAAATTTTTAGTCTTATGTTGTATATCGAATTTGAAAAAAGTTACTTAGAAAACTTCTATTTGGCAAAAATGACTTTTGAATCACAAAATTATCAATTTTATAATTTTTGCAGTAACTTTTCAAATATTTTCTTTATTTCAATTCTCAATTATTTGGTTTCCATGGTGACCACGAACAAGGAATACTAGATTTAAGTATGTAGCTCATTTTTATCACAAATTTTAAAATTGGGACTTTTTTGATAACAAGTATGAAACTGTTACGTTTAGGCAAATAAAGTTTTAAACAAACTTACCTTAATTTTTGACGTTAAATCGATCTGAGTAATAAAAAATAGGGGTTTCCATTTGATTTTTTTGAGTAACTTACATTTTTTGATAGTCAAGTTTAGACACTCATAATTGTATTTTTATGAAAAATACAAATGTTGTTTTTTGCAGACTGTTGCAATAAACCTTTGCCTACAACACCTCAAAGTTTTATTCAAATTGTTTGGCAGGAACAGAACAATTAACGAGTTATTACTAAGACCGCATCTGTCAATTTTTCAGAAAAATGTTTTTTTTTGAAAACGACTGAAATTTCGTATCTAGTTTATTTAACAAACTTACCTTAAAATTCAACATAGAATCCAAAAATGTATTAATATACGGGGTGTTCCATTTAAAATAAGCGACTAAGTACCGGAAGTGGTACGAACGTGAAAATATTTTAGATGAGTTAGCCCTAACATCATTACCTGTCACAAAATTTTCAAAATTATAGTAAGTTTGGTTTAGCAGATACTCATATGATCAGCTCCCAAAGGCGGACCCTGTATACGTAATGTATGTTTGTATGGTGCAAATCACTATCGTTGTGGATGAATGAGCGTGAAAGCGCGACCAGCCTGCCCTCCCCTGCGGGAAGGAAACGTTGCTTTCCTTTCTTTCGAAATAAATAGCATATGGAATATACGTCGTTTTGTATATAGTTTCGTACAAGAAATTATGTAAGTAAATTTTAATCGCCTGATTTGAAATTCATGTTTCGTACTAAAATTAAATTTAACAAATTTACCATAAAGATTCAGTAACCTTATGCACCCCATTTAAGTTAATAAACAAACTATTCAAAATTTTGAAAGCAAAGTTTGTACAATGAAACATTATTTCAAGCTGAATCACTAAAGTATTAATTAAATCAAACTTGTTTTATAATGCAGTGACTGTAACCTTTTTCCTATATAGTCACCACTAATATTGTCACATTGCTCTTTAGAACACAACAGGTTAACGACATTAGTGACACACAGAAAAAGTAATTATAAATTTAATGTATTAGGAACTAAGTACAATTTATGAGCTCAAGTACATCAATTATACGTAATCCTTTAAAAATAAGTTTAAAGTAAGTCCCTGTGCTAATTATACATAACGAAAAGACACGTTATGTAACAAATGAATAAATGTTTAAAGCCCGATGTAAATTACGTGAATGTGAACGTAATATTTATTCAATGACAAACAAAAATGGTCAAACAACTTGTTAAACTAATTCTCACTATAATTTCGGAAGGTAATAGATTTAGATAAGTTGATGCGCTGCTGTATTCCTGTGTAGGCAGGACACCGTTATCCAAATTGCATACAAGATGAAGGACCGCACAGGTGTCGGGAATGAGAATTCAAAAAATCCTTTGAGATAGGTATGGTGATTTTCATATCGCTAATAGTTTTTCTATTTCCGTTATCACTTTTCACTAATATCATCTTACTAACTGTCTATTCTACTTTTCACACCGAGAATTCAGTATGGCCAGCATAGGCAATGCATTTTAAGTGGGAGAAACCCGGGCAACGTTAATTAAAGGATTAATGTAAATAAACGAAAGAAATGGTTTGTCCAAAGTTTATAAACGGGTGATTGATCTAAGTCCGAATGCTATTAAGCAAACCTACTAGCGAAATCCTGGAAAATATTATTAAGCATCCAGGCAGGTGATTAAGTGCAATTATTTTGTTTATCTTTTGCATAGTTCTGCAGGTAATTAAGAATGGGTTTCGGGTCTATTAATATAATAGTTCCAATTGTTCTACATACATAAAAACAAAATTTACATCAATTGGGGGTTGTACTTCGATAGCACAGTTAGTTAGCGCGGTACTCTAGCAAAGTATAGGTCGTCGGTTCTAATACTACTGGAGGTACACTTTTTATTTATGCTATTATAAGTTTTGCTTATGAACAAATAAGTTTAAAGGTAAATATGTAATTAAAAATTATTATTAATTTTATTAAACACATAAATACATAAAAAGTTTACCTCGAGTAGGATTTGAACCTACCACCTGTACTATGCTAGAGTACCGCGCTAACCAACTACGTTATCGAAATAGATTTTGTATTTATGTATGTAGAACTGATGTAAATTCTAAATATATTTAGAGTTTACATCAGATAGCGTAGTTGGTTAGCGCGGTACTCTAGCAAAGTACAGGTCATAGGTTCAAGTCCTACTCGAGGTAAACCTTTTATTTATGTATTTAATAAAATTAATAATAATTTTTTATTTATGTATTTAATAAAATTAATAATAATTTGTAAAAACGTTTATTCGTAAGTGGGAATGTTTAATATTAATTTAAATACATAATTAGTTTTTTGTCTGCGTCGTACAAGAATTATTGTTTAATCTTTAATCGTTGTAAGTTATATTTGAATATTCTCAAGCAATATTAATAAATAAAGATAAAAAAATACTTTTGATTTTTGTATAAATTGTACTTAATAAAAGTAAAATGCATTTTAAATAGAATAGTTAAAAAAAAGTACTAATTTAAAATCGCAATGCTCTTTTCGATTAATTAATTTTTTCGGAACTATTAATTTTCTATCTTGTTTATTAACAAGATTATCGTTCATAAATAACGTTAAAATAAAGTTAGATCCGAACGGTACAGTTTAGTTGAGGCCACACCTGATTCCAGACCGTCCCAGCTATGCTACATAAGGCAACGGCGCGCTGCGTAAGGCTCGATACTGAATTCTCGGTGTGAAAAGTACTATAGTCTAATAACGAATTTAATTATTAATGTTCAAAGGTACACATATTTATACTTAATTATATTATATTTTTTCGTTGCCACTAATCCTTTAAACTGAATGAAATATGCTTATTAAGACTGAGACCACTATTTCACATTTTTATATTTAGAGACTATGCATTATGTTATAAATTCCTTACAGCTTCTATAGTTAATTAATTTTTAACTACCGTGCTCAAATTTGTGACAGCTTCGCGCGTTAACCGGACAATATTTCACTATCATGTCCAAAAGTCAAGAACTGACAGACCACTAGCTTTTCCTATCAACTCCCTTTATACCTTGACTCACATCATTCTACAATAATGACGTACATCCGCTAAAACTCAGATTTTACCCAATAAAACGCTATGACATTGGTGCGACATTATGCAAGTTAAGGATCGCCATCCTGCGAAAACAAATTTTGTAAACGCCGATCAACTATGACCATAGACTGTCGCGTTAAGTTTAGCCCAGCTATTACGCGTGTTCCTGTCACTCATCTTAATGACTATTTAACACATGACATTATAAAGTATAAATACAGTAATAATAATAATAATAATAATTCGTGAACGCTATAAATTAATACAATAACACATTTCGGAAAAAAACCTTTAATATATACAGGCTGTTCCACTAAGGTCGGCCACAGGCCATATCTCGAAAATCATTTTGGTTTAAGGCTTATTGGCGGACCGACCTTAATAAAAGTAGGGAAAGCTAGTGAAGGTGTAAATTAAATTGGTTTAACTTCTAAACGACTTATCCGATTTTAGTAAATTTATCCTCTGAGAGAAAGGTAGGTATTTGTAATTGTCGTATCTACTGGTACACAATATTTCCTAATAAAATTGCTAGAGGACGCAATTTGTAATAATAACTTTTTTTTTTATTCTACCCTGACAACTTAAATCATACGGTATAGTTATTGCCAAAAGAATAATATTACTCATAATAATACTTTAGAATTAATAATATTATCATGAAAAACCTTTAATGTAAGAATTCTAATACTGTGTTTTAACAAACAAATCTAGATTAAATTATTATTAGCTTTACATTTTCAAACTGATTGATGTCACCCCCGATGGCGGTACTTTTGTTTCTGTTATTTCAAATTATACGTCATTTCCTGAAACTGTCCAACTCATTTTTGAAACTTTAACGAACTGTATCTCAAAAATTATCAGCTTCAGGGTAATAGTGACACATACTGCCGTTTTTATAATTGAACTGTGTATTTAAATATGATAGAAAAGCACAGGTTTCTATTTAGTAAAAATTGGATAACGTCATCATAGCGATTGTTATCCAAAATAAAAGCAGAACTGAATTTAAAATTTGAAGCGTCTCGGCGTTTTTTGCCTAAACGTTGAAACGTTGCCCAGCATAGATACTTTGAAGTTCCCAACCTAAATACCCACACTGGAGTCGCTTTTATACTTAGCACATGAAATTTACTTAACTGAAATATTATACGCATATTATAGTATAACAAGAGGTATTGATTTTTCGAAACATGTTTAATACAGTCTATTAATACGTTGAGCGCCGTGACGGTCCCATCGGTCCAACAATAAAGATTACACAAGTGACCTTGTTGGACCGATCAGACCTACGATACATCAACTTTTCAAGTATTGGTTGCCGGCCGGCGGTCCTGTTTTTAATGGATTTTACTACCTAGGAGGACCGTCGAGGTCCTCTAGAGCGTGAAAATCTATAGAGCAGCACTTGTCAATGATGTTTAAAGGTGTGGTCCTTAATTTTAAATAGGGTGGAAAAAATAATTTCTTATCACGTTTTATGCAAAATATTTATTGAAATATTAAAAGAATACATAAAACACAGACCAAGTTAATTAGGAGAAGTTATACAAAAAATATAAAACGTTGAGTGTCCAAACATTAGTTATATAAAAAATACAGAAAACCAATTTAGTGGTTTCTGTGGAGTGTATTTAAGACCTCAAGACACAAGAAAGGACTTCCGTCCATTGTTCACAAAACGTTACAACGTTACAAAGATAGGACTATATCAGTAGGTACAGTTTTCTTGACTTCTAAGCTTTGGCCGCAATAAATCCTAAGATTGCAAGTGTAACTACCACCGATGCATAGTTTAAAAAGTTTTATTTCGTAACGATGCCTTTTTTGTTTCATGTACTGCCGCATAAGAAGTCGCTCTCTAAACGGGACCACACACATATGTTCACCTGTACTAAAAACATTCTGAAAGTTTTCAACTAAGATATCCACCAAGGGTTGAATTTTGTGCAGTCGATCTCCAGGTTGGCATGTTGAGTTATCGGAAAAATGGAACATTTTAAAAATAATTCGAACCTGTTCCTCGACATTTTTGATCGTGCAAACCGGATATCGTACAAATAATGTTGGATCCACTAGTCTCTCACAGAAGGCAATTTTACGAGACCCATTCACATTACTAATCTTAGGAAAGTTTTAATTTCAGCTGAAGTAACAGGGTTCGTTCGTCGACAAGGGCTGAATAAACTTCACCAGGGCTGATGTTGGCTAATAAAGCTGCAATATTTGGATCTACACCACCATTTCCCCCTTAAAACTTAAATTATTTTTGGTTGATTGTCTAAAGCTGGATCCCACTCTTCAGTCAAATCGTTAGAGTCGCTTTCTTCAGGATTTGGTGTAGAATTACCAAGTAAGGTATTAGGAATGGGATTCTGGAGTTGGTTCGTGTCCTCAAAATTTGCATCGTTATCGTCTGTACCCTTCGTTATATTGATTTTCAGTTGGTGGTAGAATATCATTTTAGTTTGTAACATCGAGTAACATAGATTTCAAACCAGAGGTGGTAGGTTTATCTACTTCAAACGTACCATGGCTATTTCTTAAACTACAGGGTAGAATGATATCGATTGGTTGTAGACAAACTTTCTTCGAACTTGGCTTTATAAAACATTGTTCTGAATCTGATTCAGATTCGGAACTGGACTCACTAGGCTCAAAACATGGATCAGCATCGGAATCATCAAACCAAATGTCGATATTTTCATCTGACATATCAATTCTCGCAGCTAATTCCTCAATAGCCTTGGGCTGTAATGATCGTGTTCTATCAAACGTTCTTATAGCCATCTAAACAAAATAATAAGACATTTAAAAAATTTTAAAATACTAATAATTTCCACTGTATTAAACATTTTTTAATCTTTCCCACAAAATATCATATAAAAAAACAAAACTTACCTCAAAAGTCCAAAAACCACTTCAAAATCAAAAACAAATTGACAAAACCGGTAGCACACCTTTTACGCTACGTACACAAAGACAGTTCAATGATAAATAAGCCGTTCCAGCCGTTATTGATGCCCCACCTACGCGCAAATCAAACACGAGGTTATGCCGCGCGGGACCAACGGTCCAGAATGAGAATATTGAAATTGCAGGACCTCGTTTGTCC
Organism: Vesta saturnalis; assembly: GCA_036346205.1. Classification (NCBI taxonomy): domain Eukaryota; kingdom Metazoa; phylum Arthropoda; class Insecta; order Coleoptera; family Lampyridae; genus Vesta; species Vesta saturnalis. The sequence continues at coordinate 7,943,455 of JARFJB010000762.1, read as the reverse complement.
CATTGGAACAACGGACAAACCTCAAAAAAAAAAATTTTAAACATACAAATTAAAAAATAAGCATATTTTATGTGTTTATTCCGCTCGTATCTTCAATAAAATGATGTTGGTCCAAAACGAAAACAAATAAAATTCCCTTGGCGCTCAACGTGTTAAAATCTGAATGTAAGCGTCATTTCATAAATAATTTTTGGATTATAAATTGTCACAGTGTGTGGATTGGAGAAATTAGAAAAACCATAATCCATAAACATGATAAATTAGTACTCATTTAATGTAATACTATTATAACCTTTCAAAAGGTATTTTTTCGTAGAAACTTGATTTAACTTGATTTAAAAAATATTAAGTGTAGTAAGGTTAGATCCTCAACACCGTCTGTAACCTAGTTCTAGTTAAAGACTTTCTACATTTACCTATTATATACAACCTACTAAGTACTTACTACCCACTATTTTATACATTTTTACATCTGGATAATGACTGATGTAACAAAAATACATATATTTAGTAAGTAATTTGAAAACTGTTAAATAGAATCCGAAAAAGCATTAAGTTTAGGCAGGCATTAATTGGGATTACAGCTTTTGAACAACCACGGAAAGTCCGGAATTAAGCTAATTTACCACACAAACTTGTTTACTAATTGCTAATTATTACCAATTTTAAAGAAAAACAAGCCCATTTAGAATAACGCTTGCCATGTAATATTTACTTATACAGCGATAATCAAGTCTTTTAGTGTTATATAAGTCAGAAAACAATGTCACTTACCTCCTATGTATAAATACCTCGAGTGCTAATAGAGTGTCGAATTGTTCTTGGGGAGTACGTTCACGTGGCCGTACTTTGATACGACTGGATGAGTACTCAAGTCCGCAATCATAATCAAAGGTTAAAGACATATTAAACATGCAAAGTTTCAATTGGTTATGTGGATCTTCCTTTAATAAGACCTATATTTCTAACATCCCATTTTACGCACTTCCGTTAATTTAATATTGAAACTACTGCTGTCAATTTATTTAAATCTGAAAACTTTTTGGAAGTTTACTAGTTAAAAACATATATACCTTGTTTAATACCAATACGTCATTACCATAATAGAATCTTAAATAATATTAAATTTTTTCGCATAAATTTGTAAATAGCGCTCTAATTTAGGACGAATAAAAAAAGTAAGTCACGATGTAACGGGGTCAGTTCAAGCTTGTTAACCCATTAATTGTTATCCAACTCAATTAAGATTTGTCGGTTAGCTTTTAAACCTTGCTTGTATTAAACGGTGTTTGAATTCTAAAATGACTTTTTGCGGCTAGATTATTATAATAGAATTTATTTTTAGTAGTTTTACGAAAATTAAATTAAAGATAATAAATAATGAGACCAATAGAAGTAGTAACACAACTAGCCTTATATAACGTCGCAATCTCATAGCATTAATTGAAAAATTGGCTAATAATGTCCTCCCTCAGATGAATACAGTTGTTTAGGTTTATTTTCTTGTAAGATGTTTTCTAATATTTACTATCCAATAACTTTGTTCGTAAGCAAGCAGTACTATTTTAACTGAAATTGACAAATTCTGTGATATTTTCTTGTTTTGATACCAGAAAAGAACAAATGTAAAAAATGTACAATTGTGCTTCATATAACTTGAAATAGCTGTCTAAAAATATAAAATCATAATTACGTTTTCTATTGACGACGATAGATGCAATTGTAGCTTATGAGATCTGCTTTTAAATACATAACTTTTTTCCAAAGGACAAGTATTTATTATTGGAAATCATAGAAGGGTTAGTTAAAAAGTGGAATCTGCAATATCAATATGTTATACAGGGTGTCACAGTGTAACTATTCCTAATTTTCAGAAATGACAGAGGACACTCTGTCAATTACAAAAAAAAAATAATTTTTACATTGCATGAATTGTTAGAAGTTACGACCACCATTTTAGATATACAAGTAAAAAATAATTTTTTTTCCATTATATGAATTGTTCGAAGTTACGACCGCCATTTTCGATACACAAGTTATAACGATGTGTAATCGACTGTTGAATTCTTCGAAACTGCGGATGTTCACTAATAATAAAAAGAATAATTCTAGCCACTAACTCTTCTTCTGTATTAACGGATATCTCATAAACCAGTAATTTAGTATGACCCCAAATACAAAAACCAACAGGAGTCATATCTGGTGAACATACAGGCCATGAAATCGGTCCACCTGTTCCGATCCATCCATTTGGAAATTGTGCATTTGGATAATTTCGGCAATTTAATCCAAAGTGTGCTGGTGCACCATCATGCTGGGAAACAATATTTCTTCGAATACTAAGTGAGACATTTTCAAGCAATTCTGGTAGAGTACGTTCCAATAAAATTCAATACGCATGACCATCTAACCGTGCAGGTCCCACTACACAATTATCGACAATCCCAGCACGCATATTAACAGAAAATTCCCATTGATGATGTAACCTGCGAACGGCATGAGGATTGTCTTCGCTCCAAATTGTGTGTATTAAAATGGCCATCACTTGTAAAACATGCCTCGTCTGTCCATAGTACACTCCTAGGAAATCGTGGTTCGTCGTTAATTTTATTAAAGTACCATTCGGCGAATTGAACTCTGTTGGGATAATCAGCTGGAATTAACGATTGCACTTTTTGAATGTGAAACGGATGCTTCTCGTATTCCTTTAATACCCTGCATACAGATGTATGGCTTATATTCATCGCATGGGCAATGGTACGAGTGCTTGTTTTCGGGTTATTTTCAAATTGTTGCAAAACTTGGTCCACAAAGTCAACATTTCGGACGGTACGATTGACCCCTGAATCTATTTTCTTTACTTGAAATTCACCACTATCTCGAATACGCTGATTCCGTCTTGAAAATGATGTATGACAGGGAATGTGATGCTTAGGATGCTGTTCCGCATAAATTCGCCTTGGTTCTTTAGCTTCACCGTAACCTGCTCCATAGGCCATATTCATGTCTGCTAATTCAATATTTTTAAAATTTTCAATAAAACACTAATTTATCTAATAAATACTCATTTGTGACACTTAAAATGACAATAAAACACATTTATCTAATAAGGAATTACGTACACACGTAAAATGACAACAACAACTGCTGCGAAAATAATTGTTTTTCATAGATAGCTACACTATATTTCATTTTATGTCGACACCAAGAAATTTTCGGGACACTAGTTTTAAATAAAAAATGTTTCTTTAAGTGTCCTCTATCATTTCTGAAAATTAGGAATAGTTATTATGTAACACCCTGTAGATAATACAGGATGTCCCAACGTTCCGAAAAAGCTCCATAAATTGACTTTTCCTTTTTTTTTTAGATTACAGCTGTATTTCTGCTGCATACTTTAAGAATATTGAATATTGCGTCCCAATATTAAAAAAAAACACTAAAGCTATGTTTTTTTTAATGGAATCTACCCAGTTTGATTTTATTTTGTATTCTACGCTAAATTACGAATCATTTTTATAGAGGTCGTTATCTCCCATCAACGAAATCAAAAATTCGTACTTTCAAAATCCTTGCAGATAATTCAAACTAACCAACGCCGTTTAATTCCTGAATGTTTGCCGTACTTTTTAAGTGTTTACTTAACAATTTGCTCGACAATTTGCTCAACAATCGCGTGTGCCTACTGCGATTTTTTAAACACGACAAACTAAAAATATCAAAAACTCGTTTTTGTCAAATGGCACCTCCTGTTTATTATTGTACTGATCAAAATCTTTTTTGACGAGCTTTCCACCAATGTAAGGTTTGTATCATCCGATGTAAAAATCAAGGTTGCTATCCTAAAATAACTAAATTTCGAGATAATTTTCTGCTTAAAACTATAAAAATCGCGCGAGCCTTACGTACAAATAATATTTTAGCACAGAAAATAAATAAAAGTATGAAATTGGAATTTCCTTAATGTTGCAGGAAAATGCTCAATTGAGTGACAGAGAAATTGAGGCAAAAACTAACGTATCGCAAAGCCGTATTAACCGAATTAAGTACAGAAATTTAAAAATATTGACAAGTAATAAAAAAAAAATTGAAGCTATTTTTTTTCACTCATCTTTTTAGCAAGTAGATAAGCAGCACGGATTCGAGCACATTTTGTACAAAAACTCCATGTATTTCTTATGGGAGTTTTCCAAGGTTCGTTCTCATCATTTTGGTACTCGCAGCCAATCAGAAGTGCTCTTTCAGTCACGTGACCAAGCTTGCGCATGCGCAATAAGCATGACAACATAAGGGATGTGTGTGTATGGTTGCATGCTGATGTCTGCATAAGGGGTAAGCAGGGGATGAGGAAGTGTTGGTGGTGGGGGTAAGCTACATTATGCATTAGCTCATAAGGGATGTATGTAAATGGTTACATGCTATATAAGGGATAAGCAGGGGATAACTGTGTACGGATGGTTGCTTAGGGACGTGCGAATAAGGGTTAACACAGGAGGAGGGCGGGTGATAACATACAAGGTTAATAAACACATGATAATAGTAATTTATTGTAACAAAATACACTCTAAACAAAGAACATCTTCAGCATATTTGACTTACTTGCCTTAATGATGGAAATAAATATTTGACGTTAGGTTCTGTAATGTCTTCTTACTCAGAGTGTTGCATTTAACTAATAATTTTCACGGATGATGTTATATTGAGGCTTATACACTTATTTTCTTAAATCTAAAAAAAATATATGATATTGTAAGCGATAAACTGGATTAATTTGAAAAACTGGTGTCCACCACATTCTGATAATTACAATGTAAGCATATAAAAAGTTGATGGAACAACAAATACCATATCGTTAAAATGCAACATCACAGTCTCTGTAATATCTAAAAATAAAGTTTAAGATGACCTGAGAATAAAAATTTCACTTACCCTGGTAGTCAAACTAATATAATAAATTCGTTTTAACAAAATATCACGCTATTAGGATGCTGTTTTGTGATAGGAAACTAATATCCGCTCCATTAAGTTCATTTTAATGCAAGTATATAAAATTTTTGCAACAAAACTACCATATCGTTAAAATGCAACGTAACAATCCCTGTAATATCTAAAAATAAAACGTTTAAGATGAACGGAAAATATGAATTTCACTTATCCTGATAGTGAGATTTTAACAAAATATAACTCTATTAAGATGTTTTTTTGTGATAGGAAACTGATATTAGCTCCATTCAGTTCATTTTAAAGCAAGTATATAACAATTTTTGCACTAAACGATGAAGTCGAATCTGGAACCTGAATACGGATTCCTAAAATCGCACGTGAGCGTGTTTGATGCGAGTGTTTCACTCTAATTCGCTAATGAGGACTGTATCGATTACGAGAAGATGACCACAAGCAACGATCATGAGTCATGTCGCTTGCAGAAGGAAGATGTCGAGCTCGACTGTCTTAAAGTGTAAAATAATGTTAAACGATGTCAGACTCGATATATCAACTTAAAATCTGCAGACCGGAAGTCTGCAATCTCACATCCATCATCCACCTTGTATTAATTAACCGTCTTGAATTCCTTCTGCAAGTGACTAGGGTCATGGTGGTTACGTGATTTAGGTTAAGTCAATGCTCTCGCGCATGAGTATAAGTATACTTTACGTGGTACAAGTTTTTCATTCTAACTTAGTCGCTTGTTGTGATTAGACGTGCTGTAAGTGTTTTTTTTGTAGCAACTAATACTGTACGTAAGTGTGGAAAGTGTTTATTGTGAGTTAGTCCGTTGGTGTGACCGGTCGTGCTCTTGATTACAGGTAGCTGTGTAGGTGAGCTTAATTATGGTACAGTGCATTAGTCTTCCATATTCTAAGTCATGTACAGTACAAAAGTGAGGTTAGGTGTATTGGTTTTAGTTGTTTATTAGATGTGTAAGATGTTTGTAGATCTAATCAAACAGATTGACGTTATTCTAGGATTACTAAGGGTAGATTTTCTATTCGCAAAATCCAAAAGGTCTTGCGTGGTGAGTCATCAATAGGCGAAAAACAACATCTTGAGTCATGTCTACATATTATTAAATCGATGAAAAAACAGACAAAAGTAGAACAAAAGAAAGAAGAGAGAGCAAGCTTAAATAAAGAAACCGCAAAACATCGCGTTAGTTGGGATGACTCTATTTCGGCTTTTAACTGCCTTATCCGGATTGGGATTATTTCTAATCATAAAAATAAAGACACCAGCAGCTTCTTGATTGCCTGTAAAGCTATCTTCAAAAGACGGATTCAGAAAGCATTGAAGAACGATGAGGCCGTGAAAGTTAATATAATTTTCTGTGGCCAATTTGAGATCGCTCAAGGGGAAACAATCCTTAATGGGTATAAGTATTTCACAACAATGAATGCTGCAATATATAGGGATACAGATGTAGACCAATGGTTTGAGAATAAGGTTATGAAACCTATGCTAAGGAAATTGTCAGAATTTCAAGAACGTGATAATGGGTGGGCTCTTAAAGTTGTTAGTTTGGGAGTTAACGTTAATAAATTCACACCTCAGCTTGAACCTTGATACATCGAGTTACCAATTCAAATTAAGAGAAATAAGCTTGCATCAATGTCAAGAATGATGATGAAGCACGCTTTGCGTGGGCAGTGGTTTCAGCTTTGTATCCTGCAAATAAAAATCTCAAAAGAATAACACAATACCCTCACTACTCGCATGTGTTAAAGCTACAAGTGATTCAGTTCCCTATGACCATGAGGTAGATACCTAACTTCGAAAAGCAAAACGATCTCTCGGTGAATGTATATATCTTAAAAAAAGATAAAAAAGATTTCATGACTCTCCCAATATACCATAAGGAGAACTGTACGCAAAAGAATAACACTGCGGTCAAGATGCCTGAAGAAAGCGAAAAGATGTTTAAGTTTAAAGCTCTTAAAAGTAAAATACAGGCCCCCTTCGCTGTCTACGTAGATTTTTAAAGTGTTCTAAAACCTATCGTTGAGAAAACTGCATACCAAAAGCACATTCCAACAGTTGTCCGGTACTACTTCTAATGTTCATAAGCTGACTCCCTTTACTTCTACAAATGTTACCGTGCTGAAGATTGTATGCGATGGTTTGCCGATGAGATGAAACAGCTTGCTGAAGATGACTTTACAGTGTTTCTTTGTCTATACAATATACACGATTTCTCAGCAGGAGAACGATTTTCAAGCAGACACACTGCCACATTTGTGAGCAGCCTTTTACGTTAGGACAGAAAAAAGTTCGAGATCATAATCATTTTATTCTAGGAAACAATTACCGCGGTGCAGCTCACGATGAATATAACATCAACTATCAGGAAAAACACACTATACCAGTGATATTCCATAACTTAATCGGATATGATACTCATTTTATTATAACGGACATTGCCACTAGAATTAACGGTTCTATCGATTTGTTTCCTATTACCAAAGAGAAATATATTTCCTTTACGAAACATGCTAATGAATCATGCATTAACTTTAGATTTATAGACAGTTTTTGCTTTATAGCGTCATCCTTGGATAAATTATCATCGTATCTAACAGAATTTCCATACCTCAAATTGCAATTTCCTTTACTACCTAAAGCCCAATCTAATCTTTTAACTAAGGAAGGTGTAATGCCGTATGATACATTTGACTACTTTAATGGACCCTGTCAGCCTCTTCAAGATGCTTTTTGAAATAAGTTGGAAGGTAAGCCTTGCCTACAAAAAATATATCGTAGAGCGCAGGAGATACGGAACAGATTTAGCTGTAATAACTTAGGTGAGTATGTAGACTTATACATGAAGATCGATATTCCACTTTTAGCAGATGTATTCGATCAGTTTAGCTCAAGCTGCATTAGAATATATGGCTTGGATCCTGCATACTACTCTACAGTACCAGGTTTTACTTGGGATGCAATGTTCAAATGTACACAGTAAGGACTGGAACTTCTTTCAGATCAAGATATCCATCTCTAAGAGAAGAGTTAGTGCAAACATCAAGTATATGCCTACTTATGATTCAACAAAGCCTGGTCTCTATCTAATATAAACCAACATCAATAACCAATACGGCTGGGCTGTTAGTCAATTTTCCCCTTACGGTGGCTTTGAATGGGTAGATAACAACGTAGATGTCGCTACAATCCCAGATGATGCGAGCGATGGTCTGATTTTGGAAGTAGATCTGGAATATCCTCATCATTTACATGATGCACATAAAGACTTGCCCTTCTGTCCATATATACTTGCATATTAACCCAAAAACTTTAAAACCTCCAATTAAATCTAATGAAATTTCAAAACTTATGACAACGCTAAGTAATAAGAAGAAATACGTTATCCACTATCGGGAGCTAAAGCAAGTTTTAACTCACGGCTTAGTCCTCACTAAAGTACATAGAGTACTTAAATTTAAGCAATCACCTTGGTCACCTTGGTTAAAGTCCTACATAGGTTTAAATACTGAACTTCAGAAAAAAAGCAAAGAATGACTTTGTAAATAATTTGTTTAAACTGATAAATAACGCAGTATTCGGAAAAACGATGGAAAACGTGAGAAAACGAGTCGATGTTAAATTACTATCCAAATGGGGGGGTCATTACGGTCAGAGTCTTATCTCACAAAATCCGAGTTTAAGACATATACTATATTTTTAAAATATTTAGTAGCGGAGCAAATGAATAAGGTAAAAGTATATTTAAACAAGCCCATATATGTAAGTCAAGCTGTTCTTGATCTAACTAAAACCACTATATACGGCTATCAATATGACTACATGGTTGGAAGATTCAGTGGTAGCTGCTCGGTCCTCTATACAGATACTGACAGTTTAATTTATGAAAGACCCTTACGCGGTTATTAAGGAGGACTGTTTTAACTATTTAAACACCTCAGACTATCCTGAAAATAATATCTACGACATCCCGTTAGTAAATGAGAAAGTACCTGGTATGGTGAAGGATGAGAATAATCGTAAAATAATGATTGTATACGTAGAATTGCGATCTAAACTATATACTACCAAGATATTAACTTCTGAAGATGATTTTATCAAATTATGTAAGAGCTTAGAAACAGAAGAATATGAGGAAGACGAAATAAAAAATATTATCAAAAATTATGGTCTGATGAAGAAGGCGAAGGGTGTAAATAAATCAGTAGTAGAGACAAAAATTGTATTCGATGATTATGTAGAATGCCTCGAAACCTTTAACCAAACGATTGCCTCGCAAAATTTGATTCTATCAGATAAGCATATGGGCTTTTCCATAACACAATCAAAGATTGCTCTAAGCCCTGAAGATGATAAACGGTAACTGATTTCTAATTCAATTAACGCACTTCCTTGGGGACATTACGTTATCGATACACCCGAATATGAGTTCATGGAAGTAGATTCTAACTTATAGATATTTATATCTCTTGACTATCACCATTTTACATTTAATTTTAGTGAATCTGTAAATATTGAGAATGTAGATTAAACTAATACATAGGCGATAACCATTTTTTTTCATAACTGATCTCTTTCGCTTACACCCAACACCTTATACTGAATTATATTGGTTACATCAGTTGAGTAGGCAATATAATACCTTACCTCATGTAATTATTTTAAATCTGTTACAATGCTGTATCATACCCAATCCTGACGAATTAATGAACCCTTTCAATTAACTTTCAAAGTGCTGTTTGTGCTGTCAAGGTACCTAATACTGATGAATTAATGAACCCTTTCAATTAACTTTGAAAGTATTGTTCGTGCTGTCAAGGTTTCCAATACTGACGAATTAATGAACCCTTTCAATTAACTTTGAAAGTGCTGTTCGTGCTGTCAGGGTAACTAATACTGAGGAATTAATGAAGCCAATTAATGAACCCTTTCAATTAACCTTGAAAGTGCTGTTCGTGCTATCAAAGTACCTTATACTGACGAATTAGTGAACCCGTTCAATTAACTTTGAAAGTGCTGTTCGCGCTGTCAAGGTATCCAATACTGACGAATTAATGAACCCTTTCAATTAACTTTGAAAGTGCTGTTGGCGCTGTCAAGGTATCCAATACTGACGAATTAATGAACCCTTTCAATTAACTTTGAAGGTGCTGTTCGTGCTGTCAGAATAATTGAGGGTAGAGAGTCAAACTGTAACTAATTCAAATTAATTTTATAGTGTTAATAGCTAAATCTTGGTTCAATGTTTTTACAAGGTGTATATATATATATATATATATATATATATATATATATATATATATATATATATATATACAGGGTGAGTCGTTAAGAATGGGGAAACTGGCAATAATAGTGCCTAAAATATGAGGATTAAGCGCAACATGCCTTATACAAATGTTGCTCGTTTAAGAGATAAACGGTGTTCAAGTTAATAATTTTATTTCAAAATTTTCCATTAACTCAGTAAGTAACTTGAAAATTATTACCATTATGTTTTTCAGCACGACGAGTAAGAATTTGTCATCAATTTTAACGTTGCTCATAGAGGGCGCTGGTTACACACTGCTGAATAGATACATGGATGCTTATCTTTTTTGTGTGTGGAGAATCACATGAACTGAATCGAAAATTTGAAAGAGCAACCATTTTTGATGATTCTATAAAAACTTGCTGAGTTATTGGAAAATTTAGAAATAAAATTAACTTGAACACCCTGTATCTCTTAAACGAGCAACATTTGTATAAGGCATGTTGCGCTCAATCCTCATATTTTAGGCTCTACTGTTCCCAGTTTCCCAGATTTCCCATTCTTAACGACTCACCCTATATATATATATATATATATATATATATATATATATATATATATATATATATATATATAGAAATTCTGATGGGGAATCCTATAACGAGACCGTAAATACACCCAATAAGGTTGTACCTTTTGATACAAATTTATTGCCTCCTAGGATGGTCATGAAAGAGGTGTAAAACTGAATTTGAAGTTGATATTAATATTTTCTCTATTCTTGGTACATTCTAACGTTCCAAAATACAGAACATTATATTTAATTTATACTTGGAACGTGTTTGTCATATTGAAACGTTCATTTTAAGGGTAACAGTAAGTTAAAAACATTAGATTCAGCTTTTTCAGTTCAAAATACTTTTAAATGATATGTCACACTCAATATTTCAACTTAAAATTTTCAGACCGAAAGTTACACGCCTGAAAACATGAGATTTAGCTTTTTCAGTTCAAAATACTGTTAAAAAGGTTCATCAGATACTTAACCTAAAACCAACAGAACGGAAGTTACATGTCTGGCACCGAAAGATTTGGCTTTTCAATTCAAAATACTGTAAAACGATATGTCACACCTGATATCTCAACTTAAAATTTACAGAGCGACATTTACACGTCTGGAAACATGAAATTTAGCTTACTCAGTTCAAAATTCTGTTATTCTATATGCCATATCTCAGCTTAAAATCTTCAGACCGGAAGTGACACTTTTAGAATCATCAAACTTAGCTTTAGTACCAATTGAAGTTTGAAGAAACTAGTATAACTTTGAATTATTAACTTTATTACACTGCCTGAGATATCAAAATCACTAACTCTTTCAGTATTTCCGAATAGGGACATTAAACTAACAAATTGATAATGCATTACATTCAGTTAAAATTTTATCTAAGGACAGCTTATGTATTAAACGTTTGTGATAAAATTACGATATTAACATATAATCTACAACATATTAATCTCTATTGACTAAATTCTCTAAAATTCTGTGTTCTCCGCTTAATAGGGGTAATTTTCTAAATTGACACAAAAAAATATAATATACCTGATAATAGAGAAACTAATAAAGTTTTACTTTAATTTAACAACAATTTATATCAATCTTCTAGAACTGTCTATTGTGACGTATTATGTCTTTTTGTGTGAAAATACCAAGTTTTATTTTTCGAATATCTATAATACCGAATGTTGTGGTTTTATGATCCACTTGTTTGATCCTACTTTAATCATTCTGTCGACAACCTTTGATATAATGAGATCTTTATACAGTATTTAGTAATATTTTACTAAAAAAATGGTTGCACGAGTTTTACCCTTGTAGGTGTATTTATTTTTCCTTACCACCTTAAACTTTATTTACTTTTAGATATTACAGAGATTGTGTATTTTTAGTGATATGGTAGTAATTATCTGAGTGGACCGGATATCAGTTTCCTATCTCAATGTTTCAATAATTCTATCGGCAACTTTTGATATAATTAGATCTTTATACAGTATTTAATAATATTTTTCTAAAAAAAAGTGGAGTAATTGCACGAGTTTTAACGTGGTAAGTGCGTTTATTTTTCTTGTCATCTTAAACGTTTTATTTTTAGATATTATAGAGATTGTGATGCTACATTTTAGCGTTATGGTAGTTGTGTTACAAAAATTTGTATATACTTGAATTAAAATTATCTTAATGGAGCGGATATCAGTTTCCCATCACAAAACAACATCTTAATAGAGTGATATTTTGTTTAAACGTAATAATTATATTAATCCTACTATAAGCATAAATAAAATTCATACTTTCTGGTCATCTTAAACGTTTTATTTTTAGGTATTACAGAGATTGTTACGTTGCATTTTAACGATATGGTAGTTTTGTTGCAAAAATTTTTATAAACTTGCATTAAAATGAACTGAATGGAGCGGATATCAGTTTTGCATCACAAAACAACATCCAAATAGAGTGATATTTTGTTAAAACGAAATTATTGTATTAATTTGACTACCAGGGTAAGTGAAATTCTTATTTTCAGGTCATCTTAAACCTTAGTTTTAGATATTACAGAGACTATGACGTTGCATTTAACGATATGGTATTCGCTGTTGCATCAATTTTTTGTATACTTACATTGTAATTATCAGAATGTGGCGGATATCAGTTTCTCAAATTAATTCAGATGGTGCTTGGTAAGTAAACATCCCTTCATCGTTTGTAATGTCATATATTTTTGTTAGGTTTAAGAAAATAAGTGTACAAGCTTCAATATAACATCATCCCTGAAAAATTATTAGATGAACGTAACCATCTCTCAGCGACCCCCTGAGTTAGAAGATATTACAGAACCGAACATTCCAAAGTCAAATATTTCTTTCTCTCATTAAGGCAGGTAAGCCAAATATGCTGAAGATGTTCTTTCTTTATGGTGTATTTTGTAACAATAAATTACTATTATCCTGTGTTTATTCACATGCTATCACCCCCCTCCTCATATGTTAACCCCTATGCACACATCCCTAAGCAACCATCCGTACACGGTCATACCCTGCTTTCCCCTTATGCAGCATGCAACTATTTACATACATCTCTTATGAGCTAATGATTAATGTATCTTACCCCCACCACCAATACTCAGATAAAAAATGCCCGCGTGGCCCTGCTGCATGAACCATCCCCACACCCTGTCATCCCTTGCTTACCCCTTATGCAGATTGCAACCATTTATATACATCCCTTATGAGCTAATGCCTAATGTAGCTTACCCCCACCACCAATACTTGCTCATTCCCTGTCTACCCCTTATGCAGACATCAGCATGCAATCATACACACACATCCCTTATGCTGTCATGATTATTGCGTATGCGCAAGCTTGGTTACGTGACTGAAAGGACTCTTCTGATTGGCTGCGGGGACTAAAAATGAGCAGAACGAACCTTGGAAAACTCCCATAAGAAATACATGGGGTTTTTGCACAAAATGTGCTCGAACCCGTGCTGTTATCTATTTTAACAGATGCTCAAAGATATTATGATTTTTTTCAATACAAGCATGCAAACTTCGTCTAAAAGATAATCTAACACGACTTAGTATATCTGCATTTATTAAACGGAATGTATTCGTTTCGTTTCATGTCCTCGCAATTGTATGTTTGAGTCTATACAACTTTTCTTTAACAAATCTTCAAAGCAAGAAATCAATCGGAGTAAGGTTAGGGAACGAGCAAGTCAATTGATCCACTGCCTATCGAACGATTTGGAAAGGTTTGATTTAAAAATTGTACAACTACTCGATGATAATGTACAGGGGCTCCATCCTGCTGCAGCCACATGATCCTTCACGTATGCAAATCCACATTTTCTTCCAGATGTGTTTTAACGTAGTTCGATTAATACTGGTTCGCGATGTCAATTTCTGCCTCATATGCTTTGCAACTCAATGTAGGATTTTCTTGTAATATTAAAAGGACTTCCTGGTTTTCGTCTATTTTTCGTGATAATGTTTCTTCTTTCTTGTACATGACGCTCCCTGTAGCTTCCAATCCATGCTTCAATTTTTCAAATGCAACACTTTGCGGTATTCTCGCATCTGGGTATTTTTGATTGCAGATTCTTTGAGCCAATAAAATAATACCAAGACTGCATACCATCTTAATTACTTCTTGACGAGTAAAATTCATCTCGAGGTTTACTATCCTTACAAAAAAATTGACAGATTATAACATTGACAGAAGCTCACTCGATTTTTATTGTTTTAAACAGAAAAGCTTCTCGAAATTTAGGTATTTTAGGAAAGCAACCTGGATTTTTGCACTGAACTCTATAAACTTTATGTTGATTGAAAGCTTAACAAAAAAGCTTTTGACCAGTATAATAATAAATAGGGCATGTCAGTCGAAAAAAATTAGTTTTTGATGTTTCTAATTTGTCATATTTAAAAAATCGCAGTAGGCACATGCGACTGAGCATGTTGCTGATCAAATACTTAAAACGGAATCAAAACGGCGTTAATTACTTTGACTTTTCTTCAAGGATTTGTAAGGTACGACTTTTGAACAGACCACTGCATTGCGAAATTCTGGTCAAAAAAGCGCCACAAATCAAAAAGATAGGTAAAAACGTTTTGTACAAAAGTGATTTTTAATGCAGCATAGAAACCAAAAATATAATCAAATTGGGCATATTCCATTAAAAAAAACATAACTTTAGTTTTTTTTAATATTGGCACACCCTGTGCATAAACTGCAACATTTTTAAGTTGTTTAGCAGAAACGCAGCTATAATCTAAAAAAAAGAAAAAGTCAATATCTCTAATAATAAATAAGTTATGGAGCTTTTCCAGAACGTTGAGACATCCTGTATGTGCAGAAAAATGATAACTATTTTAATCGTAGCCAGATCAAGTCTTTATTCATATTATTTATTTTTATTCTAGCTAATTATGTTTTGTACCTGTACAACCTTTGCTAATTTCAAAGTGTGTAAGGAGCTGATTAGGATTTAATTCACTACTTGATCTTAGGATCAGTTCAGCAGAATATTATAACTATCCCCACTCAAGTAGTCAACTAAAAAAGAAGTAGTAATATTGTCAAACTTGAAGAAATCTTCTAGGACTTCTTGGTTATGACCTATACAGAAATGAAACAGTTTACTTTTTGCAATAAGTCTGCATGTTCAAATGCCTCAGACTCGTTAAGGTTTTCTGTTAAAAACTACGTCGTCTAAATTTCGTCGTCACGACACTTTTATTACAGATGTGAAAAAGGCTTTAACCAAAATGTCGCCATTATCTGGATGGACTAATGAAGATAAATGTAAGGATTCGTCCACCCTAAAAAGCTATTGCATGATTTATGATCATACACTTAAAAATACTACATTGTTTGGGAACAAGCCGAACAATTCGAGTACTTAACCGCTTCAAAACTATTAAAAAAACCGGGTTACCTTTTAGACCTTAAAGAACCTTTAGCAACATCATTGAAGATAATGGAACAAATTAGAATTATTTGCGAATTATGATCGCGTCCTTGGTGCTTTTTGAGGAAATATCTCAGCGCTTCAAAGTTTATAACAAATAAAAAATTAGGGGGTATGAGATTAGTATATTAAAAAGGTAAATTGCACTATGGTCTAGCTCAGCAAGGTAAAATACTTACGAAACTTACTATAGTTGAGAACTCATTTATTTTCAGGTGTAAGAGAGGCAGAAATGTGTCGATAGATATAATCAGTAAAGCATTTATTTGGTTTTTCTTGTTGGACGTCCCTTAGTTTGGTAGGTTTAATAATTAAAATACAACAAACATTGAGAAAGTTGAACATTAATACCATAAGTAATCTGAATAAAACTAACCAGCTGTATATATATATATATATATATATATATATATATATATATATATATATATATATATATATATATATATATGTTTCTATTTAGATTTCCACAAGTATTCATGTTTAAATAAGACAATTTTTCTTTAAAACTTGTGTAAATAAACGTAAAAATTAATTCAACGTTTCGGGAACGTCCTTTGTTCCCTTTGTCAAGAATTTATTTGACAATTACAGAAATTGAAATAAGGTAACTATTTTTAACAAGTACAAAATATGAAACAAGGTAACTAATTTAATTTTAATCTGGACGAGTGTGTTTGACTTCGGGTAGTTGGTCTAGTATGTGATGTAGAAGGTGCAGAAGTGGGGACGCCTGGAATAGTTGCAGCATAAGTGTTTGAAATTGCTGGAAGATTTGGAGTTGGTTGAAATGTAGAATCAACTTGTTTAATGATATTCTTCCAAATTTGTGGCATTCTAGAAGTGTCATCTCGTTTATTGAGGGCGTTTGGTCTTCTTTCAATTTCAACTGCTTCTCTAATAATTCTTGCTTGTAAGGTATATAGAGGTGCAATTAAACGGATATTGTTGGTATTAATTTGGTGTCCTGTATCTAAATGATGTGTAGCTAAAGACGATGAAGGATTGTGCTGTTTAATTGCTAGTTGGTGTTCATCGGCTCTCGCATACAATATTCTGTTAGTTTGTCCTATATAAGTTCTTCGACAGTTGTTGCACGGTATCTCATACACTCCTTGGCTTTCATTAGGAACTTTGTCTTTGGGGTTTCTTAAAAGTTGGGACAAAGTTGAATGTGGTTTGAATACCGGTCTGAAGTCGTTTTTGGGAAATTTCTTTGCTATTCTGTCTGTAATTCCCTTTATATAAGGTAGAATAACAGGAATCTTTCGTTCATTGTTTGACAAGCTATTATTTCTTGGTCTTCTTATTTCGTTGGTAATTTTCAATATTTCTTGATCTTTGTATCCATTTTGAACTAGTATTTTATTAATAGTCTTCACCTCTTCCGTTCTAGAATTTTGGTCAGATAAGTGGTAAGAGCGGTATATCAAGGATTTCATAACGCTGCGTAATTGACCAGGATGGTGATGCGAGAGAGAGTTCAAGTATCTATTCGTATGTGTTGGTTTTCGATAAACTTTGTGTGTAAAGTTACCATTAGGAAGTCTTGTTATTAGGGTGTCCAAAAAAGGGAGTGAATTATTTTCTTCAACTTCCATAGTAAATTTAATGTTGTCGTGAATGTTGTTAATATGTCCTAGAAAATGGTTCAAGTTTCCTTTTCCATGAGGCCAAACTACAAATGTGTCGTCAACATAACGAAACCAACATTTAGGTTTTAAATCTGCAGAATTTAAAGCAATGGTTTCAAAATGTTCCATATATACATTCGCAAAAGCTGAGAGAGTGGCGAGCCCATAGGTGTTCCTTGAATTTGCTTGTAGAATTGTCCTTTGTATGTAAAATAGGTTGAGTGCATGCAGTGGTTTATCAATTTGAGTATGTCTTGGTTTATTGAGTGTTTTTCTTCTAGAATTTTAATCGTGTCTTCAATAGGTATTTTGGTGAAAAGTGACGTTATGTCGAAGCTAACTAAAATGTCATTTGGAGCCAAGGGTACAATTTTGAGTTTGTGTAGAAAATCATAAGAGTTTTGATGTAAGATACAGCATTTTCACAAATCGGTTGAATAACTTTGGCTAGATAACGAGCAAGGTCATGAGTCGGAGAATTGAATGCACTGACGATAGGGCGTAATGGCCAGTTTTCCTTATGTATTTTTGGGAGTCCGTATATTTTGGGGATTCTTGAACTCTTCTCTCTTGGAATTAGTTTCTGTTTTGTTTCTTTGTCTAATTTTGTAGAATTAATGATAGATTTTGTTGTTTTTTCTATGTAAGTGGTAGGATTGCACTGATTTTTCTTATATTCTGAAGAAGTTAGCAGTTCAGACATCTTATGGTGATAGTCTTGAGAGTTGACTGCAAACTTCCCAAACAAAATATCACCAAACAAGACCTCCAAATGTTAAACCAAATAAAAAATGACGACCAAATATTAATACTACCTGCTGACAAAGGAAACGCTACTGTCATTGTCAACTCTCAAGACTATCACCATAAGATGTCTGAACTGCTAACTTCTTCAGAATATAAGAAAAATCAGTGCAATCCTACCACTTACATAGAAAAACAACAAAATCTATCATTAATTCTACAAAATTAGACAAAGAAACAAAACAGAAACTAATTCCAAGAGAGAAGAGTTCAAGAATATATATATATATATATATATATATATATAGACACACGTATATTTAAGAAAACAAAATATCTGATTAATTTCAGCATAAAATAATTAAAACGGCATTTCTCATAAAGCTTTACGATTTTAAATAATTACTAATTTAACACAAACTACATAAGCATATAATCTATCTCTACTTCAAATAAAAAATGCAATATGGTCAACACTGTATTTAATACTAAAACGTAATCATTCCCGAACCCGACCCCTGAAAAAGAAATGGGAAGTCACACCAGCTGGAAGATATGTGTACCACAAGCTAAGCGCCGGGACATCCTTAAAGAATGTCATGATGCGCCGACTGCGGGACACCTAGAGATTACAAAGACCCTCGTATTTGTAGGAATTACTACTGGCCCACTGTAAAATCAGATGTAATAAAATACGTCAAATCATGCCAAAGTTGCCAGACCTACAAAGGAATTACGCAAAAGCCGCAAAGGGAGATGTACTTCTCACAACTCAGCCACCCTTGGAGTAATGTTAGCACGGATCTCATCGGACCCTTGCCTCGTAGCAAGAAGGGACATAACTTCATGCTGATTTTGCAAGACCGATTAACCAAATGGGTTGAAGTTAAACTACACAGTCCCCGTAATCTAATCTCCGATAACGAACCGCAATACACCAGTAAACCATTCCGCTCGTTCCTACAAGTACATAGAATCCAACACAGACTGATGCCTACGTACTCGCCGCATGCTAACCAGGTAGAAAGAACTAATAAAGTAATCGGGACGTTGGTCGCGCAATTTACGAAAGATAATCAGAGGTAATGGGATACCCACCTTCCGTAAATAGCCTTCACCATTAAAACGGTACAAAACTGAGCGGCAGGATTTTCTACAGAGCTACTTAATTTAGGAACAGAAAAACAAGAAAAACACATGAGACACCTAAATGACCTTCAAGAATTATCCCGGAACGCGTTATCGAAAAATTTCGAAATTCAACGCCACCATTATACTCTCCATAGTAGAGCGTACAGTCACCAGAAAGGAGATCGCTTATATGGGAAAGCCCGCCACCTCTCAAGCAAACCTAAAGAATTCGCCGCAAAATTAGCAGGAAAATATGACGGACCATACCTAATTCATAAAATAAAAATCGCCCGTAATTGTTGAACTCCGAGAACCAGGCAGTAGGAAAAGCGTCGGAGAAGCGCATATTAAGGATATGAAGAACGCGTCTGACATCACTAATCAGGAGAACCACACAACCAATGAGAATGAAGAAACGCGAGAACGGTTACCGCCATCTGCACCGAGAACTCCATCAACAGAACTCGTGAGCATGGAAGGCGAGTGGGAGTTCTCGACGCCCTGCATACATCCGGACGGACGGCCGGCCTCGAACGCCCGGCCTCGAACGCCCGATGCTCCGACTCTCCTCCGGAAAATAGACGAAGTGATCGGACGATTACACCAATTACAAATACAGGACAACAAAGAACCGGCCACCCTAATGCCGCCACCTGACGCGGCGTTAACGCCGGAACCGGCAACGGATTAGCACCATTTTGCCTGATGACACGAGGGCAAAGGTGAAACGGTACGACCTCGAGCGAGAGAAAGAAGGAGTGGTATGTAAAGACCCAGCATCCTTTACTAAATTTTCCAATTATTAATTATTTGATAATTATCGCATGTTAAACAAATTTCGCAGAACTCAACAAATAATTAATTTTACAATCCCCTCCGACGTTAATTTCAAAACAACATCGAAAGTTTTTCTACGTCCGAGTCCTCTCCGCAATTCCCGCCAATCGTGACCGGAAGATCCCTGCACAGTGGCTATACCCGCCTACCACGAATCCGCTATAAAAACCATGACGCGCTACCGGAGAATACACCGAGCTGGTAGTGCAGTGGTGACACGATCTGCTTAGCATTCGGGGGGTAATGGGTTCGATTCCCGTTACCGTCTACCTTGTATGAGGTTTTTTCAGGGGGTTTTCCTCATACACATGTAGCAGCATAGTCACTGCGTATATGCACACCATGTGGGGCTACTTAGGCGAATGCTGGGGTAGTATTTCCCCCTCAGAACCCTAACTCCGTTCCTTCCGATCTTATCCTGGTCACACCTATTCTTAATCCTACCATGCATATATACGTAATGTATGTATGTATGCTGGGAATCCATGATTGTGGCTGAAGGAGCTCGGGAAGCTCGAGCAGCCCTCCCTACCTCTTGGGGAGAGAATGAAATACGTTGCCTTTTCCTCTTTTTTACCGGAGAATACAGAACCCTGACCGCGCGCCTGCCGCCCTTAATCACGTTACCTAGTTCCGCCGATCTGTAGATCGCGCATTTGCCAGAACATTCATCTTTTTGACGTCGTGCATCTTTTGTCGAGCTACCTCGATAACGTCGCCTGAGAATCATGTCCATATAACCGAACTGCTAGTTGATGTACTCTGATGGTAAAAGCACGTAAGTTTACTTGCACAATATTACACAATACCCAGAAAGGACGGTGTTACGCCGCTCTTTGACGTCCGTATTCATCGTTTATTTACTTCGTTGGAAGAAAGGTCGTCGCCTTAATTCTACAAACCTCCAGAATGCCCCTTTTTACATCACACAACTAAATGGAAGAGGGTAAAGCATCATTGCTTTTTATGATGTAAATTAAATGATAAAAGAAAAACAAGAAATGGGTGTGATAGAGGGTTGATAGCTAGATACTAGTCAAGCTGCATATAGTGAATTATAAATTAAATTACATTTGTCGCATGTAAGGGTTGTTTTGGCCCATTCGCGAATAATGTTGGTGAAGTAGTTTTATATGCTCTCAGGGGATTACCTAAATTAAAACTAAAACTAAATTAAATATTATGTGAACTTCCATATACTTAATTGAAGACGAAATTGTTTTCAGGAATTTGATTAAAAAAACTTTTTTTATGAAAGTGTCTTGGTAAGTTTTAAATAAAAGCGAGCGTGGCTGTAAAGGTACTAATGCGTAACGCAAAATAAATAACGTCTGAAGAGTTAATTATATCGTGATTAAGATAAAACGGGGAGATTAAATCCTAACCCTTTATCAAGACATAGTGTAAAGAACTACTTATGTATAGTAAAGTGTATTAAGTAAACCGTACTGGAAACATTCTCCGTAATAAACTGTGAAAAATTGGGGATACTTAAACTCAAGTATCTATCGGTCGTGTAAATAATATCGAGCGACAAAGAAGTCTGCAATTCCAGTCAATTACTCTGGATTATCAGCTGTTGTTACAGTTTTCATTATTTGCGATGTCATTAAGTGCTCAAAGAGAAAAGAGTGTGGTGACCCTTACTGGCTGTACTGTGGTCTTTATTGGGTTACATGAATAGTAATTTTAATTACTGATTTATGTTGTGGTTGAATATACAATCACATTGTTCGTGGGCTATGCACGCAAAGATACTATACATTTGATAATGGGATTTACATTCACTCACTAATGTTAATGTATACTGTGCATACTGTGTATACAATAGATATAATATAGTTTAAAAAAAACCACCACCTGTGATACATACATAATTAATTATTTTACGTACCATTTTTATTTAATAGATGTATTAAGAGAATTAAAATATTTTTTCTGCATCACAAAGATGAATGTGACTGTATATTTTTCATGACCTAGTTTACGTAGGCAAGAGATATATATATATATATATATATATATATATATATATATAATCTTCAAGAGATCACCATTTGTGATATGTATATGTGTATTTAATTATTCGACGCACAATTTTTTATTTTATAGATGTATTTACAGACTTTAGATATTTTCCTTTATAACAAAGTTTACCTTATTTATGGTTCATTAATCATTTAGAATTTAACTTGGGAATTAATGAAGATGTACAGAAATAATGTGCACAACGCAAGGCTAGACGTTCATCAGCTTATAGTAGGCAGAAGGGGAGCTTAAATAGTTACATTTATTCGAATTGTTTATTGACGCAAATAGTCACCAGTGCGGTTAGTAACTTTAATCTTTTAGGTTAGTTAAATTTATTGAGCTACAATGTTCTATCACACCTATAAAAGTAAAGTGTATTTTAAGGATTCATGCTTGAGTTTAAGCTAGTTGATTTTTGAGGCTAGTTTTCCGGTTAGGAAGCTTTACTACATACCTACAACTGGATGAACGAAGGTGTGACGAAGATGTGGTAAAGAGCACAATATCCCTGTCATTTCGACTGTAGCGATAGGTGTAGTCAAAGAATTACGATTTCTGTACCATATAGGTGTTGCAGTGAAGTGAAAAACCGCCCGTCGTAAGGGGTTTCTCAATTATACCTCATTTCCTCAAATTAGCCCCATTGTTGTTTATTTTCTCTGTAACTGTCTATAAAAATTGGCTTTTATTGTTAACTTCATGGGCAAAGTTGTACCTTACTTGCAAACCACAATACTATAAAGCAACGGAAAATGTCACTTAAGCTTAACGCGTCGAAGGATATTCATCTGAACGCTAAGAGGATCGTAAGACTACGTAATTGAATTAGATTTAAACATTTTTAAAAATATGAATTCTTGAGGCACATTTGCAATGGGACACAACTCAATTGCGGATTATTTTCCTTGTATCCCTAAATTTCGAAACCTCTTCACAGAAGTACAAACCGAACAAAATTCAGCCTACCTTGCTAGCTTGATTTATGCTTACGTGTGTGTATATGAGCGTGTGTGCGTAAGTGTGGGTGAGCGCCTCTGTGCTTGTTTACGTACGTGCGTGCGTGCATGTGTGCTTATGAGTGTGTGCACGTGTGACCGTATGTGCATGTCTGCGTGTGTGTATATGTGAGTTTGTACGTATGTGCGTGTGTGTGTGTGTGTGTGTGTGTGCGTATGTGCGTGTGTGCGTGTATTGAGTTTGTGCATGTGTTCGTGCATCTTGAGTTCTTGCGCTTGTGTCTGTACGTATATGCGTTAGAGCAAGTGTGCGTATGTACGTATGCGCGTATGTGCATATGTGAATTAAAATAGGTTGAAATATTTAGTTGTAATGTCATTCTGTACAAGGGGCTCAAGTTTAAAATTCACTCCGTAAATGTACCTGTTTCTTGATTATATTACAATAGAACCCAACAAATCGTAATGTGCACCCAATTATATTTTTGTTACCAATATCTGCAACTTAGCTACTTCCATTCTTACTGTACGAAACGATTGTTGAACAATCAACCATTCGTAACGGGAACTGCAGATTCGTTAAATATAGATTTTAATTCGCATCTATTATCACATAATCGGGTCATAATTCTTACGCCAGAAAATACTTTGATCAGTAAATAAAATATCTATAAAATAAAACGTAAGCTAGAAACCTACCCCAGAAAGTGTACAGTAACCTGACAATTAAACTAAACGCTGAAAATTTTTGGCTAGTAACTATATATACTCCCTAAATAGATTTCTCTGTGGTAAGATGTTAGGATGCTCTATAAAAAATTACGTTTTTTTATGAAAAACTTTATTTAATGATAAAATAACAAATGAAAACTTTTATTCACTAAAGTATAAACCATTGTAAAGTAATATCTTTCGCCATCTTCCTGCAAGATCTTCAATGCCACGACGGTACCATGTAGCATCTTTGGAATTAAAGAATTCTCGGCATGCAGCTTCAACTTCCTAAACGCGTATAAAATGCCGTCCACGAAGGAAGTGCGCCATCGATCGGAATAAGTGATAATCGGCAGGCGCAAGGTCCAGGCTATAAGCTGGATGAGGAAAAAGCTCCAAATTCAATTCCCTAATTTTTTGTTAAGCTTCAGCTGCAGTATGAGGTCTGTCGCTGTATTGTTGCAGAATTGCCCATCTCCTATGTTCACCATTCATCGTATCCAACTGTTGACTGTAAAGGTTAGCATCAGTCCCCTGTCCATCAGGAACCAACTCAAAATGAATAACCCCTTCAAGGATCCAACATACACAAAGCATAACCTTCCTTTCGAACCTTTCTCGTTTGGGAACCGGCAATGCAGGCTGCTCAACAGTAATCCACTGATTTTCTGTGCTAGGATTATTGAAATAAATGCACTTTTCATCGCAAGTAACGATCCGTTTAAAGAAACCTTCATCCCAAGGATTGGAAAGCAGTTAATCACACACCTGAACTCGCCTTTCTGCCATTGCTGGCGTTAAGTCGTGAGGAATTTCTCTACAGCGTCTATTCGCTTTTTCAAGTTGGTGCAAATGACGCCTTACGGTTTCTTTCGAATACCCAAGTTCTGCAACTTACGGGTACTTGTCGATGGATTTGCTTCAACAACATCTCAAAGTTCAGCGTTACCTAACCAGTTGGGCCGACCAGAACCTTGTTACCCCTTGAGACTTGTATCTCCGTCAGTAAATTTTCGAAACCAGCGCTGCGCCCTACGAATGTTCACTATTCGTTCCACCTCGAATATTTTTTTAACTGCAGAAATGTTCTGTTTCCAGTAATGACCCAACAGTATCAAAATTTCGAACTTTTCGTCAGCCATTTTGACGTTTATTGCTAGATAGGAACAAAACAATATCAGAAGAAAATTAAGAACACACCGCTGTTACATCATTTGCGGTTTAACGACGCAGGCAACGGCACGCACCTGTACATGCACAAACACATACACATGCGCATGCACACTAACACGCTCACCCACACGCATGCGTATACGCACACGCACACGCACACGCACACGCACACGCACGCGCACGCGCACACGCACACACACGCACGCACAGCACGCAGCACGCAACGCACACGCACTACGCACACGCACACGTCATCACGCACACGCACACGCACACGCACCAACGCACACGCACACCACACGCACACGACGCACACGCACACGCACACGCACCACGCGCACACGCACGCATCACGCACACGATCACGCACGCACACCACGCACAGCGCACGCACCGACACGCACACGCACACGCACACCACGCACACGCACACGCACACGAACACGTACACGCACACGCACACGCACGCGCACACGTACACGCACACGCACACGCACACGCACACGCACACGCACACGCATACGCATACGCACACGCACACGCGCACTTGCACGCGCACGCGCACGCGCACGGGCACGAACACGCACACGTACACGCACATGCACACGTATACGCACACGCACACGTATACGCACACGCACACGCACACGCACACTCACACGAAGATGCACACTCACACGCACACGCACACGCACACGCACTCGCACACTCACACGCACACGCACACGCATACGCACACGCACACGCACACGCATAGGCGCACGCGCAAGCGCGCGCGTACGCACACGCACACGTACATGCGCACGCACACGCACACACCACACGCACAGCGCACGCACCGCACGTAACGCACAGCACACGCACACGTAACACACGCACACGCACATCACACCACAGCACACGACGCACCCATACGCACACGCACACGCACACGCATAAGCACACTCACACGCACCTGCCCACATACACAAGCACACACATATTTTTCACCGGTATGAGCAGTGTTTTAGCGACTTTCTTTAGTACACACATACACACACACACACGCACCCACACATTATATATATATATATATATATATATATATATATATATATATATATATAGTTACATATGGAAATTCCCTGGTCTATTCTAAGGTTATTTGGTCCTTTGATGTTTTTCGCAAAAGCGCTTTGTTTCTAAGATACAGGGTGAAACAGATTTTCGACAAACCCGATTTTATTATTTCACTATTATCACACATAATAAAATACTTATCTTTTTTGGTTTTTTAAATGGTGTACTTTAAATAATGCAATCTAAACGTTTCCATAACACTTACAGTTATCTTCGTCAGTAGTAATATCTATTAAAATTGTTAAAGATGTTGAAAACAATTTTGTCAAAGTAGAAAAATTAAAATATAGACATCAGCCTGCTATTAATCTCCCAGTTTGAGAAACGTATAAAGCCAACTATAGAATTAAATTTTAGTAGAGAATAACAATAATTCGCGAATTGTAGTTTTTCACAAGTTCACATTTACATCATAACCTGATTAAATTTTGTTAAATGTGTTTTTTGGCTGACATTTTTCATTGTTAGCCTTCGACCGTTAGAGGGTGTTCTGATTTGCCATCTTTAAAACAGCTTAACAATATTTAATTTTTATGACCTAGTTATTCTTTACTAAAATTTGTGTAACTTAAAATACACCGATTTCATTAAATTGCGTAATGCAATATATCTTTACTTCATATGCTTACTTGATTTGCTTTTCTGGTTCTGGTTGGGGAAGCACAATCTCGCAAATATTGTTGTTTTCTACATAACACGTGTTTTAGGATATTGTTCAACTGCAAGTAAAGAAAAATGCCCTAACCATATACAATAGGCTTAAGGTGCTTGTTTGATTAATGTTGTAAATCGTACTAAAAAACATGCTCTCCTTCAGTTTATGTCATTCTTTGATAATCACAATATCTTCGCTCTTGATCATGTGAAACATTTTTCTTTTTGGGAGCTTGGTACTACAGGCCAGAGTATATAATTTTTGAAGAAAAAGAAATTAATATCAGAAGTGAATTATACATATATTATGCTAATAACGGAATAAATACACTAAAGTCGATTCAAGCTGTGGGAAATGAAATGGGGTGAACTTTTAGGGGTAGAAATTAATTTTTTTGGATGTAAAAATTGTATGTAATAAACTACTGCTACTACTTTTACATGGACAATTTTTTGACTTAACCTAAAACTCGAAAATGGGTTTTTTCGTGTTTAATTTTTTTCTCGCACAATAACTTTTCTTTTTCACGAAATTTGGTGCAAATTTACCTTTTTGGTTACCAAAGAAACTGGTAAATTTTTGAATCAAAAAAGTGTTTACACTTTATTTTGATTGTAAACCTAAAAATATCTGAGCGGAACACCTCACGACCTTCGAAACTACAAAATGGAAATTACAAGAAATAAAATATGCTTAATAATATTTTTTTGGGATAATTATGCATCCTTTTTAATTAGTTAATTACGAAAATAGGCAACATTATAAAAACAAAAACTGTAATCTATGTAAAACTTTCTGTCTGACAAAGGTTAATAGAAATTTAGATGCTAACTTAAAATATCTTGCGTGCAACACCACACGACTTTCTAACCTACAAACTGGAAATTAAAAGAAATCAAATAATTTTAATAACATTTTTTAAGGATAATCATGCAACTTCTTTTATATGAAGTTCATTACGAAAATAGGCAACATTGTAACGCAAAAACAATAATATATGTCAAACAGACAGACGTTTAAAACTTCATGACAGACAGAGGTTATAGACATCTAGATGCTAACTTAAATTAAAAGAAATGAAATAATTTTAATTTCAACTTTTTTGTAACTATGCAACCTCTTTTAATACGTTCATAACGGAAACAGGCAACATTGTAAAAACAAAAACAATAATCTATGTCAGAGGGGCGTTTAAAACTTCATGTCACATAGAGATTGAAAGACATAAATACATGTTAACGTAAAAAAAATTCCAAGGCCGCCCACTTCTATAAAAATATCGATAACACAGCTTCAGCATTTTCAACCATATTTATTTAATTTCTAGATTTATTTCGCCTTACATTAAAAAACTTTATAAAGAAAATTTTTGTAAAATGAAATTTAAAAATTTAAAAAATATTTTTTCTTATGAAAGTAATCGTTATTCAGATAATGAAACAATTTGAACTGACACTTAAATCCTATCTTAGGAATTTTGTTGCTGTTAAATTACGCGTCATATCAAAGAATTGCATAGCGCGTAATTAATTGATACGTTTAAGGTCTATATTTATTTATTTTTATTTCTCTGAAATATGCAGCTGTTTTAGAAATATTTGACAAAAACAAAAAACTGACCCGAATAAACCCCTCTCTCCTCCGCTGAATTTCTCCCAAAACCTAATCAGTACTGAGCCAAATGAAAACAAGCTTAAATACAAAATTTTAAGTACGAAGACGTAGGTATTTTCGTTGTGGAGTTGTGGATTTCCGATCTTTCTCGGAAAATTTTAGGTTGTGTGAGAAAATTGTTTATATAAAAGCTGTTTAATACCTACAACCTTTTTATCTAACTTTACGATAGGAAGTCTAGTTTGGCGGAAAATATTGAAACAACATTTTCCACCCTTAAAAGTTCACCCCAGTTCATCCCTCGCGGCTCGGACCGACTTTAATTTATTTTTTCCATCACTTGCGTAATATTGTCTCCCTTTCCAATAATTTTCATGATCAATTTTATGATTTTTTGCCTTTTTAACAGGCTTATGCACTGGTCTACTACTACTACTCATATCCTGATTGTCCGTTTTTAAAAATAATGCAAAGATGATAGGTAATCATGTTAAACTTTACGTATAATTTTGACCCAGTATGTAATTGTGCGCAGTACATATGAAGTTATACAACTTTGTTTATAATGATCCTATACCGCCCTATAATAAGGGACAAGTATGTCACTAAAATATTGTAAAAGTACACAGTCCATATAATAGCGGCAGATAAACGATATTAATACATAGTATTAATTTGTTTTATGTACTTACAGTTTTACTACACTACTGTTAACGTTGTGGGTTATCGCCTCAGAGCCAAAAAACTGGGAAAATAGGCGGAACAAGAAAACATTTATCATGAATAACACTTTCACTTAAAGCTACGTGCATGTAGAATAGTCAATTTAAAATTAATGTATGCCAATTTTATTTTAACTTTTATACTAGCCTTCACGCTTAACATTAACGTTCAAACTGAGTTTTACTATATCCAAGTTTAAAATATCTGGTGCGGAACACCACATGACCTTCCAACCTACAAAATGTAAATTAAAAAAAATTAAATAATTTTAACATTTTTTTAAGAATAATTATGCAACCTCTTTTATAAGATGTTCATTGCGAAAATAGGCAACATTGTAAATACAAAAACAATTACCTATGTCAAACAGACGTTTAAAACTTCTTGTCAGTCAGAGGTTAATAGACATTTACATGCTAATTTAAAAAACTAAAAGAAATGAAATAATTTTGATTATAATTTTTTTAGCGTAACTATGCAACCTCTTTCATACGTTCATAACGAAAACAGGCTACATTGTAGCTTCATGTCTGATAGAGATTAATAGACATAAATAGATAACTTAAAAAAAATTCTAAAGCCGCCCGCTTCTATAAAAATATCTGTAATACAGCTTCAGCGTTTTCAATCATATTTATTTCATTTTTACATTTATTTCGCTTTAGATTAAAAATCTTTATAAAGAAATTTATGTAAAATTAAATTTTCATTAAAAAATTTATCTACACTTTTTCTTATAAAATTGATCGTTATTCAGATAATGAAAAAATTTGAACTAACACTTAAATTCTAAATTAGGAAATTTTTTGCTGGTAAATTACGCGTCATATGAAAAAATTGCATAGAACATAATTAACGGATATCTTTAGGTTTACATCTTCGTATTTTTATATCTTTGAAATATGCAGCAGTTTTAGAATTATTTGATAAAAATCAAAAACTCTCGCTAATAAACCCCCCTCACCGTGCTGGATTTCTCCCAAAATCTAACTAAATTAAAACAAGCTTAAATACAAAAAAAAAGTACGTAGGTATTTTCGTTCTGAAGTTATGGGTGTCATGCCTGTATCGATGCGGAAGGGCGACAATTTGAACATTTACTACAAAAAATGATAAATTTAGTTTTGGATACAATCTACAATTTATTATTAAAAAATGTTATTGTTCTTATTTTGTTGTGTTTAATCTTTAATCTTTGATCTGAAATAAAAAAATTACAACTGTTAATTTTTTTTTAAATTACATTTTCCATGGAACGTTAACAAAACGAAATGCCTCTAAAATATCGCTGTAAATAAGCTCCTAATCAAAATTTTTCAAGAGCCATTTCTTTTTCTAAGTTAAATTTAAAATTAAAAAAGACTTTTAGATTTGAAGAAAATGGAGAGTCGTAAAAGATAGGTAGGGATAAGGTAGTCCAACCCTGAATATCTACGCCACTGGAAGACATCTACAAAACATGAAATAGTCAATTAAAGATCTTTGTTTGTTCATGGTTCATGCCAAGTTTCATCAAAATGGGTTTAAATTTACACAAGTTATAACCAAAAACTGTTATATTCCTCTTTGACACCCTGTATCTTTTAAACGAAACGTGTTGAAATTTATGTTTTCCATTTATATTTAACAGAGGAACTGTCCCTTTAAGTTTGGCCCATAAGAAGTATGGAAAGTATGGAAACAATTGAATACAAAATTCAGGATTAGTTTTCGTGCAAAACGCTCGAACACGTCGATTTTTGTGGTTTTTCTGGTTTATACACTTTATACCCCCCCCCCACTTCTTCTCCAGTGATGTTATCATAATTTTTGAGATAGCAACACATTATATTTTATTGCACATTCTAGTAGGGAAAAAAATTAGCTTTTCAACGGAGTAAAACGTAACATAGGTTACATAAGAATATTTTTTAGAAACATCGATTTGAATATCGGCAAAAAAAACAGTGTGGAAACATCAAGAATTATTTCCGAAGAAAATGTTCGAAGACTCCACTTTTGTTTTTCGATGCGCTCCTTTTGACGCAGACAGTCAATTGTTTCAGCTTTTAGTTCACGAATATGACGTCACGCGAAACATTTTTAATTAACTACCTTGTTTTTTCACAGATTCTGAATCAGTGTATCCCTTTTAAGCTGGTAACGTCAAAATTTTGTCGTAATTCGTAAAAAATTGTTTTTATTCGTAAAAAATGTAACTTAACGTGACTTAAAAAATTGTAACCAATTGCAGTTAATGGATGACAATAAAGGAAAACCAAATGTTTAAAACAAGTCCGGTAAAACACAAATGTTAACCGCGAATGGAATTGAACTCTATTGATCTGCACTTTTATTGGTTAGGCCACGTAAATGCGATAAAATTCAATCTAGCGTTCTTACACTGTCATTTTTTTTCATTTGTCATTCCTTCAATCAGATTTCCTTTTATTATTTGTACCTATTCTGGCAATGTCATATTGGAGTACATAAGCAACAAATTGGCATTTTAATGATGATTGCGTATGGAGATGCTGTGAGAACTTACGAGGAAGTGTGCAATTTATTTAACCAGATATATCTAGATTGGCCACTCGAGGAACAGTGAGCACGATTGAAAGGAAATTACGTGAAACTGAAAATATTCGTGATCGACCTAAAGTTGGCCGTCCCCGTGTTCAAGAAGATATTAGGCATAATTCTTCTAAATGCTGAAGAAAATCTCCACGTATCCCCAAGAACATTAACGGTGAATCATGAGGTGTCCCAGAGAAGTGTTGTGAACATTTTAGAACAGAACAGGGACTATCGGTATAAACTTAAGTTGGTGCCAGAACTGAATCTCGCCGATTACGAACGAAGGTTACAATTCTGCGAACATTTTATGGAGATGTGCATGACGGATGACTTGTTTATTAGAAGAGTGCAATTTTCCGACGAAGCAACGTTTTATCTAAACGATCCTGATATGCCAAACAACATTTGGTTCCAGCACGATGCACCACCGCACTATGCCCTACCCGTACGGGAATACTTGAATGAAGTTTTTCCGCAGAGCTGGATTGGAAGACGTGGACTTATCGAGTGGCCTGCCAGGTCACCGGACGTTAAGTCTGGTAACCCACTTGATTTCTTTTTATGGGGTCATTTAAGATCTAAAATTTATAATTAAGCAAGTCAGAAAACTTGGACGACTTAAAATTGAGACAGGACACAATCACAAGAGTACAAGACGAAACCATTGCTCGACTTGGTTATTGCGAAGTCGCTAATGGAGCTCAATTTGAGCGCTTAACTTAAAACTCCTGGTGCGTATCAAGTAATTCTCATCTGTTTTTATTTTTCTGTTTCTCTAATTGTTTTCTTAATAAAAACCTGATTACTTAGTTACATTTTTTACTGAACAATTGACTGTTTACGTCAAAAAGTGCACATCGAAAAACAAACGTCGACGTGTTCGAGCATTTTTTTCGGAAAAAATCTTGAATATTTCTATACTGTTTTATTCCCATACCCAAATCGACTAAATCGATAAGTTTTACACCGTTGACAAGCTAATTTTTTTCTCTACTAGAATGTGCAATAAAATATAAGATATTGCTATTGAAAAAAATTATGATGACGTCACTGAAGAAGAAGTGGTGAAGGCAATAAAGTGTATAATACCAAAAAAAAGACCGCATCAAAAAAAAATCGACGTGTCCGAGCGTTTTGCACGAAAACTAATCCTGAATTTTTTGTTGAATTGTTTTCATACTTTTGCGCACCCTATATATATATATATATATATATATATATATATATATATATATATATATATATATATATATATATATATATATATATATATATATATATATACCGGGTGCGTAGTTAGTGCGGATTGGTCGCTTACTCCGTTTTGATAGAGTACATCAAATAAAATTGTTTACAAAAATTGTAGGCAACGATATGCTCGTTATTTGGATAATATGAAATGTCTACAGGGTGGTTCATAACTACGTGGTAACAAACATAATTTTTAATTTTTTATGGGACACCCTATATATTTCCTCATATTTAAATTCCTCTCATAATCCCTGTTCTTACAATATGAGGTTGTACGTAATCATACCGAGTATTTAAAGAGTTATGACCATTTGCATATCGGAATCGCTATGAAATAGAAACTATGTACATCGAAGTAATCAATAAATATTTTTTCATTTTACACAATAAGATAAACATTATGTTCTAGTATTAAAACTAAGTGTAAAACAATTCATCGACGAATATTTCTATACAGGGTGACCCAAAAAAGAAAATTATGATTTTTTTAAATTTTTCAAATGTACCTCTCTATATTTTATTTTCTCAAAGTTTGTATTTGTTATACCCTTTCATTTTCATGAAGCATTCTCTATACCTACATTCATTACTTTCCGATATTTTTTTTTATTTTCCTACAATTTTAGAAATACCTTAAATTTGTGTGAACAAATGAACGATTAAAACATAACATAAACCATAACGAAATGCAATAAATTTAGGCAATTTCTAGATTAATATTATTTCAGCAATAATCTAACCAAAGTATATTCTAGAAAGGAAAACGGGTGGGCTTTGAAAAAATGACAGTTCTCATATTATTACCTTCTTAACCAAAGTGTCTATTTGCATGCAGAATATATCAACATTGATATCCTGAACGGAGGCGCCAGAAACAAAAGCATTAAGGATTAATGGATCGTTTTGTTCGTACTGGACCAATGGTATATGACAACCATGAAAGGAATAAAAATGCAATAACCTAATAAAAGGAATATGATGTATTGCTTGACGTTACTGAGGATCTCCACATTAGCACTCGTGAAATTTCACGTAAACACGACATTAGTCAAACCTCGGCCGTAAACATATTTCACGAACACAAAATGCATCCCTACCACATACAATTACGTCGGGGATGACAGACCATGATTATTCTTAAAGAATAGTTTTTTGTGAATGGGCTCAGCAATTTTGTGCTTTTTGGAGATGAGGCTACATTTTACAAACAGTGAATAGGCATAGTTTTTATTACTATGCAACAAGTAATCCTTATTGTAGTAATACCCATAGTCAAATTAGATGGTATATCAACGTGTGGGGTGGTATTGTTGGGAACTATGTAATTGGCCCACATTTTTTTGACGGCTGTGTGACTAGTGGTGTATATCTAGATTTTCTCAATAATCATTTGCCATTGTTACTTCAACATATTCAACTGAATATTCGACAAGAAATGTGGTTTTTACATGATGGTGCTCCAGTTTATCACACTGTCGCAATTCACAACCAACTAAATAATCACTTTCCTGCTTGGTGGGTAAACAGAGGAGGACCAACAGCGTGACCAGCTCGATCACACTCCATTTAGATGCTTTCACCCCCTTAGAAATAAGAGAACGAAAGCAACGGTCGCATTTAAAAGACTCAAAACAAACGTAAACATGCATGCTCCAAAAAAAAACATCTAGTGATTGGTTCCATTTTTCGACTTAACTTCCACTTTGGAAAATGGTTTTGAAAACATCGCTAGGCTAAGACAATGAGTTTTGTTTCTTGGACAGGACAACGATTTTGAAGAGTTACGAGGGCCATGTATAGTTGTTTTGTTTCTTGGCTAAGTTGTTTGTCTTAAATACATCAATGAGTCATATGTTTCGAAGAATGTTTAGATAATCTTGGTCTGGCTTCTAAGAACGTTATATGGTTAATTTTTATTTGAATAACCTTGATAATATATTATAACGGGTTACACTTGAAATCTATGTTTTAGTTGGAAAATTCGATAGCTTTCATTTTAGTGTTGGTTAAGTTGGTCCTGTTTCTAAATATTTGAAGTGACTCTATCTTCTAGAGATATTTTCAGATAATCTAAACACCTTTTTTTGGAAATAAATCAAAGTGAAGTATATTCATTCAAACTCTTCACATAATTTTGTTATTTGGAATTGCTACTTTCTTCCTTACCGTCACTCTTGGTTAATGTATTGAGATCTAAACTAATAGAGTCCAGGTTACAGTCAACCACATGCATTGACTAATTCCCTTACTAATCGTAGTGTTTGTTACACGTCCAGCTTTTCTTACAGTCTCGTATCAGAATCCTACTTTCTTGTCATTGTTTGCGCGTCGCTACACAGTTATGAGTAGAACATTTCTCCATTTTAGCGCCTTATATGGCGACGTTGTTCCATTATCAGTTCTCTGTGTATTACATCTCAGTTTTAGTTGGACCACACATCAATTTTAGTTGTATTCACGTAATAATTTGTCCAGACACAGACATGTCCGAATTCTAGTAGGACCTCGTCCCTTTTAGCATGTACAGCTTCTATAGGTAGTACCACGCCATAATCCTGCTAAGATCTGTATTATCATAGGTATATTGTAATGTTATCTTCAGGGATGGTTTTGCCTGCCATCTTCCGAAATAGTTTTGAGTGATTGTCTCATACACATCAACCTTATATGTATAATATTAACTAGTAGGTTATACTTTTCAAACGTCACTAAGTATCGGATCATATGATACGATCACAACTTCAGCTCAGGGCCGTAACCCACTCTACTTTTGAAAAGAATCTCAGAATTAGAGTTTGTCTAGTAACAAACCTCACATTTACATATGCGCCAGCTTTTCAGCAGGTATACATCTAGCCTGGAAACAAATCAGGCTTTAGGTAGGAAAGAAATCATTAATGTTAGTCGAGATATGAACCTAACTTTCTAGCGGAGACGCACATATTCCCACGTTACATATGAATTCTACACCTTAGTCTAGATATTAACGCTCTACCTTAATCTATGTACAATCTCTTAGTTGAGAAACCAACATTTTGGCGGAGGGGCACTAATCATGGCTACGCTTCTCATCTTTAACTTAAAAATAAGATCTCAATGCTAGTTTTCATATGAAGCAAACTTATAACGTACTCACTTATCTAAGATAAGAACTCCCTCTACCTTTGCACAGAGGCGCATCCTCCATGTTAGTCTATATATAAACCAATCTTTTGGCAGAGATAAATTTACACCCGATATAAATCCTCCAGTTTAGTATAACTGCGAACCCTTACCTAGCTCAATATTAGATGTGGAGCCTTCATTTCAGTCTAGACATCCTTCTTTACCTGAGAAACACGCTCTCGATGTTATTCTGCATGTGATCGAATATTTTAGCGGAAATTACTTATCTTATATAAAAGAACCCCTTCTATTTTATCACAAATAGAAACTCTCCAGACTAGTCGATCAATGAACCGATGTTTTAGCTGAAATGCATTTATCCCCGATGTATACTCTCCATTTTTGTACAGATGCAAGTTCTCACTTCAACGAATTTTAAGTCTGAAATCTACGCCTGGGTCTAGATTTAGCAACCTATCTAGTCTCTATGAAGCCTCTTAGGTGGGAATGAACCTTTTAGCGGAGGCGCGATTATCTTACATATGTACCCTCTATTGTAGATGAGAAACAAACCCTCGGGTTAGCCAATATATGATCCAACGGTTTTTAGCACACAATCGAAATAAGAACTCGGAGTAGTTCAGCATAGATTCAAACCATCCGTGTTAGTCTGCATAAGAATCAATCTTTCAGCTAAAGTAAAAATTCACTCTATTTTAGTACAGAAGCGAACCTTCACCTTAAATATGGATCCTACACCTTTAGCATACTACCACCCTAGCTTAATCTATATACCGTCTCTTACGCCGAGGACTAACCTTCTAGTAGAGGTGCACTTACATTATATGAGAATTTTCTTGTTTAGCAGGGAACCAATATTTATCGAAGACACATCTAGCCTAGAAACGAACCAGGCCTTAGTCACAAAAAGAACAATTTTTCCCGAGAATGTGCTTATTCAAGAATATATATATATATATATATATATATATATATATATATATATATATAATATTATAATAATTTATTGGGTATCGGCTTAAAAAATTTTCTTTATTGATTTTAATCAAATTTTCTGTGATTACAGGCTTCATCAGGACTAAAACTAACAAAATTCTCTAAATTATGAACAATACTTAATTAATACACTTACATCTTAAAGTAAATTTTGTTGAATGATGTATAATATAATTTTGAGTGTAAAACAATGTGTCAATAGAATGTAATCTGAGCTAACTAAACTATATAATAAAGCAAATTTTATTCAAAAATAATAAGACGATACCTCAATAAACATTATTATAATCTAAAATACGGCCAGTACTTTGCTTTTATATATATATATATATATATATATATATATATATATATATATATATATATATATATATATCTTTACGTTATTAGCGAAGCGAACCGTCACTTAAGCGAGCCCACTCTCTCAGCTTAAGTATAAAATAAATATTTTGAGCGGATACGCATTTGTCTAAGATAAAAACCTCTTCTACTTTGGCACACAAGAGAACCCTCTCTGTGGACCAGAACCAACATTTTACTATGGGAGTACATCATATATTTTGTTGCGTTATTCATTCCAGAAGTGACCGACAAACACCTTCGACAGACATGCAACCACGGTACAAAGTAACTTCGAAAAGTAATACCAATGGTCTTAAACGTTTAATTAATGCCAAACATTTTGAAGTCGGGTATTTATAAATTGAACTGGACATACTGTAATTCTGTTTATGTTGGACAAACACTTAGGAACATTGATATTAAATCAAATTTAGTAGTAAAATTAAATTTTTACATTTACCTTTAACAGGTATTTTAGCATAGAATTATAATTTACATCAAGTTTGCTGTTTTAACTTAATGATTTGTTACCATAACTACTTCTTTGATATTTTAGTGTATTTAAAGGCGTAGAGAATAATAATATATATATATATATATATATATATATATATATATATATATATATATATTATATATATATATATATATATATATATATATATATATATATATACAGGGCCGACCATTTAAAGTGATACACACGGATATCCCGAAAAGGAGTTTTTTTCAAAAAATGTTTCAGACAAAAGTTTTATGGCTTTAAGGGGGAAAGATGATGACATCATCAATTTAATTGCAGATGGCGTCACTTTAGAGATTCCATCATGGCGGCCATTTTTTTAAATGGGAGTGAATTTTTTTCAAAATAAGACGAATACAACAGTTTTTCGTTTTTTTTTTCATCGGATCACTTTTCACTAAGTTACGGTGTTCGAAAGTTTATAAATTAAGTAAAAGTCCCCCCCCCCCTCCCCCATAATGTACGTATTTTGTAACTCCACACCACTGTGCATCTCTCTCTCCCTCTCTGTGTCGTTCCTATCCGTTATGTGGGCCGATTCTGTTTGATGTTCAACAAGCTCCAGGCTGATTGACACGCATTTTCCCGTGCTTAGCATTACCCAGGATGAACGACGTGAACGTGACGGGGCTTTCATCACGTTGCCTCTCACGATTTTCTTTACAAGAAGATATTTCCATTTTCTTGAATACATAAGGCTATTCTTCGCTCAAAATGGCTAACAGTTGTTAGTAATACGGCCCTTGGTATGTTTGTACACGCAGTTTCGATTCTCTGAATCATGTCTTCTCTAGTTGTGGGCTCCCGTTCGTACACGACATTTTTTAAATAACCCCATAAATAAAAATCAGATGATGTCATGTCGGGCCATGCTACTGGTCCATCTCGTCCAATCCACATGCCATCGTAGCGTCTATTTAGATAATGCCTTACAATTCCTGTATAATGTGACTGGGCCTCATCCAATTGAATTCACATTCTGAGCCTTGTGTACAAATTAACACCTTCAAGTAATCTTGGTAGTTCATTCCTTAGAAAGGTTAAAAAGGTCTGACCGTTTACATTACCATTAAAGATGTATGGACCAATCAGGTAGCCGTTAATAATACCCCACCACACATTAATAGTCCACAATTGTATCACAATTGTATCTGTTTAGTTCTCCAGTATTTTGAAATGTTGCTTCATCACTAAGCACTACATAATAAAAAAAGGATGGATTATCTCTAATCATTTGTTGTGCCCATCGGCAGAACTCTAAGCGTAACCTCATGTCGTTTGGTGTAATAGCTTGCATTAACGTTATGCGATATGGATGATATCATTGCTCTCTTAAAATTCTTAGGATGGTAGTTCTAGGTGTACATGTTTGTCTCTCCATTTGGTAGCTACTATTATAAGGATTGAGGTGAACTGACGCTAAAACGGCCAATACACGTACATCGCTCTCACCATACCAATGATTTTGTCTCCTACGTAGTAAGTTACCCTGGTGAGCTATTAAATAATTCCTTCGAATAACAACAGCATTCGGATGACGCCTATTTGGATACCGAACTTGATAAAATGCAGCAGCTTGACGATAAGTATTACGACATTCGACAAGAATAAGCATCATGTCTACCCTTTCTTGTGGAGGATAATCATCCATAATTTTTAATGTCGACGTATATTTTAACAAGTATCAAGTGTTAACCGCCAATATGATAACCAAAACGAGTACTAAACTTAACTGTCAACTTACATGTAAAAATAGTAATAAACAAGTGTTATTTTTTCATCGTGTATCAAGGTATCAATGTGTTTATGCGGTACTCAGTTTTTTACTTATTTACTTTTACTTAATTTATAAACTTTGGAACACCGTAGCTCAGTGAAAAGTGATCCGATGAAAAAAAAAAATTGTTGTATTCGTCTTATTTCCAGTTACAACTTTATATATATATATATATATATATATATATATATATATATATATATATATATATATATATATAGTTATTATTTAACTTAGGTTTAATATTTTACACACTTTATCTGTGACCTAGGGATCGTTTTAGGAAAATGTGATTGATTATACAGGGCGGTCCAAAAAAGTGTTACATTATAAAGGCATTTTTTTTTTAATGACATACCTTATATTTTTTTGCAGATATAATTGACTTCCATGATTGTCTACATAACCGTAAAATTGTATAGAAATCGATCAGTTTTACACCACTGGTTTTAAAGATGGTTAAAAATACAAATAGTGGCTCGTTTTCAGATAATAAGCCAGGAACACATTAAGTAAGGTTTAACAATAAAGCTGACCAAATTTGGGGAAACTAAATTATACAGGGTGTTCAAAATTTACGGTCAAACTTTTCAGAATTTAAAGATCATTTTCTTACTCATTTTAAATATAACACCCTCTATAATTTGATGGGATTCGGTACGGAATTAAAAAACAAAACTTTTTTTAAAATATGTCCCTAACGCTTTAAAAGGTATACGCCAAAAACTCGTTTTATCAACTATTTCATTAACAAAAAACTAGGGTGGCTGTTAAATCAATCTAACGTCACGACAAGTATTGCAATTTTAATTTAAAATAACTTTAAATAACTTTATTTTTATTTTTCAGCACTTAAGAACTAGCCAAAACTAAACTAAACACATAATTAAAAACACTTATTTTGGGTTTCTTAACTATTAAAAAAAGTTATTTTTTTTATTATAACTTATATTCAATATGTCTTCCGTTTTCTTCTAAACCTAAACGAAAACATGTATTGAAAAACCTTGCCACTCTTCTTAATACAACAGGTGTAATTTTTCGAAATGCATTTTGTAATCTTTGTTTCCTTAACTTAGCCCCACAAAAAAGTCTAACTTAGTCAAGTCCGGTGACCATGGCGGCGAATTACATAGCCCTCCTCTTCCAATCCAGCGATTTGTAAAACGCTCTATCCAGATGGTTCCTGACTTGTAGTGAGTAATGTGCTCGAGCTCCATCGTGTTGCAGCACATTGCATTTCTTATTTCTATCGGTAAACTTTGACACAAACGTGGCAACTCATTTTGTAAAAAGTCTAGAACCATGTCCCCGGCCATTTAGGCCATTGAAAAAATGCGGACCAATGACATGGTCTCCAATGATTCCCCCCCACCCACCCACCTTATTAGACCATCTATGTTGTCTATCGATCTGCCTGAATATCCTCGGGTTGTGGTCCAAGTAGTAATGAAAATTATGCCGATTAACAAATCGATTTTTATGGAAAGTGGCCTCATCGGAGAACAAAACCTTATCGAAAGAGTCAAAACTGAACCTTATTTTATCTTGTGCCCAATTACAGAATTCCATACGTTTATCAAAGTCTTCTTGGAAAAGTTCTTGGTGAAACTGAATGTAATACCCATGGAACCGATTGTCTTTTAAAAGACGTTGAACAGTACTTTCACTAACATTTACTGCATCAGCCACTACCTTCTGACTAATGGACGGGTTTTCCGTAACCTGTAGTAGCAGATCCAATTCCTTTTCTTCTGTTCGAACCCGTTTATTTCGAACTGGTTTGAGGTATTCTACTTTTCACATTTGCGTGAATCTCTCCAATAAATTCTGCAGGTTACGCTTGTCCGGATGTCGTCGTTCTGGATAACGCTCTGCATATAGCTGCCGCGCAAAAAATCTTTTAAAGCGTTAGGAAGTTTGATAGGGGCATATTTTAAAAAAAGTTTTGATTTTTAATTCCACATCGAATGCCATCAAATTATACAGGTTGTTATATTTAAAATAAGGAAGAAAAGTTTGACAGTAAATTTTGAAGATCCTGTATAGTTTAGATTTCCCAAATTTGGTCAGCTTGATTGTTAAACCTTACTTAATATGTTCCTAGCTTATTATCTGGAAACCAGCCACTACTATTTGTATTTTTAACCATTTCTAAAACCAGTGGTGTAAAGCTGATTTTTTTAACATTTAATTTTTTTTGTCGATGTTATCCAACCGATTTCTATACAATTTTAGGGTTATGTAGATAATCATGGATGTCAATTAAATCTGCAAAAATATAAGGTATGTCATTTAAAAAATATGCCATTATGACGTCACATTTTTTTGGACTACCCTGTGCAATCAATCACATTTTCCTAAAATGCTCGCTAGGTGATGGATAAAGTGTGCAAAATATTAAAACTTTAAGTTAAATAATAACTAAGTTACAAAACTCGGGAGCTTAAATGAATATATATATATATATATATATATATATATATATATATATATATATATATATATATATATATATATATATATATATATTATATATTATGAATTTTCACATACAGAATTTCCACAGGACAACTACGACCCGAAAAACATAAAGTTTCCCTAATTTTAACTTCAACATAGTCAAAAATGTAAAATACTATCTTACTATGGGAGTTCGAAATAGCCATAACCTATAAGTTATTTTTATCATGATTGTTCAATATCATATCCCTTAATTTCATAAATTATATGAATCTTTCTAACCTTGTCTTTTTCGTTGACTAATCATACAATTTACTTTATCGATATGTTATCTAATACAAATTATTTTCTTTTATTGTAGAACCTGCTTCATTTCTAAAATCATGCTACCAGAACAGGATTTCCTTTTTAAAAGTGGATTTGATGAACGATATTAAAGAAAATACATAATTTATAGCTTCCAAATGTGATGGGAAACTACTAACGTGAAAATTCTTTTGTACACCCATGATTAAAATGCAATAACTATAAGATTTGAATCATACAGCTCACAGTATCCTGCATAATCACCTATGTACTCAGTTATATGTTATTATGAATTTATATAACTTGCGATTTTGCATATATGTTGAACTAATTCCATCACAATAAGTCTAGATCTATTATAATTTTTATTATGAGTTTATTTCTTTATAACAATCACATTTAACACTCAAACATATCATCTCAACATTCCCCAAGTAAAAAATTAAAATTTCGGAATATTAAGAGGCACATTTTATTTCCTTTTACTTGCCCATTTCTATTTTGTTATATTATAAGTATATATCATTGAAATATGAGATATTCTCCTTATACTATCATTTTGTGTCAGCAAATTCATACGTAGTATCATTAAAATCCTATAAGGCCCACCATATGGCGGCAGCAATTTCTCACATACTTTGTTAGATCCGTCAGCCACATGAAGTCTTAGGATGACATTAAATTTTACCTTATTATTGATTTTTGCATTTTCTCTCCTCTCGTAATTGTTTAAAATTTTCAATAATCTCTTCCTGACTTTATCTAATAATTCTCCTATCTCCATCTCTTCTTGTATTTGACTCCAAGGTTTAGCTGGCCTAATCTTCTTTTAAAGAGCATCCACGTTTTTCTTATACCCAAATGCCCATATGATTTGTGAATATCTGTCATGACTTCCTTTGCCAAATTTTCATCAATTACTTTCAATTGTTGATTATTGAATTCCTTAATAATAACACCATCAATAATCTTGTATTCCTTATAATTATTCTTATTGGATCCTATAATTTTTTCTTTCAATTATGCTATCTTATTCTTATTCTGAGATTTCAATATCTTTTCTGTATTGTAGAAAGGTTTAATTTGTTCCACAGCACATAGAACTTTGTTTGCATCTGGTCTGCTTAAGTCTTTCCTATTTAATTCGTCTGCTATGATATTTAATTTTCCTGGCCGATGTGAAATTTAAAAACCACTTATAATCTTGCAGCAATAATGACTAATGATACATGTGATTATTTGTAAAATTTGTAGTTTTCAGAAATGTTATATCTGAATTGTCTGTTTCAATACTAAATTTATTTCCTAACAAATAAAATTTCAATTGGTTTACGGCATGCACAGTAGCTAAAATTCCTTTTCTGCCGTTGTATATTTTATTTCATGTGCTTTCAGTGCCCTAGATAAAAAACATAACGGAACTGGTTCTTCACCCTGGACTTGACTTAATTCGGCTGATATAGCGCAATATGAAGCATCGGTTTTTAAACTAAAATTGGAATGTCCTAATATCAAATTTTTATATAAATTTTCTTTAAAATTATTAAATGCTGTTTCTTTCTTATAATCATATTTCCAACGAACATTTTTCTTCAATAATTGTATGAATGGCGTCGATAAACTTGCATATTCAGAAACAAACTTTCTATAGTAATTTATTACACCTAAAACTGCACTTAGAGTTCTCAAATTTCTTGATATTGAATAATTCTTAGTTTCTATCAACCCTTCTTCATTCAACCTAATTCCTGTTTGCCCAATGTCGTATCCTAAATACATAACTTGTTCTTTTAAAAATTGACATTGCTTTTACTTTCGTTATGTTGACCATATTATTTTAACAGCTGAAGAAACCAATTTTGAACATTTAATGGAGATTTTTAATGGATTCCATCCAAAACCTAATTTCACCATGGAAATTAGAAATAATAACGAAATTTCTGTTTTAGATGCGTTACTAATTCCACATATTGATAAAATTAAATTACATTGGTTTCAAAAAGAATTGATTTTATACAAAATATTATTAAAAAACAAATAAATAAATTTTATAATAATAAAATAAGTAATATGGAGAAAACAAAAACTTACAATTTTGTTGCAATTCCTTTTATAAATAAAAGTTGTTTAAATTTTAAAACATTATCCAAATTCAAAATAACACCTGGATTTTTTCTACTAAATAAGAGCTATCGTTTATTCACTAATTTAAAAACCAAAATTCCTAAAACAAATACCGTTTATAAAAT
Source organism: Vesta saturnalis (assembly GCA_036346205.1). Classification (NCBI taxonomy): domain Eukaryota; kingdom Metazoa; phylum Arthropoda; class Insecta; order Coleoptera; family Lampyridae; genus Vesta; species Vesta saturnalis. The sequence goes on along the minus strand of JARFJB010000762.1, from coordinate 7,898,782 downwards.
ACCATGTTCTTCTTGTAATAAACTATATATTGGTAGTACATGGCAACTGTTAAAAATTAGAAGAGCGACATTAATTTAAAATCAAATTGTACAGCTTTGGCAAAACATACTATAGATTTAAAACATTCTTTCGATTTTAACGCGGTTAAATTTTTAGATTTACAAAATAATTATAAGAAGAGACTCATTTCGGAAATGTTATTCATCAAAATTAATAAAAACGTATGTAATAGCAAAAAGGATATAGAAGATTTACCAAATTGTTATGATTCCATTTTAAAAAATTTATATGATTTAGTTACATGAAATATGTCATAAATTTAAATTTGTCATTTTGAAGAAGATATCAAACGATATCCAAATATAAAGAAAATATAACTTTAATGTTGTCATTTATTGACTAAATAACCAATAACTTATATACTTGTGTAAATTTTATATATGTATATATATATATATATATATATATATATATATATATATATATATATATATATATATATATATATATATATATATATATATATATATATATATATATACGGCTGATTCAAATTCGAGGGCCACCTTGGAGATCTCGCTTTATTATAAGAGCTAGAATATATGTTTAAATTTGGCAAAGTTTTTAGATTTATTGCTTCTTAATAATTTGAAAAGAAATTTTAAATAGCTCGATGCGTTTTTGTTTTATCTGAAAAAAAACTGAAAATTGTAGTTTTAGTTTTTTCGTTATAATTATTTTATTTATAATTATTTTTCAAATCTGTAAAAAAAATTTCATTGCACTTTTTATTCTGTATTCAACTATCTAGATAGATTTTATTTACTCAAATCAGAATCATTATTTTTAACCAACTTTATTTTTTCTTATGGACGCCATATTTGATATTTACATAAAAATTTCCATATTTTATTGCGAATACAAAAACGTATCACACTTTATGTTTTGCATTATTTTTAATTTTCCAATTTAATTTGTTGTAATTTTTGTTAATTCTGTGATTGTCATTGGCAACCCCATTACCTGTAACTAAACAATTGAATGGCGAGAAACGATGCCATTTTATTTATTTTGTTGTCTTATGTCAAGTAAATATGAATTTTACAAACGAAGAATGTAGTGACATGATAAAAATTTACCATTTGTGCAACAGAAATGGGCAGAATGCAAGTGCAAGTTATTTTCAAACCTATCCAGAGAGGCTGCAATCAAGTCGGGCTTACTTTCTAAAATTACATCGCAAACCCAGAAATAGTTATGGCACAAGAATTTTTCAAGTAACCCAGCCATACTTCAAGAGGTATAACTTTTCAACATTCATTATCAAAATAATATTTAAGTATTTTGTAATTAGGTAAATGAAAATCCGTTAACGTCCACTCGCGAAATAAGCGCAAATCTTCAACTACCACAAAGTAAAGTTTGGAGAACATTGAAAAAGGCGAATTTTAAACCTGTAAGCCCCCTTTCTGGATGAGAGCAGGTTCTCTTTTAAGGATAGCTTACTAATTATTTTGTGTTTACCTCGGCTAGATCAGGAAGGTAGGGGTGGATTTTTCTTTTATACTCATATAACTATTAAACAATGCCGTACTCAGGTTTAATACATATATTTGAACAAACTCTTAATTGTTATAATAAATCAAAGTAATAAAATAAAAAGTATTCTGGTAAAATATAAATAAAGTTCTTAAATAAAACAATACTGCAAGAAAGTCGTTTTTAATTGTTAAAGCAGAATAAATTGCCTTATTCTAATTAATATAATGGATTTCTTATTGTGAAATAGAAATTCTTTTACTTTTGAAGTAAAACGTAAAATTTACTTTTAGTTGTATAAATGTAATATTTTACACAATTCAGGTTGGTTTTCGGTAACAATTTGGATTTGATATTCAGGTGTATTTTTGTGATATACAGGGGGAGTAAATTATAAGTGTTGATAGCCAAGCAGGGAGCTCGAGCTAAATCAACAAATTCTAGTGATTCTATTTATTCAAAGCTGTAACGGACGCTTCGAATATATAGAATTATATACAGGAGGTTCAGGATATATTGGTTGTTTATTTATAATTGCGTTAATAGCCAAGCCAATGGGCTCAATAGTCTAAATTAACGAATCTTAGAGATCCTATTTATTCAAAGTTATAACGGACACTGTGAATATATAGAACTGTATACAGGGGGTTTCAGGATGGGATTTGTTTAGGACTCATTAATAGCCAAGCCAGCGGGCTCAATAGTCTAAATTAACGAATCTTAGAGATCCTATTTATTCAAAGTTATAACGGACACTGTGAATATATAGAACTTTATACAGGGGGTTCAGGATGGAATTGGTCGTTTTCTGAGGTTATAGCGCGTGTTGTGGGAAACCAGACGTTGCTTAAAAGCCTCATTTACTAGAAGAAACCCTGTAATAATCCGGGTGATCGCCGGTGCTAAACCAGTCAATCTACCTGGGATCAGTACAATACGCAAAACCTCTTTGACGTCAATTACTTTCTTAAGGATGGTTGGTTAATAGGAATTTCTAGGTATTACAACTATTTTCATAAAAATCGGTTATACTTCGGAGTATTTGAATTCTATTTAAATTTAATTGAGATTGCTTTAAGAGCTGGTCAGGCGGTTATGTTCTCGAATAGAGAATTTCAGGTGTAATAATAAATTATTACAAACAGGCAGGCAGGAGAGTATATTTGCAGAGATGCGTTCTACAAATAGAAGTCTATGTGTAATAAATTATTACAAACGGGCAGGCAGGAGAGTATATTTGCAGAGATGCGTTCTACAAATAGAAGTTCAGGTGTAATAATAAATTATTACAAACAGGCAGGCAGGAGAGAGAGTGTTGTAGAGAAGCGTTCTACAACACAATCCAAAGGAAATGTTAAAGTTTTCGCTTATAAACCTTGCGAATGAGTGGGGTTTTTGGTAGGAAATGTCGCAACGTTTCTGCACATCGTGAAAGTGGGGTACCGGTGCTCACGCAAAAGTGCTGATTATTTACATTTATTTGGAACTGGAATAAAATGAATTATTATTAAAACATTATCTTAATAATTTTTATACAAATAATAATTAATTTATCTTACCCAAATTCTGGCTCGTTACAAACCCTACAGGCGTTTACGATTTTGCAACTGGTTGCATGAACGAATTAATTAAGATAGAAATTTTCTAAATAAGATTATAAGGGCTTATGAAAGTTACTTTCCTAATTCAGGAATGTTCAACCGGAATAATGAACATGTCTGGTCGATAGAAAATCCTCGACAGAATAGACAAATTAGAAATCAGCAACGATTTGGTTTTAATGTTTGGGTTGGCTTATGGAATAACCGAATTATAGGTCCGTATATCTACCAAGGAACTCGTAATGCAGAAAGGTATTTAAATTTTTTGAGAACCCAGCTGTTAGATTTTTTTTATAATATTCCACTTAATGAAGGCGTATGGTGGCAACAGGATGGTGCTCCACCACACAATGCAGCTAATGTTAGGCAATGTTAAAACGAATTATTCTCTAATAAATGGATCGGTAATCGTTGTGTCGTTGAATGGCCGGCGAGATGGCCCGATTTATCCCCCTTAGATTATTATATTTGGGGGGACAATTAAAAATGCCGTCTATAATCAGCTATATGGAAATGTGGATGATCTGCGAAATAGCGTTTTAGTTCAATTCGAACACATTCCAGCTCATACTATTCAACTGGCTATAAGTAACATGCGAAAACGAATTCAATTATGTAGAAGGCAAAATGGTTCGATATCCGAACACTTACTGTAAATTTAATTACATAATTCTAAATAAGTTTATTTGTTGTTATTTGTTCTTGATTGGGTCAATTTATTTACTTGGCTTCTTAGTTTCGAGCTGAAATAAAAATTAGCCATAAAGCATTTCTGTATTATTGATATTTCTGAATAAGTTTACTGACAAAATAGTTCAAGTCTTAATCAGTGGTTGAGTCAATACTTTTGTTTTTATTAATTTTGAAGTTAAAGTAAAGTATTAAATCCGCCAACGGGTTTAAAACGGTCTGTTAAATTTTAGGGGAGCATCAACCCTAATCAACCCTTTCAAATGCTACAATTGATCTTTACTTACTACCGATTAATACTCTTGGTACACCCACAACGTATACCAAATTTGGTTTTTATAACTTAATGTATTACTGTGATATTGAGTTTTTTAGAAATTTAAGATCCAACTTTGAACGCTTATAACTTCTCAGGCGTACAACTTGTTATATAGATAAGTTGCGTTAAATCATCATATTTTAGGCTCCTCAACATGTTCTTGCTCTGTGTCGGTTTTTATGCGAAACACCATATATATATATATATATATATATATATATATATATATATATATATATATATATATATATATATATATATATATAAGAAATTGTGGATTATATTGCTTTAGTGCTATTAAAAAAATGTCATCTTATGTCCACTTTTGGGTACAAATTGGTTCTGAGTACAATAAAAGATGAATTTGCAATCATCTATACAATTGAGAAACGGTTTTAAGATCCCTAATAATAATTGTAGAGGTATGATTTACAATACCACATTATTATAAGTTTTGTTATGAACGAATAAGTTCAAAAGTAAATATTATGTAATTAAAAATTATTATTAATTTTATTAAATACACAAATAAAAAGTTTACCTCGAGTAGGATTCGAACCTACGACCTGTACTTTGCTAGAGTACCGCGCTTATCAACTGCGCTAGCCCCAATCGATGTAAATTCTGTCTTTATGTATGTAGAACTGATGAAAATTCTAAATATAATGAGATTACAATCAAATGACTTATATTAATGGAATGTGAGCCTGCAATATCGCAAGGATTCACACATACCAAAGCAACTTGACTAATATTAAATTATGAAGGAATAAGTCCAAAAGTAAATATGTAATCAAAATTATTATTAAATTTATTAAATAAGTAATAATACCACATATTTAAAACACTACCTTATTATTTACGGCTTCTTAGTTTGTAATTTCAATTTTATTGGTTTGAGATTTACTTTGTACACAAAAGGTAAAGAAAAATTTTCTTTTTCTGTAAAATTCCTTGCCCTACTTCTGAGTTCTGTGGTTGACTGTGGAACAGAAAACTTGCAATCTCAAATACTTTTCTATATATCATCTTGAAAGTCCGTACCCGTTAGATACTTTGCATTCCAACTTTTTGGGAGGATCTCGTACACTTGAGTGTGCATAAATTCCTAACTCACACGCGAGAAAACTAACTTAATTGTGATCAAGATGAAAGAAAGCAGCACAAATTTAATCTGTATGACAATGGTTAACTGTTACCCGCCCAATTTTGTCATTGAGTTCTATTGATCACCTTTATCGCTAAATAATTAAGATTTTTACAGGGCTTTAAAGAAAACTTGTTACCATCTTCTATACAATTTAAGTATTTCGGGAATCCCCAGCCTCAATCGCAATTGCTTATTAATTATAGTGTTTACTCGATAATGGTAGATATTTTATTTACAGTTTTCATTATCTTGTTTATTAATCTTAATAAATAATACAAAACAGCTGTAATCTAGATCCGTTTCTTAGGATTCTCTATCAGTTCACAGCCGAAAATCTGTTTTAATGATTGTACTCTATAAAATTAAAAAATATATTGTAATATTAATTAATCTAATAATCTATTATTGGTCACGATTACTCAGTGAATGCATTAGAATATCCTACAATAATCTGACATTCGGCTAATACAAAAATTATACTTATGTCATTCTTATAAAGAAAACCTAACAGTAACATATTTTAAATTGCAGTATTTTTTATTAGTACATTAATGCGTTACAGTCGTAGGTGTCACAGAAAAGGTATAAATATCTAGCGTGGAGGAACACATGACACTCCAACCTTCAAAGTAGAAATTGAAAGAAATGAAATAACATTAATATTAAGTATAATTTTAATAATAATAATATTTTCTTCTAACCTACATGTAGATAAGTAGGTATGGAAGTTTATGCAATAGACATTCTTTTCACTAACGCCAAATCAAGTTACTAGCTCATTTTATCATGATGCGTGTGCGTGCACGTGTGCGTATGCGTGTGCGTGTTCGTGCAGCGCGCGTGCGCGTGTGTCTGCGTGTGCGTGTATGTGCGTACGTGCGTGCGAATGAGGGTGCGGTTGCGGGTGTGTGTCGTTCTGGTTGCGGGTGCGTGTATACTTGTGTGCCTACACGTGTGCATGTGTGTGTGCGCGTGTGCGCGT